>CM042848.1:84000457-84010044 GCA_023653725.1 Bungarus multicinctus
TCAGCTGGCAGTCAGCAGAAGGAGCCTGCAGTACTGCACTCTGACCACTGTGCCACTGAGGCTCTTTACAAATGCACAAGCAGAGACCGCTTGGTCCTTCTCTGTTGAACCAGGATCTTTCTCTGTTGTGCCTCTCTCCCAGACACACTGCACCCAACTTCAGAACAGCAGCCATCTGGTCTCCATCCAAAGCTGGAAAGAGTCCTTTTACGTCAAAACGTTGCTGTCCAGTAATCTGGTCTTATTCAACAATGTCTGGATTGGACTGAGTGATCCAGAGAAAGTAAGTCCTTTCTGATGTTAACCTTTATCAATTTATCTTGACTGTTTCTGATGGTTTTTTACTAACCTGCCCTCCAATGGGAGTCACAGATCTCCCTATGGAATATTCTTGCCTTGGATAACACCAGGGGTGGGATTCAGCTGGTTCACTCTGGTTTGGGAGAACTGGGTGTTAATTTTACATCCAGTTTGGCGTACTGGTAGCTCCAACAACTGACAGGCCCCACCCCACTCTGCCCCTCCCAGGAGTCCCCATGCGGGAAAGAGAGAGAGAGGGAGGGAGGGAGAGAAAGGGAAAAAGGGAGGGAGGGAGAGGGAGAGAAAGTGAGGGAGAGAAAGAGAGAGAGGGAGAGGGAGGGAAGGAGGGAGGGAGAGAAAGGGAGACAGAAAGAGAGAGAAAGAGAGGTAGGAGGGAGGGAAAGAGAGAGAGAAAGAAAGAGAGGGAGGGAAAGAGAGGGAAAGAGAAGGAATGAGAGAGAGAGAAAGGGAGGGAAAGAGACAGAAAGAGAGAGAAAGAGTGGGCGAGGGAGGGAAGGAAGGAGAGATAGAGAGAGAGAAAGAAGACAAAGAGAGGGGGAGGGAGGGAAGGAAGGAGAGAAAGAGAGAAAGAGAAAGATAGGGGGAGGGAGGGAGGGCAGGAGAGAAAGAGAGAAAGAGATGGGGTGGGAAGGAAGGAGAGAAAGAAAGAAAGAGAGGGGGGAGAGAGAGTTTGGAGTGCCCTTGCCTCCTGGCCTTGCATAGCCAGAGCCCCTTCCTCAGTTGGCTGACATGGCTCCTCTGTCATTACAGAATCGCACCTGGAATTGGACAGATGGCTCCGAGTTTGATTATACATCCTGGGGACTAAGGGAACCCGGCAACGTTGATAGTGGGGAGTTCTGCGTAAAGTTGACCAGTTTATCATGTAAGCCGAGATGGAGAGGAGGGAGCCAAGGAGCGCTTCCCATCATAAGGATCCAAAGAGGACCCTGCTTCGTAGCCTGAGCCCCTGGCCACCGATGGTTAAGTGGTTAAGGCGCCAGATTAGAAAGCAGGAGACCATGAATTCAAGTCCTGCCTTGGCTGACAAAGCTGGCTGATTGAATTTGGGCCAATCACCAGGAGATTAGGAGTTCTAGTCCCGCCTCAAGCATGAAAGCCATCTGGGTGACTTTGGGCCAATCACCAGGAGACAGGGAGTTCTAGTCCCTCCTAAGGCATTAAAGTCAGCTGGGTGACTTTGGGCCAATCACCAGGAGACAGGGAGTTCCCATCCTTAGCCATGAAAGCCGGCTTTAGGCCAGTTCCTTTCTCTTAGCCCAACCAGGGTTGGGATTCTTCTGGTTTGGACCAATTCAAGCTAACTGGATGTTAAAGTTACAGCTGGTCCGCTAAACCGGTATGTCAACTGACCGGCTGCCCTCCAGACTCTTGGGAGGATGAAAATGGCCTCCCCCGGGCTCTGGTGGGCCACCAGAAGCCGGAAACAGGAAGTTCCAATAGGCCCCTCCCACCAGGGCCCCACCCACCCAGCAAGCAGGCAGCGAATCAGATGCTGGGATTTTTGAATGCAAAAAAATTTTTGAATCCCAAAAAGAGAAAAAGGAAAAAGAGGAGGAGGAGGAGGAGGAGGAAGGTGTGTTGGATCTGCCTTGAGTGATTTATTAAAATAATCAAGGCGGGATGCAAATGAGGAAATAAAAACAAAATGAGACAAAAAAGAGAAAATAAAATAAACCTGACGGCCAGGTAAATTATCCAAGTTACAACACACAGTTGGACCCTCATCCCATCTCAGCAGAGGAGGCTCTTCCCCTGCGGTATCCTCATGTCCCCCTGGCCGAGAGGGAGGGGCCATTGAAGGGATCTCCTGGATCCACCTCCACCTGCGGGATTTCCCTGCAAAACTTCCCCTTTTGCTGCCCTGAACTGCCATGTTTCTCTCTCTCTCTTTTTCCATCCAGTTCATCTTAAATGGAAAGCTGACAACTGTGAAGCCAAGAATTATTTCATCTGCAAGATGTAGCCACAGTCTGTGCGAAGCACCTGATGAAACCTGGAGAATTAAGGAAGCCCCCACCGCACATATACACTCCGCCCCTCACCTGCCAAAAAATCTCTGCTTTGCACGCACCCCTTCGCTTCATGGAGGCTTTCGGTAGCTTGGGTCTGATTTTGCTCACCCCGCAGGTCAAATAAACTCTGTCTTAGCACAACTGGCCTGGTTTATTCTGCAGGAGAGGGTTGAGGTCCAAAAGTCGAGACGTCTACATGGCGAAGCGTGGCACTGGGGGGTGGGGGTGGAGGGCTGTTGTCTCATCAGAAGGAGCATCCGTTGATGCTTGGAGGTTTCCTTCCATGTCAATCCTCATTTTCATTGGAGGCTTCAGCTCCTTACAGAGCTGACAGAATCTGAGTTGCAAGAGACCTTATAGGTCATCTAGTCCAACCCCTCCCTGCCCAAGTAGGAGACCTTACCCACATTATTTCTGACAGAGGGCAGTCCAGTCTCTTCTCGAAAGCCTCCAGGGATGAAGCTCCCACAACTTCTGAAGGCAACTTCTGTTCCTTTGGTTGATTGTTCTGTCAGAAAGTTTCTCCTTATTTCCAGGTTGAATCTCTCCTGGCTCAGTTTCCATCCATTATTCCTTGTTTGATCTTTAGAAAATAGCTTGACCCCTTCTTCCTCTCTGGGGCAACCCTTCAAATATTGGAAGACCACTATCATGTCTCCCCTGGTCCTTCTCTAGGACTAGACTAGCCAAGCGCAGTTCCTGAAACCATTCATCGTATGTTTTAGCCTACAGTCCCCTCATCATCCTGGTTGCTCTTCTCTGTACTTTTTCTAGAGACTCAACATCTTTTTTATAGTGTAGTGACCAAAACTGGATGCAATACTCTAGGTGTGGCCTTACTAAGGCTTTATAGAGTTGTATTACTACTTCCCTTGATCTTGATTGTATCCCTCTGTTAATGCACCTTAGGATTGGATTGGCTCTTTTGGCTGCTGCTGCTGGCTCGTATTTAGCTGGTTGTCCACTAAGACTACCAAGATCCCTCCCCCAGTAACTGCTATTGAGCCTGGTTTCACCCAGTGTATATGTGTCCTTTGGGTTTTTCTTGCCTAAGTGTAGGACTTCCCTTTTCTCTACGTTGAATTTCATTTTGTTAGATATGGCCCAGGGTTCGAATCTGTCGAGATCCATCTGGATCTTGAGCCTATCTTCTTGGGTGTTAGTTGATGGAGCTTGGAGAATCCAGACAGAGGGAAAACTGAGGGTTAGGGTGAAGTTCCCTGGCAACCAGAACTTACTGATGGTTCGGCGCCCACGCCAAGTCCTTGCTACCGATTCTCCCTAACCGGTGCAAACCAGCTAAATACCACCACTGACCCCACATTCCCCTGGCCGAGAGGGAGGGGCCATTGAAGGGATCTCCTGGATCCACCTCCACCTGCGGGATTTCCCTGCAAAACTTTCTCTTTTGCTGCCCGGAACTGCCATGTTTCTCTCTCTCTCTTTTTCCGCCCAGTGTATCTTAGATGGGAAGCTGAGAACTGTGAATCCAAGAATTATTTCATCTGCAAGATGTAGCCACTGTCTGTGGGAAGCACCTGATGAAACCTGGAGAATTAACGAAGCCCCCACCTGCACATATACACCCCGCCCCTCACCTGCCCAAAAAATCTCTGCTTTGCACGCACCCCTTCGCTTCATGGAGGCTTTCGGTAGCTTGGGTCTGATTTTGCTCACCCCGCAGGTCAAATAAACTCTGTCTTAGCACAACTGGCCTGGTTTATTCTGCGGGAGAGGGTTGAGGTCCAAAAGTCGAGACGTCTACATGGCGAAGCTTGGCATTGGGCGGGGCGTGGAGGTGCTGTTGTCTCATCAGAAGGAGCATCCGTTGATGCTTGGAGGCTTAGTAGTATTTCCTATTATTAGTTCTCTTGATCTTGATTGTATCCTTCTGTTAATACAACTTAGGATTGGATTGGCTCCTTTGGCTGCTGCTGCTGGCTCCTATTTAGCTGGTTGTCCACTAAGACTCCAAGATCCCTCTCCCAGTTCCTGCTGATGAGCCAAGATGCATGGAAAAGACAGCACAACATAACTTGGCTGTAGCATCCTCAGTTGCTCTCTGAGTCTGGGGTTTTCTTGCAGATGTCTCATAACCCAACTAGGGAAGACCATCAGTGCCAGAGGGGAGTGGGGTTTGCCTAGAGGAGGGGGGAAGAGGAGGAGCAAGAGAAGGAGGACTGTGGGGTCCTTGGTGCTTTCTGAGCTTGGTGGTTTCCTTGTAAATGTTTCATGACCCAACTAAGGAACATCATGCAGTGCTTACACAAGGGAGTGGAGTTTGCACTCTGTTCATATACAAGCCGCTTCTATCACTGATATTGTTCCCTAGTTGGGTCAGGAAACGTCTGCAAGGAAACCATCAAGCTCAGAGAGCACCAAGGGCCCCACAACCCTCCTCCTCTTCCCCTCCCCAAAACCCACTCCCCTCTAGTATTGATGATGTTACTTAGTTGGGTCATGTAACGGCTGCAAAGAAACCACCAAGCTCAGAGAGCACAAAGCACCCCACAATCAATCCTTCCTTCCTTCCTTCCTTCCTTCCTTCCTTCCTTCCTTCCTTCCTTCCTTCCTTCCTTCCTTCCTTCCTTCCTTCCTTCCTTCCTTCCTTCGTCTTCCACCTCCTCCTCCTCCTCTCTGCAATCCCCACTCCCTTGTAGCACTGATGATGTTACCTAGTTGGGTCATGTAACGGCTGCAAAGAAACCACCAAGCTCAGAGAGCACCAAGGACCCCACAGTTCAACCCAGAGCTACAAAGGTTCTCCTCCATTGACACAACATGGGCTGAAGGACAGGCACCCCAAAATGATGCTGTGCGTCCCTATTTATTACGGTATAAGCCAATAAAAACAGGGATGTCCCCAAAACAGGATCCAGGAGCTGTGTGGATCCCTCAGGATTGCCCAGCCAAAGCAGGGGATGAGGGTCTCCGTGAAAGAGCCTGGGGGAGACCAACCCCACATCAGGCCCCTTCACGACAAAAGACAAATGCTCAGATGCGTCGCAAAGAGAGTTTATTGTCACCCAGAATCCTAGCTGAGACTTTCTCAGAGACCCATCAGCAGAAGGGGAGGTGGGGGGGTGTCTTTGATGAATGTTTTCAGTCACTGGAAGTTTGTTTGATTAATGTCCCCAATGGATTAAGATGTCTTTGAAGTGACCCAGAAGCTCTCCGTGAGGACTGCAGAGTCGATAAGAACTGGTTCAAACTTGCCAAGGTCAAATATTCTCCTTTTATCGTACGTTGGCCTGAACTTTAGTAACTCATTAGAATGTGGGAAACTCGCCTCCTGAATATGAGCATGAAGATCAGACTAAGATGATTCTGGGATGCTCTGAAATATTATAGGTCACATACTAAAGTTATTAAGGGATGAGGTGACTCAGTGGCTAAGACGCTGAGCTTGTCGATCAGAAAGGTCGGCAGTTCGGTGGTTCGAATTCCCAGCGCCGTGTCACGCCGCTCCCTCTACTTGTCCCAGCTTCTGCCAACCTATGCAGTTCAAAGCCCGTAAAAAAGTGCAAGTAGAAAAATAAAAATAAAATAAAAAATTAGAAAAAAAAAGTAGAAAAAAAACCCCTTTGGTGGGAAGGTAACAAGTGTTCCGTGCGCCTTTGGTGTTTAGTCCTGCTGGCCACATGACCATACTCATTGGAGAGCACTGGTTCTTCTTTGGCTTTGTAAGGGAGATGAGCAGCGCCCCCTAGAGCCAGAAATGACTAGCACGGAGGTGCAAGGAGGGGAACCTTTTGTCATGCCCATGTTGGAGACTGACTCCGAGGGAGAGGAGGAACAGCCGACGGGGAGTGGACGTGCGGTTCCAGAAGTTGTGGAGGAGACTGGGGAAGGGCAGAGGCCGGCTGGGCAGTCAGAGGAGGACCCAGGCCCATCCCCTCTCCATCCTAGGGCAGCAGGGAGGAGAGGATAAGGGAGAAACGTGAATGGCATGGTCTACGGGGGAGGAAAGGGCCTTGATCCCCTTCATGGGCTGCAGTTATGAGAACTATTTAAAAGGACAGGCTGGGCATGAGCCAGTGCTGGAAACAAAGTGTGAAAATAATTCTAGTCTGTCCGTCCTTAACTGAGTTTGGCATCCCTCCCAGTGTGTATTCCGATATCTGTGGACGTCTTCAAGCCCTTATCTTGCCTGGTTTCCGTTAATTGATTCAGTGTGATTTGTGTTGTTTTTTTCTAGTTATAATTTATATTTTTATTTTAAACAGCATTTCCTCCTTTTCGCAACTGTTTGTGGGGGAGTTTTTTGTCTCCAGTCAAGGATATTTGGAGCTTTGAAGCAAAGCAAAGGAATTAAAGGAACTTCACCTGTTTTTGTGCTTGTGTTGTTTTTGTATCCCATCCTGGGTCATCATACTTTTACCTTACTAAAGTTATTGGGCATGCATGCTTCATCACAGAGGTATAAAACGATATTAACCAATAAAAAGATTCATTCCAAACCCAAAATGTTTGAATTGTACATAAAGCAACTTTCCACCTTTTTTTAAAAAACAAATTTTATTGATTATACAACTAAAACAACAAATACATACATACACAACACACAAAAAAAAGAAAGAAGAAAAAGAAATTAAATAAAAAAGAAACTATTCCATTATCAACAGTCTGTGATTCCTTATTTGTTATCATTATTGGTGTCATATTTCCAAATACATTTTAATGCAAATATGTAATTACTACCACTTTTTCAATTTAACAATATTTACTAATGTACTTTCTATTTTTGTCCTAGCCAATCATACCAGCATTCCCACTCTTATAATATTCTGATGATTCTTTATCCTTGAGTGCTAACATTAATTTATCCATCTTTGCACAGACTGCTATTTTCTGAATGATCATTTCCTCTGTTGGAATATCAGCTTGTTTCCAACATTGTGCAAAGATTAATCTAGCTGCAGTGAGAATATGTAATATTATATATTTGGCTTTTTTGGGAAATTGTCTATTAAAAATTCCTAACCTATCATGTTACCTTTGAGTACTACTTCTTCTAATTCTATCTCTAACAGATAGTTATAAAATTTGGTTATATTTTTTTTATCATGACCTAATAAGATTTTATCTAGTTGTTGGAGCTTACTGTAAATTCTGAAGTTTTTTTTAATCTAGTCTGTATCTATTTTGAATTTGCAGGTAAGCCCACCAGTCTACTCTTAGCCCTTGTTCTTGGAGGTCTTGCCGTGATTTTAAAGTTCCTTGCGCATCTAGGAGGTCCTTGTATTTTATCATCTTATTAAGATTCAAATTGTTTGGGTGTATCATCGCCTCCATCGTTGAGATGGAGATTGGGATTTTTAAATAATGTTATTTTCTTATTTTATTCCAAGTAGCCAATGAAGAGTCTCTAATTATATGTCTGTGGACATAATTCTGTTTAGTTTTTCCAATGTCCCATAAAAATGCATGCCACCCCCTCTGTAAATTGTGGCCTTCTAGATATAAGATTCTTTTATTCGAAAGGTTTACCCACTCTTTCAGCCAAAGTAAGGAGGCTGCACTATATTTCCCAATTTGGGAGTGCCATACCCTCCCCTGCTCTTCATACAAGACCGCATTCTGCCAGTAGTCTCCCACCGACCAGGTGCGCTCCCACAGAGAGGGTCTCCTTCGGGTCCCGACGGCATCTATGTGCTGCCTGGTGACCCCGAGGAATAGGGCCTTCTCTGTGGGGGCACCCGCCCTTTGGAATGGGTTGCCCCCGGGGCTACGAACAACCACTGACCTGAGGACATTCAGACGTGACCTGAAAACCTGGCTCTTTGAGCAGGCCGGCCTGAGCTGACTTCAAACGGATTTTAAATAAGGGGTTTTAAGGGGTTTTAGATTTGACTGGTTGGGGTATGAAAGTTTTAGCTTATTTTAATCGGGGGTTTTAAATTTTTAATTGGCAGCCCATAATTTAATTCTTTTTAATTGTATTTATATTTGTAATTTATATATATATATTAGTTGGCTGTTCACCGCTCTGAGTCCTTCGGGAGAAGGGCGGTATATAAAATTATTTAATAAATAAATAAATAAAATATTTTGCATCGCCTTTAATTTTATCCTCGGCTTTTTCCCTTGCCAAATAAATTTAGTGGTTATCCTATTAAGTTCCAGAAAATAATTTTTATTTATTTTTATTGGTATTGTTTGGAATAAATAAATAAATTCAGGAACAATATTCATTTCAATAGTAGCAATCCTCCCTAAAAGATAGATTTGCAGTTTGACCCATATCTCTAAGTCTTTTTTTATTTGTTGTAACAATTTACTATAGTTATTTTCCATTAGAGTTTTACAATGGGCTGTCAGCCAAACTCCTAAGTATTTAATTTTTTTTACCACTTGTAGTCCCATTGTCTTTTCCAATTTTAATTTCTATTTTTCTCTTAAATTTTTAGTTATTAATTTCATCTTTTCCCTATTAATTTTAAGTCCTGCCAACTTTCCCAAATTGCTCTAATTCTTTCAATATTCTTGGCCTGTTTTCAATTGGTTCCTCTATAAAAAGACCATATCGTCCGCGAATGGACTGCAGTTTGTATGCTTCTTTCTTAATTTTTAACCCCTTTATTCCTGGGTTTTGTCTAATTCATGTAAGCAATGTTCTCCAAGGATAATATGAAGAGCAGAGGAGATAATGGACACCCTTGCCTAACTCCTTTCTCTATTTTTATTGAGCGCGTATATTCTCCGTTAATTATAATATTTGCCTTTTGTGAGTCATAAATGGTAGTCCAATGTTTTCAACAAATTTCGTATCATAAATTTCCATATTGTAGATTGGTGGAATAAAACTGCCAATTTAAATTATCGAAGGCCTCTCTGTGCAATCCAAAGAAAAACCACAGGGCATTGCTGTTTCGGAGGCTTCATAGTACTCCAAACACGAGGTACTGTGAAGCGGGTCAAGTGGAGGTTGCTGAAGCCTAGCTCTGGGGTTCGAGTTAAATTTCTTGCTCTTGAGAGACCATTAGGGTGCAAAAACTGTAGCGCAAGTTTAGTTGCCGTGTGGGGAGACTCGCGGTTTTCGGTGCGGAGGCGGCAATCATCATCGCGACGCGAGAGAACTGTAGAGACCGACATCAAGAGACGCCAGTAAATGTCGGTCCGAAGTCCGGATCGTACATAAAGAGGACGGAGGGCGTGACAGTCTGTGGTGCCACGCGGAGGGTGAGGGAAGGCATCTGTGATTTGATGAGTGCGAGCCTGGATGGACAATAGTCGGCGCGAAGCCGCCCG
>CM042848.1:84010544-84033737 GCA_023653725.1 Bungarus multicinctus
GTTGGTTTTGGGGTTTAGGTGGGGTTGGGGTTGGGTTAGGGTTGGGTTGGTGTTGGGGTTGTGTTGGAGTTGGGTTTTGTGGTTGAGTGGGGTTGTTTGGGGTTGTGTTGGGTTGGGTTTGGGTTTGTGTTGTTGAGTTGGGTTGGATTGGGTTGTGGTTGGGGTTGGGGTTGGGGTTAGGGTAAGGGGTAGGGTTGGGGGTTGGGTTAGTGTTTTGGGTGGTGTTGGTGTTGGGGTTGTGGTTGAGTTGAGTTGGGGTAGTGTGGTTGGGGTTGTGGTGGGGGGGGGGGGGGGGGGGTGGGGGTTGGGGCGGGTGGGTGGGTTGGGGGTTGAGGGGTGGGGGTTGGGGGAGGGTGGCTCGTTGGATTGGGGTTGGGTTGGCTTGGGTTGGGGTTGGGGGTGGGTGGGTTGAGTTGCTTGGGTTGGGTTGGGTGGGGGTGGATTGGGAAGGGGGTTGGGGTTGGGGTTGGGGTGGGATGGTTGGATGGTGGGGTTTGGGGAGGGTGGGGGTTGGGATTGGGTTGGGTGGGTTCGGGTTGGGTTGGGGTTTGGGTGCTGGTGTTGGTGTTGGTGGTGGGTGAGTTTGGTGTTGGGGTTAGGCTTTGTTGGGGTTGGGGTTGGTTGGAGATGGTTTGGGGTTTGGGGTTGGTTTGGCGGGGGGTTGGGTGGGGGTGGTGGTGTCGGTTTCGTTTGGGGTTTGGGTTGGGTGGGGGGGTTGGGGTGGGTGGGGTTGGGGTTGGTTTGTGGGTGGTTGTGAGGGAAGGGGGTTGGGGTTTGGGTTGGATTGGGGTGGGATGGGGTCGGATTGGCTTTTGGTTGGGTTGGTTGGGTTTGGAGTTGGGTTGGGTGGTTGGGTTGGGTTGGGTGGGTTTGGGTTGGAGTTGGGGTTTGTGGTGGGGTTGGGCTTGGGATGGGTTGAGTTGGGTGAGTTGGGTTGGGTTGGATTTGGGCTGGGGCTTGGTCTTGGGCCCCCGTGGCTTGGTGGGGTTGGGTTTGTTGAGGGTTGGGGTTGGGTTGGGTCTTGGTGGGGATGGGGTTGGGATTTAGGTTTGGGTTTAGGGCTGCCAAGTTGACACACAAGATTAAAAGGAACCCAATACACAAGATGGGATTGCAGAAGAGATTCTGCCGAAACGTCGGTTATAATAAAAGCACAAACTAAGACGTGGGAAAATACCCAAACAACCTAATACCATTTATATAATACCTGCGAAAATGTCAGAAACATATATATGTATATATGTGTGTGTGTGTATGTGTATTTATATGTATATACACACACACACATATAAACATATATACACATACACACATACACATATATATATATACATATATATAAATTTTTATTGTACTTTTTCCTTTATTATACATCACATTTCCGTTTCTGCAACAACTGTGTACTGTCTGTATCAAGTCTCTTTAAAAGGACACATAACAATACAGACCCTAATTATAACCGTTATTCTCATAATTATAGCATATAGTCTCCATCTGTGATCACTCCATACACTTTGATCTAGAGACAACAGCTGTCCACTGTTGATGTTAGTTATAGCATTGGCAGATTGTCCAAACCTCCGTTAGAGTTAGCCTCGGTTAATTTCCCAGGGCCGGATGCTGGGGGTTCGTGGGAGTACAGGAGAACTCCTAGCTAAGATTCTGTGTAATTTGGAGAACCCCCAAATCCCACCTCTGGCTGGCTCCCCCACCCCACTCCGCCCCTCCCAGGAGTCCCCATGAGGCCGATCTGGATGCAGGCAAGTGAAGGGCATGCCTGGAGGTGCAGGGAGGGAGGAAGGGAGTTCTGGAAGGGCAGAAATGGGCCTGTTTCTGGCTTCCATAGAGCCACCGTAGCCCGGGAAAGCCGTTCTCGCCCTCCCGGAGGCTTGAGGGAAGCCTTCTAATCCCAGGACGGCAAGAATGCCCTCCCCCAATGCAGGAGGCAGACTAGGCCACACCCACCATGGCCACACCCACCCAGCAACCAGGCAGAGAACCCTTCGCTACAATTTTTGAAGCCCACCCCTGTAATTTCCTTGTCTGGGTTGACCCTGTCCACTTGGCTTGCTTTATCCTTCAGCCTTCGGTCCGATCTAAGTATGGTACATAAACTCATCCATTGCAATGTCCTACCTGTCAATGAATACTTCAGCTTCAACCATGACATCACAAGAGCGCACAATAGATACAAACTCAAGGTTAACTGCATCAAACTTGATTGCAGGAAATACGACTTCAGCCACAGAGTGGTCAATGTCTGGAATACTCTTCCTGACTCTGTAGTTTCTTCCCCAAACCCCAAAAACTTTAACTTTAGACTGTCTACTATTGACCTCACCGCTTTCCTAAGAGGTCTGTAGGGGGCCTGCATAAGCGCACCAACGTGCCTACTGTCCCTGTCCTATTCTTTCTTTTATTTTTCTTATATGTATCCATTTCATGTATTCATAACTATGTTTATACTTATACCTATTATCTTATAAGAGATTGACAGATCAAATAAATAAAATAAATAAGTGCACAGTGCAAAGCAGGGAAGAGCGGAGGAGTTTTCACGATTTCTGCACGATAAAATCGCTCAGATTCGGGCCGGATTGGACTCTAGTTGGGAGATCCCGGGGGAGGTGACCACGGTGAGTCTTGAGATGGTTATCTGGGATGAGTTCGACCCTGTGACCGCCGAGGGTATGGACAGGTTGCTGGGGCAGCTGAATAACACCACATGTTTGTTGGACCCTTGCCCCTCCTGGTGGGTCTCTACCTCCAGAGAGGTGATGCGGAGGTGGCTCCAGGGAATTGTGAACACTTCTTTGATGGAGGGCTCGCTGCCTATCGCCTTGAAAATGGTGGTGGTGCGACCCCTCCTCAAGAAGCCCTCCCTGGACCCAACTCTTTTGAACAACTATCGTCCTGTCTCCAACTTTCCCTTTGTGGCGAAGGTTGTAGAGAGTGTGGTGGCAGGTCAGCTTCCCCAGTACCTGGATGAAGACACATACCTGGATCCCTTCCAATCGGGCTTCAGGCCTGGACATAGTACCGAAACGGCATTGGTCACGCTGGTTGATGATCTCTGGAGGGCCTGTGACAGGGGTTATTCCTCTGTCCTGGTCTTGTTAGACCTATCAGTGGCTTTTGATACTATCGACCATAGCATCCTATTGCGGCGGTTGGGGGGGTTGGGGGTTGGGGGCACCGTGTTGCGGTGGTTCGCCTCCTTCCTCTCTGACCCTCGATTGTTGGGTGCCTCAGGGGTCGGTCCTCTCTCCTCTCCTGTTCAACATTTATGTGAAGCCACTCGGGGAGATCATCCGTGGCTTTGGGGTGAGATGTCATCTGTATCCTGATGATACCCAACTGTACATCTACACCCCAAGCCACCCCAACGATGTCATGGAGGTCATGTCCTGGTGCCTGGAGGCCGTGCGGAACTGGATAGGCAGGAACAGGCTCCAACTCAACCCTTCCAAGACTGAGTGGCTGTGGTTTCCGGCGTCCCGATATAGCCAGATAGTTCCATCGCTGGCTATTGGGGGTGAGATTCTGCCCCCTGCAGAGAGGGCTCACAATCTGGGTGTCCTCCTGGATGTACGGCTGTCTTTGGAAGACCATATTACGACCGTCTCCAGGGGGGCATTTCATCAGGTTCGACAGATGCGGCCCTTTCTGGATCCGGATGCCTTACTCACAGTCACTCATGCCCTGGTCACCTCCCGACTGGACTATTGTAACGCCCTCTACATGGGGCTCCCGAATGGGAGCATCTGGAGGCTTCAACTGGTACAGAATGCGGCCACGCGGGTGGTTATGGGGGCATCAAGATTCGCTCATGTGACGCCCCTCCTGCGTGAGCTGCATTGGTTGCCAGTGGCCTCTCGGGTGCGCTTTAAAATTTTGGTGTTAACTTTTAAAGCGCTCCATGGCATCGGACCAGGATATTAACAAGACCGCATTCTGCCATTTTCCTCCCACCGTCCGGTGCGCTCCCACAGGGAGGGTCCCCTGCGGGTCCCCTCGGCATCTATGTGCTGGCTGGTGACCCCAAGGAATAGGGCCTTCTCTGTGGGGGCGTCTGCCCTCTGGAATGGGTTGCCCCCGGAGTTACGGACAGCCACGGACCTGGGGACCTTTAGGCCTGCTTTGAAAACCTGGCTTTTTGACCAAGCCGGCTTGGGCTGATTTTAGTTTTGGGGTGTTTTGTTTTTATTAAATTTTAGGGTTTTAGAGTATGGTTTTAAATTTGTTTACAGCCAGGGTTGGGTTTAATTTAGTTTTATTGTTCCACATATTTATTGTTTTAACTGTACGGCTGTGCACTGCTCCGAGTCCTTTGGGAGAGGAGCGGTATATAAATAAATATTTATTATTATTATTATTATTGTTGTTGTTGCTAGAAAATGGGGGGTTATTTTTAACCACCATGATGCCGTGTCAGTGGTCACTTCAGGCTTGCTCCACAATCACTTGGTGCCAGTCTGCCATGAACTCGGGTTGGTGGGTGGGTGGGTGGGTGGACGCTTGGATGGGAGGGGGAAGGTTTCCAGGGAAACAAGGTTTATGGTATCTCCCTGAGACACAACTTCAAAGTCAACTGGCTGGGAACAGGACACACCCAGCTCCATTTGAATGACATGTGGCTCTACGGTGCGAAATGCAAATCTTTCCCTGGGAAAGTCTCATGAGCCATCTAGACTACCATAATGGACTTCATGAGAAGGGCTACCCTTGAAACCCGCTCGAAATTTCAACTGCTGAAGAAGGCAGTGCCCAGGCTGTTATCCAATGCAACACACAGGATGCGGATCAGTCCTGAATGATTTGCGTTGGGCTCCTACTATATGTCAAGCTCAAAATTGACATAAGTGTAGCCATTTTAGTTAGGCTCAGTATATATTCTTTTCCTTACTATCTCGGTGGTAGTCATGGGGGGAAGGGTTTTGGGCTTGCTACATTCCTAATTGGGGAGGAGTGGAGATAAAGAGAGTTGTTTTGGCTGGGTGGTTCTTCTTCCCGTGGGAAATGAGCTGTCCTTGCTTGGGCCCCTTGAGGTGGAAATTTTTGACATCAGGCAACTTTGAATTACTTCTATTAGAGAAGGGGACTTTTGGGGGTTGTTTCTAACTTGTAATATTTTGGGGTAATTCCGGGTTATTTCAGATATTGAATTACCATTGACTTTGCCAATTTATTGTTTTCGTAAATATAAGAAATCATTTTTGAAGATGGACTGTATTTTTCTTTTTAAATGGATTTCATCGCTTGGAAACCTGACATTATAGATGTTCCACAGCTGCTCAAGGGGCTTCAGGGGGTAATCAGTTGGGGGATTGGCCCCCTTCTACCCACTGAAGAGGGGAGCCCCTTCTGAAGATGCCCAGCCACCTCTTAGGCAGAAACTTTTGTGTGGGTCCAATGGAGCGAAATCCCTACCAAGGAGTGGGGCCCCACTCTTCATAACAAACACATGCATTTTTTGCCAAACTTTTCATTTTTAATTAATAGCATGTTTCAATTGCCTTGATATAGCTTGACTTTTTGCAAATGGAGTTCAGCAGACATGTAAGGTGGGATTAAAGAGGAAGAAAAAGGAATTTCAGGGAGAGGATTCTGGAGGGTCAAATCAGGAAGCGGTCAAAGCAGGGGTGGAATTATACTGGTTCGGCCCAGTTTGGCCAAACCGGTTGCTCCAAAGGTCAGCTGAGAGGGAACTGGTTCGTTCCGACATTCTTCTGTTCTTCTGTTTGGCCCACCTGCCCACCTGGGCTCTAGGCTGTCCTTTATTCCCTGCTTTTTCAACCTCAGCTGCTTTGCGTGGCACAGCTGTTGCACTCAGGGCTTGCACGAGAAGATGATTTTCCAAAGCTGCGCACGATCACCAAACCGGTTCTTACACACCGGTTGAATCCCACCCCTGGCTCAAAGGCAAGAAGGTTTTCTTCTCCAGACACCAGAGACCCTGTTCAAACTCACCATTTAGGGAGAAAGTCACGACCAGCAAGCCCAGGCTAACCAAGAGGAATCGCCCCATAGTCTTCCTTCCTTCACTGCAGAGACAATAAAAGAGGGGAGACATTAAAAGGGGAGGCAGCCCATTGGGAAGCTCCCCCTCCCCAAGGAAGAGGGACCCCACATTCAACCCAGGACTGAGCTTGGAATCAATTGTTCAGCTGGTCCCTGGTCTTGCTTCCTTGGTCATGTCACAGCCTTGGTGCTTCAAAGACCCAGCAAGAACTTACCAAGTTTGCAGATGATACTAAGCTGGCAGGAATAGCCAACACCCAAGAAGATAGGCTGAAGATCCAGATGGATCTTGACAGACTTGAATGTCAATGAGGGGACTGGGGACTAAAACATATGATGAACGGTTGCAGGAACTGGGCCTGGCTAGTCTAGGGAAGAGAAGGACCAGGGGAGACAGGAGAGCAGCCTTCCAGTATTTGAGGGGCTGCCCCAGAGAGGAGGAAGGGGGGTCAAGCTATTTTCTAAAGCACCCAAAGACCAGAGAAGGAATAATGGATGGAAACTGAACAAGGAGAGATTCAACCTGGAAATAAGGAGAAACTTTCTGACGGTGAGAACAATCAACCCATGGAACAGAAGTTGCCTTCGGAAGCTGTGGGAGCTTCATCCCTTGAGGCTTTCAAGAAGAGACTGGACTGCCATATGTCAGAAATGGTGGAGGGTCTCCTGCTTGGGTGGGGGGTTGGACTAGATGACCTATAAGCTCCCTTCCAAATCTGTTAATCTGTTAAAACCCTTCACTGCTGTCTAATGATTATGGGCAGGGGGCTCCTGAGAAGGTCTCTTCTATATCTGTCCTTCTGCCCCAGAGATCCCCAATAGATCCTTTGCTCTCTGCCTGAGGGATCCTCCTACAGCCCCCCTGCTGCGACCTGGACATCACATGCAGCCCCCCCTGCAAGAGATCCCTTCAGAGGGAGGGAGGGAGATGCAGGAGGGATCTGCTGCAGGGGTCTCACCTGTCAGGTGCCTGTAGGTGTGAGAGTCACACTCACCTGTCCACAGGTAGCAAGTCTTCTCAGTGGCAGCTCAAAGTTTTTTCCTCCTGCAAAGGGAACAGAGGCATTTATAGGCAAGGCAGGGGGGGTGGATTTCTTTAGGGACGGCGGGGGGCATGGAGGGAGAGAAGGAAATTGCTTGAGAAGGAAATTTTTGGTCTAATCATCAGGAAGTGGCAGAAAATAATCTGGCAGGATTTACAGGACAGAAAATCCTGCAATGTATAAAACGGTCCCTGAGGTCATCCAGTCTAGCCCCTGCTCAGCTCCCTGAACCCATAGATGACTAACCTCCTCTCCCCCCTCCAAACCTCCTCTGGATGCTGTGGGGTTGTTGTTGACAGGTCGACTTTTTCTTTTCGTGCGCCAGGTATTTCTAACTTTGGACCTGGAGGGATGAACAGCCTCCCAGCATCCTCCTAAAGGAGGCCTTTGTTGCATTCCCACAAGAGGCCAAGACCTCAACCCAGGTTAGGAAGGCGGATTTTGCTGTGCCTGGCTTCCTCTACACAACACACTTGAGCCCCTGAGTCGCTAAGCGAGCGTTCGGATTTGCGTGAACTCAGCGCAAACTTTTTCTCCGAAGGATCAACATGTCCTGCGAATCTCATCAAGGTTTTGCTGGTGTTGAGAGGCTTTGAAGGATCCCCTGGCAGGATTCCTCCCTTCATGGGGAGCCACTCCTTTTATTAATTTATTTCTCCCGTTCTTTCCAGTGTCCAATGTTTCAAGGGATCAGATCTTATCCCCGGGGTGTTTTCTCCTCATAGTTCAATGAAATCTGCAACAGGGGTGGGCTTCAAAAATTTTAGCAAAGGGTTCTCTGCCCGGTTGCTGGGGGGCATGGCCATGGGGGGCGTGTCCATGGGGGGCGTGGCCTAATTAGCCTTCTGCACCATGGTGGGGGGGCATTTTTGCTCTCCCCGGGCTGTGGAGGCTTTCCTTGAGCCTCCGGATGGGCAAAAACAGCCTCCCAGACTCTGGACGGTCTCTGGAAGCCAGAAACAGGCCCTTTTCCGGCCTCCCTAACTTCTGGGAGGGCCGTTTTTTGCCCTCCCTGAACTTCTGTGCATGCCCGTGGGGGATGGGGACTCCTGGGAGGGGAGGGGAGGGGTGGGTGGGATTTTGGGGTTTTCCGAACTGCACTGAATCTTAGCTAGGGGATCTTCCAAACCCCTGCAGATCCCTAGCAGCCCAGCCCTGGTCTGCACCCATGGGAAACCTCTCCTTCGTAGCTACCCTGGGGCCCAATTAAACTCTAATGACAACCAGGTGCCGTTACTTTGGAGTTTGGGGCCAACTAACAAGGATCCCCCCAAAGTCCCAGAGCAGCAGCTGAGCTACAATGGTTGGCAAGCTCAGCGTTAACGATGGAACAAGGGAGCCCCTCGAAGCATTGTGACATCCAGGGCCGTGAGCCAAAAGTGGTCTTCTCCCTTTGAAAAGAACACCAGGAAGGACAAGCGGAGAAGGAACAAGGAAGCGAAACCTTGAAGCGATCCAAGGCTGGCTTGGATCAAGTGTCCTGTGTGGGAATTATTGCCTCAAAAGTCTTCTCATCCCATATTGCAAAATTTTCTATATAAAAATACATTATATTTATGCGCGCATGTCTGCAGAGGTGTGTGTCTGTCCGCGCACACACACACAAACAGACACACACTCCTAGTCCCAAGGACTGATAGTGTCCTTGTAAGTGGTCCAAAGTCTTCCAGCCAGTTTTCATGGGACTGGAACTCACCGTCTCCTGGGGATTGGCCCAAAGTCACCCTGTTGGCCTTCCTGCCTGAGGTGGGACTAGAACTCCCCATCTCCTGCTTTCTACCGCTGTGTCTTAGCCACTAGACCAAACTGGCTCTCAAAGATGGCTCACTTGCCCTGAAGAGGTTGTCTCCTGTCATGCATTGTATGAAGCCCTCCTGACTCAAAATGTGTATGAAAATACAGAGAAGGGCTGCGTAATATTTCCTTCACAAGTTGGCTTTGACCCCGAAACTCCTTTGCCACTTGCCAGCATCCAAACCAACATTCCGGCATTTGATGCTTCCAGCCATCCAGAGTGCAAACAACCTGGGGAAATTGACTGTGTGCTCTTTCCCCAGTTCAAAGAAACTCATCTGGGAATGGCATGGTGCAACCACCGATACCCCAGGAGGTTACCTGGGGGACAACAGAGGCACTTCGCTTTGCACCTGGAATGCATCTGTGTCACCAACATCCAGAATCCAGGAAGTGCATCTTTGCAGAAAAAGGGAAGAAGGAAGGAAACAGAGGAGGGGAAAGCCCACCCTTCCTTACATCTCATAAGGTTCCCTTTAAGAGCCCCTCACCCTTTTTCCTTCCTTCCTTCCTTCCCTCCTTCTCTCCCTCCCTGTGGTGACAGTCTGCCATGAATGGAGAAAGGGAGCAGAGGATGCTTGGGGAACCGAAAGTAGCCACTGCGCTTTCTCAAGAAGCAGCTTCAAGTCCTCTGGTATAAGGGAGCTAAAACACAGGGGTATTTTAGAAGACATTATATTCGAGAGGCATTGTTTTTGTATTGGGAGAAGATAAAAAGACAATACTACTTAAAAATTCCACTATGGATATCAACCATTGGAGCTTTTTCTTATCCAACAATATATAGAAAGAAACAGTTAGATATGGTGAGATATGGAATGAAAAGTGTGAACTTAAATCTATGCAAGTGTTGGAAGAACAAGGTGTAAAAATGAACTGGTTTTCATACTTGCAAATACAATCTAGGTTTGATAAAGATTCTAAAACAGAAGGTATTTATGATAAGTTGACTGATTTAGATACAAGTTTGATGGACACTGATGAAAAGGTAATTAAAAAACTTTATGGACATTTATTAGAATTTAAACTGGAGGAGGAACAAGTTAAAGAAACGATGATTGCTTGGGAAAAATTTTGGAAACGAGGTTGATTTAGAAAAATGGCAAAAATTGTGGTCTCAAAATTATAAAATGACAATGTCAACTGCATATAAAGAAAATTTGTATAAGATGTTTTACAGGTGGAATTACCCCCATCGAGACTTGCGAGAATGTTTAAAAATAAATCGGATAAATGTTGGAAATGTCATCAGATACCCGGTTCATATTACCATATGTGGTGGACATGTTTGGACGCAAAGAAATATTGGACTGAAATCCACACATGGCTGGAAAAAACGATAAAACAACATATAGACTTTAAACCAGAGATCTTTTTATTAGGAATCATACCGGAACATACAAAAAAGAGCTGAAATATTTGATTGTACATGTTTTAACAGTGGCTAGAATTATATTTGCGAAGAATTGGAAAAATGATAACATACCTATGCAGGAGGAAGTTATTTAAAAAGTTATGGACTGTGCTGAAATGAGTAAATTGACATTTGAAATCAGAGACCAAGAAGATGAGCAATTTTATATGATATGGGATTTGTTTTATCAATGGTTGGATAAAAAGATATGGTAAGGTAATAGAATAGATAATTTTGTTATAGAAGCTTAATAGATTGATATAAAACATAATGTAGACATATATAACCATTGAATGAAAGCATACTTTAAAATAAAATTGGGG
This sequence comes from Bungarus multicinctus, assembly GCA_023653725.1. Classification (NCBI taxonomy): domain Eukaryota; kingdom Metazoa; phylum Chordata; class Lepidosauria; order Squamata; family Elapidae; genus Bungarus; species Bungarus multicinctus. Next base: position 84,021,140 of record CM042848.1, read on the forward strand.
ATATCTCGTATAAAATGATGGAATAAATAGTTTAGTCATGGATGATTAACAATTGATAAATATATAAGCATATGTTTGTTTGACAATGTGAGATTGATATAAACTGTGAGCAGCGACTATGAAAGGATTGCACAAAAGATTCGAAACCAACTGACACACTGTGTGTGTATATAAAATGGAAGATGTTTTTATGTTTTTATGTATTGTTTGTGTATGTTCGCCTTAAAAAATAAAAACTTTTTTTAAAAAAGAAGAAGCTGCTTCAAGGTCACCCAAGTGGTTGAACTAACCATAAGAAAAACTGGATCTCATTAAACTGAACATGCCCAGTTCCTGCAACCCTTCTTCACATTTTAGCCAGAGGTGGTATTCAACCGGTTTGCAGCGGTTTGTGCAAACCGGTTGGGGCGATTTGGCATGGGTCGCTGAACGGGTGGTAACCCCTGGCTGGCCATGCCCTGGACCTGGTCGCCCGGTCACTCACTTGCCCCGGTCTCTCTCCTAGCTTTCCCTACCATGTGGTGGCCATGGCACAGCTCGGGCGCAGCAGTCCCGGGAAAACCACCCACCTGCCCGCCCTCCTGGAGCACGCTTTCTTCCTTCTCCTGGCAGATGCGCCTCTTCCAGCCCGGCCAGGCCCAGCCAGCCAGCAGGTGGGTGAGTGAATTTCCCGGGGCTTCTTGCCCCCCTTGTTGCAAGATGCCTGCAACGTGCTTTTTTTGGTGAGGCTGGAGTCCAGTCCCATTGAAAAAACCAGGCCCTGTTCTATGGGCCAGGCCTGGCAAGTCCGAGCAGCTGGCCCATAGAACAGGGCAGCGCCAGACCGTTGGAGAAGCAGAGCAAAGCCAGAAATCAGTCATTTAGCCTGCAACTGCCGCGTGTTCCCCAGCCCCACTGAAAAAAGCACAACTTGTGCCGGCCCATTGGAAAAGCGGAGCGGCAGCTACAGGGTTCTCACACCAAAAAAGGGGCGGCAACTCTTTTTCGGTCTCCAGCTGCGTCTTTTGCAATGCCAGAAGCCTCCCCAACCATCCGGCTGCTCTCCTCCTCCTCAGCCATACAGAACAAACAGGCAGAGAAGGAAAGCAGGCAGACTCGGCAGGCAATCGCGATCTTTAGCTGGCCTTCTCTTTGCCAGACCAAGGGCGGAGGAGGGAGGGGAAGGTATGTAGGAAATCACCCTGTCTCTGCAGCATCGGTCATGTTACTGAGTGGGTGTGGCCAACTTGACATAATTCGCAGCAAGGTGCCACATCACCCTGCCGAGTTGGCCATGCCCACCGAGTCACATGACCACCAAGCCATGACCACCACACAAGCCATGCCCACAGAACTGGTAATGAAAAAATGTGACCCCCATCACAGGCTTTAGCCTCCAGGTCCCCTAATCATCCTTCTTGCTCTCCTCCTCACTTTTTCTAAAGTCTCTTCGGACTTGACTCTCTGACTGTGCTTTGGGTGTTGGAACTCTGGACTTGTGGGCATTGCTACTTCCCTCTTTGCCACGTGGGCCTGCTAAGACTTAACGGATAATAGATAATCAGAGTTGGAAGGGACCTTGTAGGTCATCTAGTCCAACCCCTGCCCAAGCAGGAGACCCTACACCATTTCTGACAAATGGCAGTACAATCTCTTGTTGAAAGTCTCCAGTGATGAAGCTCCCACAACTTCTGAGGGCAACTTTTGTTCCATGGGTTGATTGTTCTCAGTGTCAGAAAGTTTCTCCTTATTTCCAGGTTGAATCTCTCCTTGTTCAGTTTCCATCCATTATTTCTTCTCTGGCCTTTGGGTGCTTTAGAAAATAGCTTGACCCCCTTTCTCCTCTCCATGGCAGCCCCTCAAATATTGGAAGGCTGCTCTCCTGTCTCCCCTGGTCCTTCTCTTCCCTAGACTAGCCAGGCCCAGTTCCTGCAACCGTTCATCATATGTTTTAGTCCCCAGTCCCCTCATTGACATTCAAGTCTGTCAAGATCCATCTGGATCTTCAGCCTATCATCTTCGGTGTTGGCTATTCCTGCCAGCTTAGTATCGTCGGCAAATTTAGTAAATTCTTGCTGGGTCTTTGAAGCACCAAGGCTGTGACATGACCAACTGTGATATGCAACTTCAAAATGGCGGCTGGAGGAAATAAAACTAGCCAAGCCCAGTTCCAGCAACTGTTCGTGGTATGTTTTAGCCTCCAGTCCCCTCATCATCCTGGTTGCTCTTCTCTGTACTTTTTCTAGAGTCTCAGCATCTTTTTTTATAGTGTGATGACCAAAACTGGGTGCAGGACTCTAGGTGTGGCCTTACTAAGGCTTTATAGAGTGATAATAGTACCTCCCTTGATCTTGATTGTATCCCTCTGTTAATGCAACTTAGGATTGGATTGGCTCTTTTGGCTGCTGTTGCACACGGCTGGCTCCTATTTAGCTGGTTGTCCATTAAGACTCTAAGATCCCTCTCACAGTTACTGCTATTGAGCCTGGTTTCACCCAGTCTGTATGTGTCCTTTGGGTTTTTCTTGCCTAAGTGTAGGACTTCCCTTTTCTCTACATTGAATTTCATTTTGTTAGATATGGCCCAGGGTTCAAGTCTGTCGAGATCCATCTGGATCTTGAGCCTATCTTCTTGGGTGTTAGTTGATGGAGCTTGGAGAATCCAGTCAGAGAGAAAACTGAGGGTTAGGGTGAAGTTCCCTGGCACCATTGGTGGGTCATTTGACCCTGGGATAAGTGTTAAATAAACTGACCCATCTCCATGTGGCCAGAGTGACTTGGGTGGACATGAAAGAAAGCATTGTAGCATCAATGGTTGTTTCTTTGGCGTCACCCTGTTCCCACTGCCACGTCGCTGGCATCTGCTTGGATGACGAAGGGTTGTTCGGGATCAAGATGCTTCAGCACTGATTCTTTTGCAAACAGTTCTTCCAGTGTTTCAAATGCCTTTGGGCAGGTTATGTCCCACTGTAGGGGTTGTCCTGGGCGGGGTTTCGTTCCTGGGCTCCCTGTCTTTAGGAGGTCTGTCACGGGTTTGGCAATCTTCGCAAAGGAGGGGGTGAGTTCTTGGTAGGAGTTTGCGAACCCCAAGAAGCTTTGTAGCTGCCTGTGGGTGGGAGGGAGCTGCCAGCCTAAGTTGGCTTTGTTGTGGTTTGCTGGCAGCCGGTGCAGCCGGCAGTGGAATTGGACAGTGGGGAAGAACCAGTCCAGGAGTCTGGGGAGGCTCTGAATTGAAGAGTAGAGTAGGGTAGAGAAGAGAAGAGAAGAGAAGAGAAGAGAAGAGAAGAGAAGAGAAGAGAAGAGAAGAGAAGAGAAGAGAGCAAAATAAGGAATAGAATAAAATAGAGAATAGAATAGAATAGAGTAGAGTAGAATAGAATAGAATAGAATAGAATGAAATAAAGAATAGAATAAAGAATAGAATAGAATAGAATAGAATAGAATAAAAATAGAATAAAATAAGAGTAGAGTAGAGTAGAGTAGAATACTTTTATTGGCCAAGGAGGAGATGAAGGAGGAGGAGGAGGAGAATGGTAAGGGAGGAGAAGGAGGAGAAGGAAGAAGAGGAAGAGGAGGAGGAAGAGGAGGAGGAGAAGGGTAAGGGAGGAGAAGGAGGAGGAGAAGGAGAAGGAAGAAGAGGAGGAGGAGGAAATGGAGGAGAAGGAGGGGGAGGAAGAGGAAGAGAAGACAGCTGAGTCTGCAGAACATTCTTGACCATCTTTTTTAAAAAAATATTTTTATTAAACAATTTTCCTCCTTTTATAACATCATTTTCATTCTTTGCAATTTTTTGGTATTGGTATACATATGCTTTACATACATTTGAATTACATATATACATACATACAACATATACACACAAACATATACAAATATATATTTACACACACATACATGTGTGTGTGTATATACATACATGCATACATACATGTATGTATGTATGTATGTATGTATGTATGTATATGTATATGCAGGTCTTGGCGTGTTCAGGTCTTTTCCTGTGTAAGATTGAGACTATCTTGGCAACCTTTCGACGAGATCTCACTCGCCATCTTCAGGCTGGTGTTTTCGGCTTTGTGCTTGTGTGAGAATGGGGAAAGACCCGAATAGGCCAAGACCTGCATACCTGCACCTGTGAAAATCCACGAAAACTAATATATATATATTAGTTTTATATATATATATATGCCATTTTTTGTTTATAGATATATATATAAATGTTGTAACACAAAGTATATACTTATTCCCCTGCCTCAGCTGAACAGGATAGAGCCAGTGGTCTAGTGGCAATTACAACTGCCTCACATGTAATATTTCCCTGGTTCGAATCCCAATAAGGGTATGGCTAGCTGAAGAGAGCTAACTAGCTCGAAATAGATCTATCCTAGTCTCCCTTATTTAATTATTTATCAGCTCAAAACTTTACACACATGTAAACAAAAGGCAATGAAACAAATAGCTTTCTGTCGGTATGGTCTTTGGTGATGAGCCGAAAGACAGAAAAGAAAGCAGTATGCTTTCTCCCTTAATTGGGGCTTAACAGGGTGTTGTAACACAAAGTATATACATATATATACACACACACATACACACATACACACACGCATGCACACACATGTGTGTCTGTGTGTGTTGTTCCACTGTAATATCTTTGTATCTACTATTTAACCAATTATACCACGCGTTCCAAATCAAAACATATTCGGTTTCTTTTCTTTCTATTGTCAACCCAGTTAGGTTTAGTCTTGGTTAAATTTCCCGGTGTGAGCCTGTCCACTTGCATTGGCCTATCATGCACTGAACAAAACCAGAAAAGAGCCTTCAAGAATCAAAGGAACCTTTGCAGAACTTGGGCCTCGAGTCCCCAACTGAGCCAATGTTGGTCTAGGGGGTTAGGGCAGCAGGCTGGAAAGCGGGAGATCTTGCCAACAGAGACATACGGCGGGATCTTAATTGCACTGTAAGCCAAACAGGAACAAAACCAACTTCAGGAAGAGGATATTGGGGGGAGGGGGGGGGACAAATCAGGAAGGGGTTCAAGGCAAGAGAGTTGACCCCTCTGGACGCAAGAGACCCTGCTCGAACTCACCCCTTAAGGAGAGGGCCACAACCAGCAAGCCAAGACTTAGAAAAATGAATCGCTCCATGGTCTTCCTTCCTTCCCTGCAGAGAGAAGCAAAGAGGGGAGATGAAGAAGGGGGAGGGGTCAAGGGCCCTTGGGAGGGGCTCCTCAGGAAGGGAGACCCCCTTCACCACTAGGCTCCAAGCCAGGAAGTTTTGGGCTCCCCACCTGGCCCCCATTTCTCCCTCCTTGGTCGCACAATGGCTTTAATGGGTTAGAGCAGAAGTCTCCAAACATGGCAACTTTAAGACTGGTGGACTTCAACTCCCAGAATTCCACACCTCAGCTGGCTGAGGAATTCCGGGAGTTGAAGTCCACCACTCTTAAAGTTGCCAAGTTTGGGGACCCCTGGGTTAGAGTATATCCTGAACTAGCATGTCTTGATTGGGGGGAGTTCCTAAGAAAGGGTCTCCCATGGGCCTCTCTCTGTCCCCCAGAGATCCCCCCAAAAAAGATCCCTTGGTCCTTGCCTCCCAGATCACCTGCTGAGTCATAAGCATTGCCTGCAGCCCCCTGGAAGAGATCCCTTCAGGTGGAGAGGCACAGCCACGGGAGCGGTCTGGTGCAGGGGCCTCACCTGTCAGGTGCGCACAGGTGGGAGGGCCGCACTCACCTGTCCTTTTGCCTTCACAGGTAGCAAGTCTGCTCAAGTCTGGCAATTCAAGGCTTTTCCTCCTATAAAGTGAAGGGAGGCATTTATAGGCAAGGCAGGGGGGTGGATTTCTGTTGGGGGGGCAGAGAAAGAGACATTTCTTTGCGTGAGAGTTTTGGTCTAAGTGCCATGAAGTAGCTTGTTTGCACACACACACACACACAAACCCTTAATCTCACGGGATTTCCATCTGCAATTTGAGGCCATCCAGCCCAGCCCCAGCAAAGTGTAGCAATCCAAAGGAAAGCACCCCGGATCCATGGCTGATTATAGCCCCCTTGAGGGCATCCAGACAAGGGGAGCCCCCCCCCCCCTCCATCATCTGGGTCTCAGGGCTTCTGTTGTCAGATTTGTGAGAGAGATTTCTCTAATTTTCCTTCAGGACCTGCAGGGATGAACAGCTCCCAGCATCCTCCCCAGGGAGGGCTTCGCTCCCTTCCCACAACAGGCCAAGACCTCAACCCGGGTTAAGAAAAGGGAATGGCTGCTTCATTCACACAATCTGCTGAATGAGCAGCTGGGTTTTGAAGAAAAGCCAAACCACAAACCATACAGGTGTTTTCACTGCAAATTCCCTACAACACAGAAGCATAGGAAGCTCACAGCCGAAAAAGACTTTGTGGTCCATCACAATTTACGTTGTTTTATTTTACTTCTTAAATTTTTTTCTGGATGTTGGACGTGTCTTTATCTCAGCCATGTCCAAACTCAGTTACTGAGGCCTGGCCCATCCCCTGGCCTGGATGCTGGTTCCGAGCTTCAACGGCTCTTTCTGTGAAGTCCAATTTTCTAACGTGGCTTCCCAACATCCCTCCTGTCCGTTTGACTTCATGCCTCCATGTTCTTCTTCTGTTTTGCTGAACCCAAGGAAAGGGAGGGAGGGAGGGAGAGAAAGAGACAAAGAGAGGGAGAAAAAGAGAGAGAGAGAAAGAGAGAGAGAGAGAGAGAGAAAGAGAAGAAGGGGGGCTTTTCCATGTCACTCTTTTAATTTGGGACCAAATGAAACTCTCCTTTCTGCATGTGCCACAAAATGAAACCCACCATCCAGGTTTCCTCAGCATGAGGAACTTAAGCCTCAGAAGAACTAGCCAACCATTGTGGGTTGTGTTAAAAACAGGTAGAGATTATTTCTCAGAGCGGATCAACATGTTGTCTGAACGTAGTCGAGGTTTTGCTGGTGTGAGAGGCTCAGCACAGTCACTTCTCGGGGTTGGAACTCTTTTCACAGGGAGCAGCTCGTCTTATTAATTTTATGCCTTTTATTTTTAAAGTGTCCGATGTTTGAAGTTGGTCCCTGGAGCCTCCAAGAGAGAAAACATCACAAAGCATCCACACAAAGTGCCACAAGCCCAAAGTTATCTTCTTCCCTTTGGAAAGGAAACCAGGAAGAAGAAGAGGAGAGGGAAGAAGGAAGCAAATTCCTTAAGCCGTGTGAGACTAAATTAGTTTGGTCATTAAATGTCCTTTGTCGAAAATATTAACTCAAAGCTTTGCTCAATCCATATTGCAAAATGTTTTATATAAACCCACATTATATTTGTGCACAAATGTACGCACTCGCAAACAGAGATATATAATCCTGTACCTTACAACATAGGAACATTTTGTCTCTGCTTCCCAGGCTCTCTACCCTTAAGTGATGGAACAGACCAACACATGAACAGTTTCAACTGAAAGCAGTTTGGTATTTGGGACCAGCTCTTTCTTTATTTGAATCTCAACTTTATTTATTTTATAAATCACTCAAGGTGGTGAATAGACTTAATATGCCTCCCTCCCACTCTTTTCCCCACAACAACCACCCTGTGAGATGGATTGGGCTGAATCCCTGGCCCAAATTCACCCAGCTGGCTTTCATGTGCAGGTTGAGGCTAGAACTCACCGTCTCCTGCTGACTGGCCCAAACCACCCAACTAATTTCACACGTTTAAGGTGGCAAACTAAAACGAGAACTCCCAGTCTCCTGGTTTCTAGCCACACAGTCGGTTCTCCCACATCCACCCCTAACTGAAGGGAGGAGGGGAACGACGGGGGTCCCTGGTGCTCTCCGAGTTCGGTGCTCTTGCTTGTGCCCGTTTTCTCGAGAGCCAAGTGAGGAGAGGAACCAACCGACCCTCGAATGGGCAAATCGAGGCAAGATTATTGGGGCTCCTCTCTTTCTGCCCTCCCCGCCTGGCCCCTCTTGGTACTTCCGAGCAGGGCTGATGAACCCGGATATTTGCCCTGCTGTGCACACGCGGAGTCCCCGCTTGAGTCAGGAATCCAAGGCTGCTGGAGCCGCCTGCTATTTCCGTGTCCTTTTTTCCTGACCGAAAGAAACGTTCAGTCCCAGCTAAGCCGTTAATAACCAGAGAGCCACAAAGACCTTCAGGCTAAATGGCAAAGCGAGGACAAGAGTTCAGGCATTATTGGCCTTAAGGGGCTGCCTTCATTTCTTAGAATAGAATCGCAGAAGGGACCTTGGAGGTCTTCTAGTCCAACCCCCTGCCTAGGCAGGAAACCCTGCACCATTTCAGACAACACCTTTTTAAAAACTTCCAGCGTTGGAGCCTTCACAACTTCTGGAGGCAAGTTGTTGCACCAATTAATTGTTCTAACCGTCATTGTTCTCCTTAGTTCTAAGTTTATTATTTTATTTATTTTATTTATTACATTTATATACCGCCCTTCTCCCGAGGGACTCAGGGCGGTGAACAGCTCATCTAAAAACCCCACAAATATAAAAGTTAAAAAATAATTAAATATTAGAATTAGCTGCAATTAGAAAAACCCCCCCCCACCCTTAAAACCCAATTTAAATTAAAATGGAGATCAAAATTTAAAATCATTCTTTCAGCCCAGGCCGGCCTGCTCAAAGAGCCAGGTCTTTAACGCGCGCCTGAAGGCCCTCAGGTCCGTGCCGGTACGAAGTTCCGGTGGCAGAGTATTCCAGAGGGCGGGGGCACCCACAGAGAAGGCCCTACCCCTTGGCGCCGCCAGACGACACATAGCGGCCGACGGCACCCGGAGCAGTCCCTCCCTGTGGGAACGCACCGGCCTGTTGGAGAACGTTGGTAGAATGCAATCCTGAAGGTAACCTGGTCCCATGCCATGGGTCGCCTTAAAGGTCAAAACTAGAACCTTAAAGCGAACCCGGAGAGCCATCGGCAACCAATGCAGCTCGCGCAGGAGAGGCGTCACATGGGCGCTACGCGACGCCCCCATAATCACCCTCGCGGCTGCATTTTGCACCAACTGGAGTCTCCGGATGCTCCCCGCAGGGAGCCCCATGTAGAGGGCATTACAATAGTCCAGGCGAGAGGTGACAAGGGCCTGAGTGACCGTGCGCAGGGCGTCCCGATCCAGGAAGGGCCGCAACCGGTAGATCCGACGGATCTGATGAAACGCCCCCCTGGAGACGGCCGCGATGTGATGGTCAAACGACAGCCGTACATCCAGGAGGACTCCCAGGTTGCGAGCCCTCTCTGTGGGGGGCAGAACCTCCCCCCCAATAGCCAGCGTAGGTGTCAGCCGGCTATATCGGGGCGCCGGAAACCACAGCCACTCGGTCTTGGATGGGTTGAGCCGAAGCCTGTTCCCGCCCATCCAGTCCCGCACGGCCTCCAGGCACCTAGACATAGTCCCCACAGCATCGTTGGGGTGGTCCGGAGTGGAGATGTACAGCTGGGTGTCATCTGCATACAGATGACATCTCACTCCAAGACCACGGATGATCTCGCCCAACGGCTTCATGTAAATGTTGAACAGGAGGGGAGAAAGGACCGACCCCTGAGGCACCCCACAAACCAGGGGCCTAGAGGTGGACCTCTCCCCCCCCGCCAACACAAATTGCGAACGGTCAGAGAGGAAGGAGGAGAACCATCGGAGGACGGTTCCACCAATCCCCAACCCCTCCAACCGTCGCAATAAGATACTATGGTCGATAGTATCAAAAGCCGCCGAGAGATCTAATAGAACCAGGACAGAGGAGAACCCTCTGTCACGAGCCCTCCAGAGATCATCAACCAACGCGACCAATGCCGTCTCAGTGCTATGTCCAGGCCTGAAGCCCGATTGGAACGGATCGAGGTAAGTTGCTTCCTCCAGGTACTGGGGGAGCTGACGTGCCACCACACTCTCAACAACCTTCGCCACGAAGGGAAGGTTGGAGACTGGACGATAGTTATTTAAAATAGCTGGGTCCAGGGAAGGCTTCTTGAGGAGGGGGCGCACCACCGCCGCCTTCAGGGCGGTAGGGAGCACCCCCTCTCTCAAAGAAGCGTTGACAATCCCCTGGAGCCAGCCTCGTGTCGTCTCCCTGGCAGCCGAAACCAACCAGGAAGGACACGGGTCCAATAAACAGGGTGGTGGCATTCAGACCCCCCAGCAACCTGTCCACACCCTCAGCGGTCACAGGATCGAACTCCCCCCAGATAACACTCTCAAGACCTGCCCCGGACACCTCCCCCGGGACCACCCAATTGGAGTCGAGCCCTTCCCGAATCTGAGCGATTTTATCATGCAGAAATCGGGAAAACTCCTCTGCTCTACCCTGCAAGAGGTCATCCCGCGCTCTCGGCTCAAGTAGAGAGCGGGTCACTCTAAACAGGGCGGCAGGCCGATTTCTGCTGATGCAATAAGAGCGGAGAAATACGAAGATTTCGCCGCCCCTATCGCCACAAGGTAAGTCTTAATATGAGATCTCACCTGTGTTCGGTCAGACTCAGAACGGCTCGCCCTCCAAATGCCCTCAAGACGTCTTTTTCGGCACTTCATCTCCCGTAGCTCCTCCGTATACCACGGAGCCAAATGGGATCTGTGCCGAGTCAGAGGTCGCATAGGCACAACTCGCTCTAGGGCCCCGGCGGCCAACCCCTCCAGGTGGCCACCAGGTCCCCAGGCGAGCTGAGAGCCAGAGATTCAGGAAATGGCCCAAGCTCCCTCTGGAACCGATCTGGATCCATTAGGCGCCTGGGGCGGAACCATCTAAGTGGCTCCGCCTCCCTGCGGTGGGGGGTAGCGGAACAGAATCCAGCCTCAGGAGGGAATGATCTGTCCATGACAAGGGTGTAATAACTAAGTCCCCCCAATTACAGTCATTCAACCACTGCCCAGAGACAAAAATCAGGTCCAGCATGTGACCTCCCATGTGAGTGGGGGCAGAAACTAACTGGGTCAGGTCCATGGCCGTCATGGAAGCCAAGAACTCCCGGACCAACCCCGAGGTTTCACCGAGCGATGGCAGGTTGAAATCCCCCATGACTAAAAGCCTTGGGGTCTCAACCGCCAGCCCGGCTATTACCTCTAGGAGTCCGGGTAGGGCCGATGAGACGTGGCAGGGAGCCAGGTACGTCAACAAAAGACCCATCTGAACCCTTGCCCCCACTTCACAAAAAGAGATTCACAGCCAGCCGTCTGAGGGACAGTGGCCTCCCTAGGACAAAGGACTTCCTTTATAAGCACACGCCACCCCACCACCCCTTCCCTGAGCCCTAGGCTGGTGAAATGCAAGGAAACCTGGTGGGCACATCTCAACCAGAGGGACCCCCTCCCTCTGGGCCCAACCAGGTTTCGGTGACACCTACCAGGTCCGCGGCCTCCTCCTGAGCCAACTCCCAGATCAGGGGAGCCTTATTAACCACGGCCCTGGCATTGCACAACAGCAGCCGGGTCTTCAGGGCCTGAGATTCCGGACAACCAGGACTGCAGGATGGGTAAGGAGGGTCGGAGCGCGCTACCCGCCTGTAAACATCGGGAGCGCGATCCCCTAACCGGATATGGCCCTCCACCCCTAGCATACCTACCCTCTCCAGTTACCGTGCCGATAAAACTGGCCCCCGGCTGCCCACCCCCTGTCTGCCACCCCGACACGGGAACCCCCGAGGCCCCACAGGCGCGCTCGCCGGCCCGGCTGCCCCCAATTCCATGCGGGCTGTCTCCCCCGCCGCCCTGGACTTTTCCCCTTTAAAAAATCCCCTTAAAAATTTTTTAAAGCCCGGATTTACCACGCCCCTCCCCGGTTTCCCCCCGACCCCACCATCGCTCCGGATCCAGGATCCCTCATTGCGGAAGGTTTAGTAGAGCCGTCGAGGTACACTAAGGAGAGGGGGCATCCCTCAAGGCCCCAAAGCTCGTCTTACGGTACTTACCGGGACCCAGGAAGTCCTATCTCGGCATCAGTCCAGAGTGTAAGAAGCCTGCTGTCCGCCGGCCAGGACAATGGAATCCCGCTCAAGCTGGGGTATATTCCGCCATCCCCCCGGTCGGCCCCTCGCCCACGGGAGGAACCCCGGGGGGGGAAGATTTCGGAAGGCAAGGTCGAGCCAGTTCCCCCCCCAGGCCCACCACATCTGCCACCGGTGGGGGGGGCCCCAGGGAAGAAGGGACCACCACAGCTCCACCTAGCGCCCACGGGTTGGCCATCTGGCACCACCGTCCCCAGCCGAGCCTTCCGTGGATCTCCCAGCCGACCCCGGTAGTCTCGGGGCTATTCAAAAATGCCCAAGTCCTCAGCTGTCAGTCCGAAGCAGCCTGCTCCGCGATCGAGGAGGAAGCCTCCGCAATCGACCCAAGGCCGCCGGGGGCCGCCGTGACCCATCGTCCGCCCCTCCACACGGTTCCCGCGGCTCCAGCCGACCCCGACCAGCTTCAGGGGACTCGCTGGTCTCCCTCGTTTTCCTCCCCCGCCTCTGCCACCGGCGGGGGGGGCCCACAGGGGAAAAAGGGGGCAACCGCTGCACGGCCCGTCCAGGCCGTGAGAGCGTCCGCGGCGGAGCTCCGCATCACACGCACGGATCCATTTTCGAAAACAAATCCAACAACGACGCCTCCCACACCACTGCCAGGCCTCGAGGCCGTCAGCACAGC
>CM042848.1:84034237-84100401 GCA_023653725.1 Bungarus multicinctus
GTCTTTCAGCTAAAGTAAGGAGGCTGCGCTATATATATTTCCAATTTGGGAGTGCCATACCCTCCTGCTCTTCTTATCTTGCATCGCCTTAATTTTATTCTTGTTTTTTCCCTTGCCAAATAATTTAGTGGTTATCCTATTAAGTTCCAGAAAATATTTTTTATGTATTTTTATTGGTATTGTTTGGAATAAATAAATAAATTCAGGAAGAATATTCATTTTAATAGTAGCAATCCTCCCTAAAAGGGAGATTTGCAGTTTGACCCATATCTCTAAGTCTTTTTTTACTTGTTGTAACAATTTACTATAGTTATTTTCCATTAGAGTTTTACAATGGGCCGTCAGCCAAATTCCTAAGTATTTAATTTTTTTTACCACTTGTAGTCCCATTGTCTTTTCCAATTTTAATTTCTACTTTTCTCTTAAATTTTTAGTTATTAATTTCATCTTTTCCCTATTAATTTTAAGTCCTGCAACTTTCCCAAATTGCTCTAATTCTTTCAATAATTCTTGGCCTGTTTCAATTGGTTCTTCTATAAAAAAGAGCATATCGTCCGCGAATGACTGCAGTTTGTATTCTTCTTTCTTAATTTTTAACCCCTTTATTCCTGGGTTTTGTCTAATTCATGTAAGCAATGTTTCCAAGGATAATATGAAGAGCAGAGGAGATAATGGACACCCTTGCCTAACTCCTTTCTCTATTTTTATTGAGTGCGTATATTCTCCGTTAATTATAATATTTGCCTTTTGTGAGTCATAAATTGTAGTCACAATGTTTTCAAATTTAGTGCCTAAATTCATATTGTAGATCTGTTGAATTAGGAACTGCCAATTTAAATTATCAAGGGCCTTCTGTGCATCCAAGAAAACAAGGGCTATTTGCTTTTCCGGATGGGCTTCATAGTACTCCAAAACACGAGGTACTTGTGACGAGGTATGGACAAGTGGAGGTGCTGAAGCTCGCTCTGGGTTCCAAGTTACCTTTTCTTGCTGTTGGAGAGACCCTTAGGGGTGCACGTAACCTGTAGAGAAACGTGCCGGTGTGGGGAGACTCGAGTTGCGGTGCGGAGAAGGCAATCCTCATCGCGACGCAGAGAGACCCTGTAGAGACCGACATCAAGAGACCGCCAATAATGGGGAATGGGTCCCGAAGTCCGGATCGTTACATACAAGAGGAAGCGAGGGAGTGACAGTGTGTGGTGAACGAGGAGTGTGAGGGAAGGAATTTGCGATTTTGATTGAGTGTCGAGCACTGGAGAAAATTAGTCGGAGCGAAGCCCGAAAGCAGCAGCCAAAGCAGATACGAGTGGCGGTGAAAGCGAAAGGGCTCGTGAGACGGAAGGGAGTAAGAACACGAGCAATCAGATAGAGAAGATAAGAAAAGCTGAGATATCTGAGTGACTGACAGTAATTGGGGAAAAAAAGAAGAAGAATAACGACCTCATTATCTGGGAAGTGGGAGAGATTTGATTTGTGGATTTTGGGAAGATTGGAAGGACGAATTTGAGACCGGAGGGAGATCGGAAGGGAGGAAACAAACAGCCTCATTGTAACTTTAAAGATTCCGCAGACGAAGCCTAATTAACCTATTGACTTTTCTTTTGGACTATTGACTTGGAGCCGTAACAAGTGGAGGAGATTTACCAAACAAAGAGACTCTATGAAATTTAGAAATTGACTTGTAGGACTCTTAAACGAAAGGTGGACGGTGATAATGGAAAGTACGGTGAGACTGTAAAACTAGGGACATTACTCAGTAAGACTGCACTTCCGGTGTGCTTGGTGAAGGAACTTTCTAATTCAGAAAGGAAGAACTGAACAGCTATACTAAGAGACTTTGTGTTTATAACTCCTGCTGATTGTAATTATCCCGACCCCAACTCAATTGATTTTTGAATGTGGCAGGTGAGATTTATATATGATTTAATTGATATATTAGTAAATATTGAAATTTACATCTGGTTTTAATACATAGAAAGAAAAAGGAGATGATAATCAATTAACTATTTAAGTCTTGATATTTGATTATAGATGTTGATTATAGTTTCATATTTAAGTATTGATATTTAATCATATATTTAAGTATTGATATTTGATTACAGGTGCTGATTATAGTAGACTAAATAATTGTGATTATGATTATTATAGATTAAATAACCAATTGTTAAATAGTAAGATTAATATACCTTCAATTAGATTTGTAAATATTTGAAATACTATTTTATAATATTGAGAATTTCATAGCATTTATAGATATATAGTTCAGTAATACTTTAAACTTAAACAGAGAAATCTGAGATAATATTAAGAAGTATAAATCCAGGCATTTGATTTAGAAATTAAGTTAAAAACTGTTTTGGGGAATATTTATATTGATAGGAGTGATTAATTTATTAACTTACTAAATTAACTAGAGTAGTGGCTACTACTATTGGATACTTTTCAATCGTGAATGCTAATTTGGGACAACGTATTTAATATAATATAAAAACAGAAACAAATTTTACAAGAGATGACTTCTACAGCTAATACAACGCTTAAATCTGGGAAGAAGACTACCTCAGTACAAACAACTGCGGCGGCATCGGCCTCAGTAATGGCACAAAAGACAATTGAGGAAACACTATCTGGAGAGAAACAACCTACCATCACGAATGCTAATATTCAATCACCTCTTCTTACTTTACAAGAATCTATGTTGGAACTTCAGGAAATAATGACAAAAATCCATACTGAGACAAGAGCTGATACAAATGAATTAAAAGCAGAGATGGGGAACTTAAAAGCAGAAATGAAATTAGGTATCTCAAAGCTGGATCAAAAAATTGGAATAATACAGCGAGCTCTAGAGAGAAAAGAATCAACAATAAAGGAAGTTGAGAAGAGGTTGGAAATGGTCGGTGAACAATTAAGAAATGCGAGCAAAGAAATGGATGATTCCTTGGTCTACCTAGAAATGGATAAGGCCGCAGCATATTTAAGATTCCAGAACATACTAGCAGAACTGTTGGAAAAAGATAAGGATGATATCTTGAAAGAGCTGGATGAAGTTTACAGAGTGAGCACAAACTATGTAAAACGCCGTAAATATCCAAAAAAGGTCCATATAAGATTTGCCAGAAAAAAGGTTCAGGATGTTATATATAAAATATCTAGAGAAGAGATAATTACACATAAAGGAAAATAAGTTCTGGTGCTTAAACAAATCCCAAGAAGAGTGAGAGAGCAAAGGAGACTATAAATTCTTGGTGAATCAATTAAACCGAAAAGGCATTATATTCAGATGGTTAATCCCAGAGGGGATGTTAATTTCATGGGAAGGAAGAAAAGTCAGAGTAGATTCCATGGAAAAAGCTCAAGAATTCTATGAACAATTGGTAGGTCCAGAAGAATCGAGTAGTAAAAATGAATTAGAATCAAACTCACAAGACTATCAAGATTACCAAAAGAATAGAGATAGGAAACAAAAGAGAGAAGAACTGAAAACACAAAATCAGCTACAAAGAGAGACAGGAATAACTACAAGACAAAGAGCAAGAATTAATTAGGCAATGGACGAGGAAAAGAAAATATTATCAATTAATATAAATGGTCT
This sequence comes from Bungarus multicinctus, assembly GCA_023653725.1. Taxonomy (NCBI): domain Eukaryota; kingdom Metazoa; phylum Chordata; class Lepidosauria; order Squamata; family Elapidae; genus Bungarus; species Bungarus multicinctus. Next base: position 84,037,833 of record CM042848.1, read on the forward strand.
GAATTCTAGGATAAAAAGGAAAAGAATACTAAGCTAATTAAACAAAATGCAGATATGTTTACAAGAAACTCATATAAGAAGGAAGATGAAAAATATCTAGAATGCCCCAAGCTAGGGAATTTGTATATGTTGCCAGCAGACTTTGGGAAAAAGAAAGGGATAGCAGTATGCGTGAAAGAAGATATGAAAGCAGAGTTAATTTGGAGAGATTCTAATGGAAGAATTCTGGTGTTACAAATTTGGATTAAATTAATTCTAATTTTACTAGTAGTCATTTATGCTCCTAATGATAAATCAAAAAGAATTTTTTAAACAATTACATGAAAAAATAGTGGAATACATGAAAAAAGGGAATATTTGTATCTTGGGGGACTTTAATGCCATTGCGGACACCCAGAAAGATCACAGTAGTGGGGGAAAAAAGAGGAAAAAGAGAAAATTACCGAAAACATGTAGGGAAATGATGATTGAACTAAATTTGATAGATATGTGGAGGAAATTAAATCCAGAGAAAAAGCAATTTACATTTTATTCCAATCCACATCAGTCATGGACACGAATTGATATGGTGTGGATGAATGGTGAGCTAGCAGATGAGCTAAAAGAGATCGAAATTTTACCTAACGAATGGGCAGATCATAATCCGATTCAGATAGTATGGAAAGGTAGGAAAAAGCCAAGGAAAAGGTGGACTCTAAATACACAGCTAACTAAAGAGAAAGAGTTTATGAATAGACTTAAGGAGGAATTAGTTTTTTTAAAAAAGAAAATAATAATGAAGTAACTACGAAAGAGAATATTTGGGATACAAGGAAGGCTATAATAAGGGGCTCAACGATATCATACACTGCTAGGAGAAATAAAGAAAAATACGCCCAACAAAACAAATAAAACAAAGAATTAAAGAACTAGAAATTCAATTAAAAACACCCCAAGACTCCAAATTGCAAAATCAGATGATAATAAACATAAATTAAATTTAATTGAACAGGAAGGAATGGTTACAAAGTTGAATATAACTGGACAAATATTTTTTGAACAGGCTAATAAACCAGGAAGATGGTTTTCCTTTAGACTCAAAAAAGAAAAACAGAAAAGATTGATTTACCAATTAATGGAGGAAAATGGGGATTCCCAGCAGGGAATAGAACAGAAAAAAGAAATTGCATGTAAATTCTTTGAAGAGCTTTATAAAAAGAAGGAGGTAAATGAAGATATGATAAGAAACTATTTAGATCCAACAAAAGATAAAATAATTGGGGATAAGATGAAAGAAATATTAATTAGAGATATTACACGGTCCGAGCTAAAAACAGCAATAGAAAATCAAAAGAACAATAAAACTGCAGGACCTGATGGGATCCCAGGGGAGCTTTATAAGAAAATAGAAGAGCAACTAGGGCCTCTTGTGGTGGAAGTATACAGTGAGGTCCTACTGGCAGCTAGAATGCCGGATTCATGGAAGGAGACACTAATTTCCTTGATCCCGAAAGAAGATTCAGATTCAAGATTTATACAAAATTATAGACCAATTTCTCTCTTAAATACTGACTACAAAATATTGACTACAATTATAGCAAATAGACCAAAAAAGATACTGAATGAACATATACATAAAGATCAAAACGGATTCCTTCCCAATAGACAAACCAGGAACAATTTAAGAATAGCGTTAAATGTTTTGAGTACTATGAAGCCCACCCAGAAAATCAAATTCCTCCTTAGTTCTAAGTTGCTTCTCTCCTTGAGGAGTTTCCATCTGCTGCTTCTTTCTCCTGCCTTCAGGGGCTCTGGAGAAGAGCTTGACTCCCTCTTCTTTGGGGCAGCCCCTGAGATTACACCGCTATTGTATCATCCCTCGTCCTTCTTCTCATCAAACTAGGCACCCCCAATTCCAGCCAAGGCCTTGTAAAAGGGGTAGTAACACTTCACCTGATCTTGAGTCTGTCCCTCTGCTTATTCAGCCTAGAACTGTGTGGGCTTTTGTGGCAGCTGCTGCACACAGCTGGCTCAGTTTGCATTTCCCTATCAGGGAAACTGCTGCTTTTCCTTCGCAATGCAAGCTGGAATGAAGGAGAAACTTCCTAACAGCGAGGACGATTAACCAGGGGAACTGCTTGCCACCAGAAGTTGTGGGAGCTCCATCACTGGAGGTTTTCAAGAAGAAACTGGACAGCCACTTGTCTAAAATGATATAGAGTCTCCTGCTTGAGCAGGGGGCTGGACTAGATGACCTCCAAGGTCCCTTCCAGCTCTGTTCTGATTGATTGATTGACTTGATTGATTGATTTGATTGATTGATTGATTGAATACAGGGGGAAACTCTGGGGTTCCTCAACCTCGGTTGCTTGAAGACGGGTGGACTTCAACTCCCAGAATTCCCCCTGTGGGGGATGGTGGGCCCTGAAGGGGAATCCTGGGAGTTGAAGTCCTCCCGTCTTCAAGCAGCCGAGGTTGCGGAACGGGGTGCCAAACTTTTGCAGGACTTTCCTAAACTTGGGAGGGGAAAGGAGCGGCAGCCCCAGCTTGGGGGCTCCGGGGGTACCCCGCTAGCTTTTAGGGGATGCTATTCAGCGTTGCCTGCAAACATTTGGGGTTCCCGGGTAGGGAGCCCCCAATCTGACCTCCTTGGGGGTCATTCGGGCCGAACCCGCATCCGTTGCAACCCTGCGGAGCTGCTGGGCCACGCGGACCCAGATCCCGGAGATCTTGGGGGAAAGGGGGGGGTCCCAGGATCAACCCCGCCACGCCCCGAAGGTTGGAGCTCCTGCGGCTCGGACCCCTTCCTGGAAGGGAGAGGAGGAGCCCCAGTGCCGCCTCCCTGCCCCGATCCTGAGACCCCCTTGCGCACCAGGACACTCCGGTTGCTTGCATGTTCAGGGGCCCTGGGACTCCCCCCTTCCCCCCCCCCCCGGTCCAGCCTGGCACTCCCTCTCCCATCCTCCCTGGCCCGCTTGCACATGAGGCGTGACTTATTGCAGCCCCCCGCCTCTCTCCTCCCCCCCCCACCTCGCTCCAGACACGTGTCTCCATGCCACTCACTTCCGTGTCGCGCAGCTGGGAGATGCCGGGAGCCCGGGCAGAATCGCTCCTCCTGCGCATGCGCGCCATCTGCCCCTCCTCCTGCTCCTTTTTTCAGTGCCTTGCAAAGAGGCCAGCAGGGGGCGCGCGAGACAGGTGATGTGCGGACGCGGCTTTTTGGATCGGGGGCAGCAGCCCCGGCTTAAAGAGAGCGCGCTCCCCCTTTTGCATAGCGGCGGGTTGGGGGTTCTCTCCCTCTCACCCCTCCCCACAGGCCCCCGGGGGCAGGCCACGCTTTCCTCGGAGCCAGGGCTTTGGGGAGCGGTTGGGTCTCCCCAAGGGAACCCCCCCGCCCTCACCCCTCAAATTCAGGATCAGCATTGCCCCTAGAGCAATGGCCTTCAAACTTGGCCACTTTAAGACTTTGTGGACTTCAACTCCCAGAGTTCCTGAGCTAACCATGAGTGGAGGGCGATTCTGGGAGTTGAAGTCCACAAGTCTTAAACTGGCCAAGTTTGGAGACCCCTGCCCTAGAGCCGAGGTCTCCCACCTTGGCCACTTTAAGACTTGTGGACTTCAACTCCCAGAGTTCCTCAGCCAGCTGGCTAGGGAATTCTGGGAGTTGAAGTCATCCAAGGCTCAATATGGCTAAGGTTGGAGAGCCCTGCCCTAGAGGACCCTCGAGGGTGCGCAGGTTCCTTTGCAGGCATGCAAAAAGACAGGGAGATTTTGCCCTGGTTTTTGGGTCATGGGGAGACAATTGGGGAGGGGGCGAGGAGTGGGGGTGGGGTTTGATCTGCCCCCGAGGCCAGGCATAAGGACCTGGAGGGAACCTGGAGGGAGTCCAGACTCTGGAGTCCAGGAGCAGCTGTTAGAATGGAATGGAACAGAATAGAATAGAAAAATAGGAATAGAAAAGAAAAGAAAATATAGGACATGATAAGATGGGATAGAATAAAGAATAGAAAAAAAAATAGAATAGAGTAAAGAGAGTAGAATAGAACAGGAGGGAATAGAATAGAATAAGATGAAGAATAGAATAGATAAGATATTGGAATGAAGAATAGAATGGAACGGAACAGAACAGAACAGAATAGAACAGAATAGAAAAATAGGAATAGAATAGAAAAGAAAATATAGGACAGGATAAGATCCTCAGGACGGGTGTTTTCGCTGGAGTTTCCTCCGGCCTGGATGGTCTCCAATGCAGGCCCCCATGTCCCCTGGGCCCCCTCGCCGGTGGCAGAGGTGGGGGAGGACCAGGGGAGACCGGCTATTAACATCAGGAGCTGGTCGGGGGCTTGCCGGAGCCATGGGGCCGGTAGGAACAACGGTGTTAGCGCGGCGGCCCCGGTGGCCTCGGAGCGGCCTCGGAGGCCTCAACTTGCATGCAGCGACCTCGGAGTGGCGTGGAAACGATCTTGGCGGCCTCCGGGGCGACGGTGCCAGTGCGGAGCAGCCCCGGTGGCTTCACGGTGGGTGCGGCGACTTCGGAGTTTCGGGGGCTGCGACGCCGATGTGGAGCGGCCCTGGGAGCCTTGGAATGGCCTTGGTGGCCTCGGTATGGTCGCGGAGGCCTTGGAACAGCCTCCACAGCGGCCTCGGAGTCTCGGGGGCGGAGGCACCGACATGGAGTGGCCCTATGGGCCTTGGAGTGGCCTCGGTGCCCTCGGTGTGGAACAGCTGTGCGGCGGTCTCGGCAGCTTCGTTGGGGCCGCGGCGGCCCTGGAGCAGCCTTGGAGCGGCCTTGCCGGCCTCGGAGGTGGCGGCGTGGGTGCGGAGTGGCCCTGGCGGCTCCGAAGCGGCTTCGGTGTTGCCGCGGCGGCCTCGGAGCAGACTCAGAGCGGTCTTGGTGGCCTCGGCGGTGGCATGGCGGCCTTGATATCCTCGGAGCATGATGGAGGTTGAGCGGCGGCCTCGACGCCCTCGGAGGCTGGACTGTGGTGTGTGGCGTCAGTCGGCGGCGCTCCTGGACGGCCGGCGGAGCTGTGGACGTTCCCCCCTTTCCCCTGGGGCCCCCACCGGTGGCAGAGGTGGTGGGGCCAGGAGGGGGGGGGGATCGGTGGCTCTGTCTGTGACTTTCCTCCCCCTGGGGCCTCCACTGGTGGCAGAGGTGGATGGACTGGGGGGAGGGGCTGTGGACCCCGAGGCGCCCGGATTTCATCAAGCACCGCCAGGGAACATCAAGGGGCATGGAAAACATCATGGGACTGCCGGGACATTGCAGTCGGGTCCTCGGAGGTACTCAAGGGGAGAGCTTTGGGCCTTGAGGGATGTCCCCCTCTCCCTTAAGTGGCCTTCAAAGCTCTCCAGGACATATCTCGATGACAGATTCTGGGATCCCGAGAGATGGTGGGGCCGGAGGAACCAGAGGAAGCGCGGGAAGCCGGGTTTTTTTAGTTTTTTAATGGGTTTTTTAAAGGGGTTGGGGAAATCTGAGATGGGTTTGGGAGACAGCCCGCGAGGATCTGGGGGCAGCCAGGCCAGTACACACGTCTGGAGGGGCTCGGGGGGTTCTGTGTTGGGGTGGCAGATGGAGGGTGGGATGCCGGGGGCCAATTTTATTAGCACGGTTGTTGGGAGGGGCAGATATGGCGGGGGTAGAGGGCCATATCCGGTTAGGGGATCGCGCTGCCGATATCTTCAAGTGGTAGCGCGCTCCGACCCTCTTCACCCATCCTGCAGTCCTGGTTGTCCAGAGCCTCAGGCCTTGAGTACCCGGCTGTTGCTATCTAATGCCAGGTCCATTGTCAACAAGGCCCCCCTGATCTGTGATTTGGTGCAGGAGGAGGGCGCGGACCTGGCAGGTGTTACCGAAACCTGGTTGGGCCCAGAGGGCGGTGCCCCTCTGAGAGAGATGTGCCCACCAGGTTTCCTTGCATTTCATCAGCCTAGGTCTCAGGGAAGGGGTGGAGGGGTGGCGGTGCTTATTAAAGAGGTCCTTTGTCCTAGGGAGGCCACTGTCCCTCAGACGGCTGGTTGTGAGTCCCTCTTTGTGAAGTGGGGACAAGGGGTTCAGATGGGCCTTTTGATGGCGTACCTGGCTCCCTGCCACGTGTCATCGGCCCTGCCCGGACTCCTCGAGGTGATAGCCGGGCTGGCGGTTGAGACCCCTAGGCTGTTGGTCATGGGGGATTTCAACCTTCCATCGCTCGGTGAAACCTCTGGGGCTGCCTGGAAGTTCATGGCTTCCATGACGGCCATGGACCTGACCCAATTAGTTTCTGCCCCCACTCATATAGGAGGACACACGCTGGACCTGATTTTTGTCTCCGGTCAGTGGTTGAATGACTGTAATTTCGGGGATTTACTCATCAAACCCTTGTTATGGACAGATCATTCCCTTCTTAAGCTGGACTTCTGTACTGCCACCCCCCACCGCAGGGAGGCGGAGCCATGTATTTATTTATTTTTATTTATAGGATTTCTATACCGCCCTTCTCCCTAGGGACTCAGGGCGGTGTACAGCCAAATTCAAACCCCAAAAAACAATACAAAAATTAAAAAGCAATTAAATAATGGCTGATTATAATAATAAGACCCCCCCCCCAACTTTAAAACCCAATTAAAATCAAAAATTCGGAGACAATTTAAAACTACCTCAGCCCAGGCCAACCTGCTCAAAGAGCCAGGTCTTCAACGCGCACCTGAAGGCCCTCAGGTCTGTGCTGGTACGAAGTTCAGGTGGCAGAGTATTCCAGAGGGCAGGGGCCCCCATAGAGAAGGCCCTACTCCTTGGGGCCACCAGACGACACATAGCGGCCGACGGCACCCGGAGAAGGCCCACCCTGTGAGAACGCACCGGCCTGCTGGAGATCACCGGTAGAATGCGGTCCTGCAGATAACCTGGCCCAATGCCATGGATCGCCTTAAAGGTCAAAACTAGAACCTTAAAGCGAACCCGGAGAGCCACTGGCAGCCAATGCAGCTCACGCAGGAGAGGCGTCACATGGGGGCTACGTGACGCCCCCATGATCACCTGCGCGGCCGCATTTTGCACCAGTTGGAGTCTCCGAGTGCTCCCCGCAGGGAGCCCCATGTAGAGAGCATTACAATAGTCCAGGTGAGAGGTGACAAGGGCCTGAGTGACCGTGCGCAGGGCGCCCCGATCCAGAAAGGGCCGCAACCGGTAGATCCGATGGATGTGATAAAATGCCCCCCTGGAGACAGCTGCAATATGATGTTCAAGCGACAGCCGTACATCCAGGAGGACGCCCAGATTGCGAGCCCTCTCTGTGGGGGGCAAAATTTCCCCCCAATAGCCAGCGAAGGTGTCAGCTGGCCATATCGGGGCGCCGGGAACCACAGCCACTCGGTCTTGGATGGGTTGAGCCAGAACCTGTTCCCGCCCATCCAATCCCGCACGGCCCCCAGGCACCGGGACATAGCCTCCACAGCATCGTTGGGGTGGTCCGGGATGGAGATGTACAGTTGGGTGTCATCTGTGTACAGATGACACTGCACCCCAAGACCATGGATGATCTCACCCAGCGGCTTCACATAAATGTTGAACAAGAGAGGGGAGAGGACCGACCCCTGAGGCACCCCACAAACCAGGGGCCTAGAGGTGGACTCTCCCCTCCCGCCAACACAAATTGCAAACGGTCGGAGAGGAAGGAGGAGAACCATCGAAGGACAGTTCCCCCAATCCCCAACACCTCCAACCGTCGCAATAGGATACTATGGTCGATAGTATCAAAAGCCGCCGAGAGATCTAATAGGACCAGGACAGAGGAGAACCCTCTGTCCCGGGCCCTCCAGAGATCATCAACCAATGCGACCAATGCTGTTTCAGTGCTATGCCCAGGCCTGAAACCCGATTGGAATGGATCGAGGTAAGTCGTTTCCTCCAGGTACTAAGGGAGCTGACGTGCCACCATGCTCTCAACAACCTTCACCACAAAGGGAAGGTTGGAGACTGGACGATAGTTGTTTAAAACAGCTGGGTCCAGGGAAGGCTTCTTGAGGAGGGGCCGCACCACCGCCATCTTCAAGGCGGTAGGAAGCGACCCCTCTCTCAAAGAAGCGTTGATAATCCCCTGGAGCCAGCCTCGTGTCGTCTCCCTGGTGGCCGAAACCAGCCAGGAAGGGCACAGGTCCAAGAAACAGGTGGTGGCATTCAGTTCCCCCAGCAGCCTGTCCATACTCTCAGCGGTCACAGGGTCGAACTCGCCCCAGATAACATTCACAAGACCTGCCCCGGACCATGTAGATGGTTCCGCCCCAGGTGCCTGATGGACCCTGAGCGGTTCCAGAGGGAGCTTGGGCCATTTCCTGAGTCTCTGGCTCACAACTCGCCTGGAGACCTGGTGGCCACCTGGGATAGGTTGGCTGCCGGGGCTCTGGACCGAGTTGTACCTCTGCGACCTCTGACCCGGCACAGATCCCATCTGGCTCCATGGTTTACGGAGGAGCTACGGGAGATGAAGTGCCGGAAAAGACGTCTAGAGAGTATTTGGAGGGCTAGCCGCACTGAGTCTGACCGGACACAGGTGAGGTCTTATATTAAGACCTACCTTGTGGCGATAGAGGCGGCGAAGCGTTCTCATTTCTCCACCCTTATTGCATCGGCAGAAAATCGGCCTGCCGCCCTGTTTAGAGTGACCCGCTCTCTGCTTGAACTGAGAGCACGGGATGACCTCTTGCAGGGTAGGGTAGAAGAGTTTTCCCGATTCCTGCACAACAAAATCGCTCAGATTCGGGATGGGCTGGACTCCAATTGGGTGGTCCCGGTTTGACCCTGTGACCGCTGAGGGTGTGGGTGTGGACAGACTGCTGGGGGGGGCTGAATGCCACCACATGTTTGTCGGACCCGTGTCCCTCCTGGTTGGTTTCGGCCGCCAGAGAGATGACACGAGGCTGGCTCCAAGGGATTACCAATGCTTCCTTGAGAGAGGGGTCATTCCCTACTGCCCTGAAAGTGGCGGTGGTGCGGCTCCTCCTCAAGAAACCTTCCCTGGACCCAGCTGTTTTAAACAACTATCGTCCAGTCTCCAACCTTCCTTTTTTAGTGAAGGTTGTTGAGAGTGTGGTGGCACGTCAGCTCCCTCAGTACCTGGAGGAAACGACTTACCTCGATCCGTTCCAATCGGGCTTCAGGCCCGGGCATAGTACCAAAACAGCATTGGTCGCGTTGGTTGATGCTCTCTGGAGGGCCCGGGACAGAGGATTTTCCTCTGTCCTGGTCCTATTAGACCTCTCGGCGGCATTTGATACTATCGACCATAGAATCCTATTGTGGCGGTTGGAGGGGTTGGGGATTGGGGGAACTGTCTTGCGATGGTTCTCCTCCTTCCCCTCCAACCGCTCGCAATTTGTGTTGGCGGGGGGGGAGAGGTCCACTTCTAGGCCCCTTATATGTGGGGTGCCTCAGGGGTCGGTCCTCTCCCCTCTCTTGTTCAACATTTATGTAAAACCATTGGGCGAGATCATCCGTGGTCTTGGGGTGCGGTGTCATCTGTACGCAGATGACACCCAGTTGTACATCTCCACCCCAGACCACCCCAACAATGCTGTGGAGGCTATGTCCCAGTGCCTGGAGGCCGTGCGGAATTGGATGGGCGGGAACAGGCTCCGACTCAACCCATCCAAGACCGAGTGGTTGTGGTTCCCGGCGCCCCGATATAGCCAGATGACACGTTCGCTGGCTATTGGGGGAGAGATTCTGCCCCCTACAGGGAGGGCTCGCAATCTGGGTGTCCTCCTGGATGCACGGCTGTCTTTAGAACATCATATTGCGGCCGTCTCCAGGGGGGCGTTTTATCAGGTTCGCCTGATTTACCAGTTGCGGCCCTTCCTGGATCGGGACGCCCTGCGCACGGTCACTCATGCCCCTCTCGCCTGGATTCCTGTAATGCTCTCTACATGGGGCTCCCTGTGGGGAGCACCCGGAGACTCCAACTGGTGCAAAATGCAGCCGCGTGGGTGATTATGGGGGCATCGCGTAGCTCCCATGTGACGCCTCTCCTGCGCGAGCTGCATTGGTTGCCAGTGGCTTTCCGGGTTCGCTTTAAGGTTCTAGTTTTGACCTTTAAAGCGATCCATGGCATCGGGCCAGGTTACCTGCAGGACCGCATTCTGCCAGTGATCTCCAACAGATCGGTGCGTTCCCACAGGGAGGGCCTTCTCCGGGTGCCGTCGGCCTCTATGTGTCGTCTGTCGGCCCCCAGGAATAGGGCCTTCTCTGTGGGGGCCCCTGCCCTCTGGAATAGTCTGCCACCTGAGTTACGTACCAGCACGGACCTGAGGACATTCAGGCGTGTGTTAAAAACCTGGCCTTTGAGCAGGCTGGCCTGGGCTGACACGAGTTTTTAATTGTCTCCTCTTAATTTGGATTTTAATTTGGGGTTTTAATATGTCCGGGGGGAGGGTTGGTTTTTAACTTTAACAGCCCACTATTTAATCGCATTTTAACTTTTGTATATGGATAGGGGTAGATTTGGCTGTACACCGCCCTGAGTCCTTCGGGAGATGGGCGGTATATAAATGTCAAAATAAATAAATAAATAAATAGGATAGAATAAAGAATAAAAAGAATAGAATAAAGAGCAGAATAAAGAACACAATAGAATAGAATAGAACAAGAGAGAACAGAATTTAGAATAGAATAGATATTGGAATGAAGAATGGACTTGGACCCCTTCCTGGAAGGGAGAGGAGGAGCCCCAGCGCCGCGTCCCTGCCCCGATCCTGAGACCCCCTTGCGCACCCAGCCACTCCAGTTGCTTGCATGCTCAGGGACCCCTGGACTCCCCCCTTTCCCGCCCCCTCCAGCCTGGTACTCCCTCTCCCATCCTCCCCAGCCCGTTTGCACGCGAGGCATGACTTATTGCAGCCCCCCGCCTCTCTCCTCCCGCCCCACCATGCTCCAGACACGTGTCTCCACGCCACTCACTTCCGTGTCGCGCAGCTGGGAGATGCCGGGAGCCCGGGCAGAATCGCTCCTCCTGCGCATGCGTGCCCGTTGCCCCTCCTCCTGCTCCTTTTTTCAGCACTTTGCAAAGAGGCCGGCAGGGGGCGCGCGAGACAGGCGATGCGCAGACGCGGCTTTTTGGATCGGGGGCAGCAGCCCTGGCTTAAAGAGAGAGCGCTCCCCCTTTTGCATAGCGGCAGGTGGGGGGTTCTCTCCCTTTCATTTCCCCCCCACAGGACCCCGGGGGCAGGACACGCCTTCCTCGGAGCCAGGGCTTTGGGGAGCGGTGGGGTCTCCCAAAGGGAAGCCCCCCGCCCTCACTCCTCAAATTCAGGATCAGCATTGCCCCTAGAGCAACGGCCTTCAAACTTGGCTACTTTAAGACTTTGTGGACTTCAACTCCCAGAATTCCTGAGCTAACCATGAGTGGAGGGCGATTCTGGGAGTTGAAGTCCACAAGTCTTAAACTGGCCAAGTTTGGAGACCCCTGCCCTAGAGCCGAGGTCTCCCACCTTGGCCACTTTAAGACTTGTGGACTTCAACTCCCAGAGTTCCTCAGCCAGCTGGCTAGGGAATTCTGGGAGTTGAAGTCCTCCAAGGCTTAAAATGGCTAAGGTTGGAGAGCCCTGCCCTAGAGGACCCTCGAGGGTGCGCAGGTTCCTTTGCAGGCGTGCAAAAAGACGGGGAGTTTTTGCCCTGGTTTTGGGGTCGTGGGGAGACAATTGGGGAGCGGGCGAGGAGTGGGGGTGGGGTTTGATCTGCCCCCGAGGCCAGGCATAAGGACCTGGAGGGAGCCCAGACTCTGGAGTCCAGGAGCAGCTGTTGGAATGGAATGGAATGGAACCGAATAGAATAGAAAAATAGGAATAGAAAAGAAAAGAAAATACAGGACATGATAAGATAGGATAGAATAAAGAATAGAAAAAAAGAATAGAATAAAGAGAGTAGAATAGAACAGGAGAGAATAGAATAGAATAAGATAAAGAATAGAATAGAGTAGATAAGATACTGGAATGAAGAATAGAACAGAATGGAACAGAACAGAAAAGAATAGAAAATAGGAATAGAAAAGAAAATATAGGACAGGATAAAATAGGATAGAATAAAGAATTAAAAGAATAGAATAAAGAGCAGAATAAAGAACACAATAGAATAGAATAGAACAAGAGAGAACAGAATTTAGAATAGAATAGATATTGGAATGAAGAGTAGACAGGAATGGAATGGGAATTAGGAATAGAATAGAACAGAAAATGGGGATTGAATTGAATTGGAAATAGGAATAGAATAGAAAAGAAAATAGGAATAGAATAGAAAAGAAAATAGGAATAGAATAGAATTCTTTATTGGCCAGTTGTGATTGGACACACAAGGAATTTGTCTTGGGGCAAATGCTCTCAGCGTACATAAAGAAAAAATAAAATATATTCATCAAGAATCATAAGATATAACAGTAATGGCCATAGGGTTATACAGTCATAGGGTATACAGTATACAGAATTTAGTCATAGGGTACAATAAGCAATCAAACCTACTAGGAGACAGTCAATATAAGTTGTAGAGATACAAGCAACGTGGTTATAGTCATAAGTGGGATGAGATAGGTAATAGGAAAGATGAGAATAATAATAGTAGTGCAGACTTTGTAAATAGTTGGAAAGTGTTGTGGGAATTATTTGTTTAGCAGAGTGATGGCATTTGGGGAAAATATGTTCTTGTGTCTAGTTGTTCTGGTGTTTGAGGGAAGGAGCTGAAACAATTTATGCCTGGGATGTCAGGTGTGTAGATATTTTCACAGCCCTCTTTTGTACTCGTGTAGGATACAGGTCTGGAGTGACTGCATGGGCTTGGACGAAGCCGGGGCGATCCTGAGTCCATCCCAGCTGCAAGGGTCCTCCTTCCCCTTGAAAATGCACCATCCCCTCCCAGGAGAAATCTCTTCTTTGCCTCTGGAAGGCTCCCTGGGCTGGAGCCCGTTTTACACCCACCTGGGCAAAAGAGAAGCCCCTTTGAGGAGGCCTGAAGTGGGGGAGAGATCTGAGACCGTTAACTCATTCGTGGTTCTACCCTCCTGCAAGGCAGCCTTGATTCAGAGATCCTCTCGTCCTTATGGAGTAGGGAGCAGGTTGGACTAAACAAGGGCTCTCCTGGATTGGCAACTTTTAAGACTTCAATTCCCAGAATTCCCTGGTGAGGTTGTCTGGCTGGCTGGGGGATTCTGGGAGTTGAAGTCCACAAGTCTTACAGTGGCCAGGTTTGGAGACCCCTGCACTAGAAGATGTCCGAGGTCCTTTCCATCTCTGTTCTTCTGTATTTTTTATTCTATTCTAAGAAATAGATTGAAACTCTGGAAAGAGTTCAGAGAAGAGCAAGCAAGAGAATGAGGGGACTGGAGGCTAAAACATAGGAAGAACGGTTGCAGGAACTGGGCCTGGCTAGTCTGGTGAAGAGAAGGACTAGGGAGGATATAGTAGCAGCCTTCCAGTATCTCAGGGGCTGCCCCAAAGAAGAGGGAGTCAAGCTCTTCTCCAAAGCCCCTGAAGGCAAGACAAGAATCAATGGGTGGAAACTCATCAAGGAGAGAAGCAACTTAGAACTAAGGAGAACAATGACGGTTAGAACAATTAATTGGTGCAACAACTTGCCTCCAGAAGTTGTGAAGGCTCTCACACTGGAAGTTTTTAAAAAGGTGTTGTCTGAAATGGTGTAGGGTTTCCTGCCTAGGCAGGGGGTTGGACTAGAAGACCTCCAAGGTCCCTTCTGCAATTCTATTCTAAGAAATGAAGGCAGCCCCTTAAGGCCAATAATGCCTGAACTCTTGTCCTCGCTTTGCCATTTAGCCTGAAGGTCTTTGTGGCTCTCTGGTTATTAACGGCTTAGCTAGGACTGAACGTTTCTTTCGGTCAGGAAAAAAGGACACGGAAATAGCAGGCGGCTCCAGCAGCCTTGGATTCCTGACTCAAGCGGGGACTCCGCGTGTGCACAGCAGGGCAAATATCCGGGTTCATCAGCCCTGCTCGGAAGTACCAAGAGGGGCCAGGCGGGGAGGGCAGAAAGAGAGGAGCCCCAATAATCTTGCCTCGATTTGCCCATTCGAGGGTCGGTTGGTTCCTCTCCTCACTTGGCTCTCGAGAAAACGGGCACAAGCAAGAGCACCGAACTCGGAGAGCACCAGGGACCCCCGTCGTTCCCCTCCTCCCTTCAGTTAGGGGTGGATGTGGGAGAACCGACTGTGTGGCTAGAAACCAGGAGACTGGGAGTTCTCGTTTTAGTTTGCCACCTTAAACCTGTGAAATTAGTTGGTGGTTTGGGCCAGTCAGCAGGAGACGGTGAGTTCTAGCCTCAACCTGCACATGAAAGCCAGTTGGGTGAATTTGGGTCAGGGATTCAGCCCAATCCATCTCACAGGGTTGTTGTTTTAGGGAAAAGAGCGGGAGGGAGGCATATTAAGTCTATTCACCACCTTGAGTGATTTATAAAATAAATAAAGTTGAGATTGAAATAAAGAAAGAGCTGGTCCCAAATACCAAACTGCTTTCAGTTGAAACTGTTCATGTGTTGGTCTGTTCCATCACTTAAGGGTAGAGAGCCTGGGAAGCAGAGACAAAATGTTCCTATGTTGTAAGGTACAGGATTATAAACCTCTGTATGCGAGTGTGTACACTTGTGCACAAATATAATGTGGGTTTATATAAAACATTTTGCAATATGGATTGAGCAAAGCTTTGAGCTAATATTTCCGACAAAGGACGTTTAATGACCGAACTAATTTAGTCTCACACGGCTTAAGGAATTTGCTTCCTTCTTCCCTCTCCTCTTCTTCTTCCTGGTTTCCTTTCCAGAGGGAAGAAGACAACTTTGGGCTTGTGGCACTTTGTGTCGATGCTTTGTGGAGTTTTCTCTCTTGGAAGCTCCAGGGACAGGCTTCAAACATCGGACACTTTAAAAATAAAAGGCATAAAATTAATAAGACGAGCTGCTCCCCTGTGAAAAGAGTTCCAACCCCGAGAAGTGACTGTGCTGAGCCTCTCACACCAGCAAAACCTCGACTAGATTCAGCCAACATGTTGAGGAATATCCCCACCTCTTTTTTTAACACAACCTACAATGGTTGGCTACTTGTTCTGGGGCTTAAGTGCCTCATGCTGAGGAAACCTCGATGGTGGGTTTCATTTTGTGGCACATGCGGAAAGGAGAGTTTCATTTGGTCCCAAATTAAAAGAGTTATGTGGAAAAACCCCCCTCCCTCTCTTTCCCTCCCTCTCTCTCTCTCTCTCCTTCTCCCTTTCTTTGTCTCTTTCTCTCTTTCTTTCTCTCTCGGTCTCTCTCTCTCTCTTGCTTTCTCTCTCTCTCTTTTTCTCCCTCTCTTTGTCTCTTTCTCTCCCTCCCTCCCTCCCTTTCCTTGGGTTCAGCAAAACAGAAGAAGAACATGGAGGCATGAAGTCAAACGGACAGGAGGGATATTGGGAATCCACATTAGAAGATTGGACTTCACAGAAAGAGCCGTTGAAGCTTGGAACCAGCATCCAGGCCAGGGGATGGGCCAGGCCTCAGTAACTGAGTTTGGACATGGCTGAGATAAAGACACGTCCACCATCCAGAAAAAAATTTAAGAAGTGAAATAAAACAACGTAAATTGTGATGGACCACAAGGTCTTTTTCGGCTGTGAGCTGCCTATGCTTCTGTGTTGTAGGGAGTTTGCAGTGAAAACACTTGTGTGGTTTGTGGTTTGGCTTTTCTTCAAAACCCAGCTGCTCATTCAGCAGATTGTGTGAATGAAGCAGCCATTCCCTTTTCTTAACCCGGGTTGAGGTCTTGGCCTGTTGTGGGAAGGGAGCGAAGCCCTCCCTGGGGAGGATGCTGGGAGCTGTTCATCCCTGCAGGTCCTGAAGGAAAATTAGAGAAATCTCTCTCACAAATCTGACAACAGAAGCCCTGAGACCCAGATGAGAGGGGGAGGAGGGCTCCCCTTGTCTGGATGCCCTCGAGGGGGCTATAATCAGCCATGGATCCGGGGTGCTTTCCTTTGGATTGCTGCACTTTGCTGGGCCTGGGCTGGAGGGCCTCAAATTGCAGATGGAAATCCCGTGAGATTAAGGGTTTGTGTGTGTGTGTGTGCAAACAAGCGACTTCATGGCACTTAGACCAAAACTCCCATGAAAAGAAATGTCTCTTTCTCTGCCCCCCCAACAGAAATCCACCCCCCTGCCTTGTCCTATAAATGCCTCCCTTCACTTTATAGGAGGAAAAGCCTTGAATTGCCAGACTTGAGCAGACTTGCTACCTGTGAAGGCAAAAGGACAGGTGAGTGCGGCCCTCCCACCTGTGCGCACCTGACAGGTGAGGCCCCTGCACCAGACCGCTCCCGTGGCTGTGCCTCTCCACCTGAAGGGAATCTCTTCCAGGGGGCTGCAGGCAATGCTTATGATTCAGCAGGTGATCTGGGAGGCAAGGACCAAGGGATCTTTTTTGGGGGGATCTCTGGGGGACAGAGAGAGGCCCATGGGAGACCCTTTCTTAGGAACTCCCCCCAATCAAGACATGCTAGTTCAGGATATACTCTAACCCAGAGGTCCCCAAACTCGGCAACTTTAAGAGTGGGGGACTTCAACTCCCAGAATTCCTCAGCCAGCTGAGGTGTGGAATTCTGGGAGTTGAAGTCCACCAGTCTTAAAGTTGCCATGTTTGGAGACTTCTGCTCTAACCCATTAAAGCCATTGTGTGACCAAGGAGGGAGAAATGGAGGCCAGGTGCGGGGCCCAAAACTTCCTGACTTGGAGCCTAATGGTGATGGGGGTCCCACTTCCTGAGGAGCCCCTCCCAAGGGCCTTGACCCCTCCCCCCTTCTTCATCTCCCCTCTTTGCTCCTCTCTGCAGGGAAGGAAGGAAGACCATGGAGCGATTCATTTTTCTAAGTCTTGGCTTGCTGGTTGTGGCCCTCTCCTTAAGGGGTGAGTTCGAGCAGGGTTTCTTGCGTCCAGAGGGGTCAACTCTCTTGCCTTGAACCCTTCCTGATTTGTCCCCCTCCTCCCCCAATATCCTCTTCCTGAAGTTGCTTTTGTTCCTGTTTGGCTTGCAGTGCAATTTAGATCCCGCCGTATGTCTCTGTTGGCAAAATTTCCCGCTTTCCAGCCTGCTGCCCTAACCCCCTAGACCAACATTGGCTCAGTTGGGGACTCGAGGCCCAAGTTCTGCAAAGGTTCCTTTGATTCTTGAAGGCTCTTTTCTGGTTTTGTTCAGTGCATGATAGGCCAATGCAAGTGGACAGGTTCACACAGGGAAATTTAACCAAGACTAAACCTAGCTGGGTTGACAATAGAAAGAAAAGAAACCGAATATGTTTTGATTTGGAACGTGTGGTATAATTGGTTAAATAGTAGATATAAAGATATTACAGTGGAACAACACACACATACACACACAGACGTGTGTGTGCATGCGTGTGTGTATGTGTGTGTGTGTGTATATATATATATATATATATATATATATATATATATACTTTGTATTATATATATATATATATATATATATATTATATATATATATTATATATATATATATATATATATATATATATATATATATATATATATATATATATATATATACTTTGTGTTACAACACCCTGTTAAGCCCCAATTAAGGGAGAAAGCATACTGCTTTCTTTTCTGTCTTTCGGCTCATCACCAGAGACCATACCGACAGAAAGCTATTTGTTTCGTTGCCTTTTGTTTACATGTGTGTAAAGTTTTGAGCTGATAAATAATTAAATAAGGGAGACTAGGATAGATCTATTTCGAGCTAGTTAGCTCTCTTCAGCTAGCCATACCCTTATTGGGATTCGAACCAGGGAAGTATTACATGTGATGCAGTTGTAATTGCCACTAGACCACTGGCTCTATCCTGTTCAGCTGAGGCAAGGGAATAAGTATATACTTTGTGTTACAACATATATATATATATATATAAACAAAAAATGGCATATATATATATAAAACTAATATATATATATTTGTTTTCGTGGATTTTCACGGGTGCAGGTATGCAGGTCTTGGCCTATTCGGGTCTTTCCCCATTCTCACACAAGCACAAAGCCGAAAACACCAGCCTGAAGATGGCGAGTGAGATCTCGTCGAAAGGTTGCCAAGATAGTCTCAATCTTACACAGGAAAAGACCTGAACACGCCAAGACCTGCATATACATATACATACATACATACATACATACATGCATGTATGTATGTATATACACACACACATATGTATGTGTGTATATATATATTTGTGTGTGTGTGTGTGTGTGTGTATGTTGTATGTATGTATATATGTAATTCAAATGTATGTAAAGCATATGTATACCAATACCAAAAAATTGCAAAGAATGAAAATGAGGTTATAAAATGAGGAAAATTGTTTAATAAAAATATTTTTTTAAAAAGATGGTCAAGAATGTTCTGCAGACTCAGCTGTCTTCTCTTCCTTTTCCCCCTCCTCCTTCTCCTCCATCTCCTCCTCCTCCTCTCCTTCTCCTCTCCCTTCCTTCTCCTCCTCCTCTCTCTCCTCTCCTCCTCCTCTTCTCCTCCTCCTCCTCCTCCTCTCCTCTCCTCTTCTTCTCCTCCTCCTTCCCTCCTTCTCCTCCTCCTCTCTCCTCCTTCCTCCTCCTCCTCCTCTCCTCCTCCTCTCCTCCTCCTCCTCCTCCTCCTCCTCCTCTCCTCCTTCTCCTCCTCCTCTCTCCTCCTCTCCTTCTCCTCCTCCTCTTCCTCCTCCTCTTCCTTCTCCTTCATCTCCTCTTTCTCCTCCTCCTCTTCTTCATTCTCTTCCATCTGCTCTTCCTCCCCTGGCCATCTTTTCTTTGGGTTTCCTCTTTTCCCACACGGGAACTGGAGCCGATCCCCAGTGTCCCTTCGATTGGTCCTTCTATAATGGGCATTGTTACAAGGTCTTCAAAAAACTCAAGAACTGGCGTGATGCAGAGGTTAGAAATGTTTGTGTGCCTGTGAATCTCGTAGACCAGGCAGAAATCAGAAGCCTAAAGCAGAGCCTTGCAAAGCCCCCAAGACCCTGCTGGCGATGATGAAATGGAGGGAGAAGGAGAAGGAGGAGGAGGAGAAGGAGGGTGTATGAAAAGGGAATGATTATAGGTTAGTCTTAAATAGAATAGAATAGAATATCTTTATTGTCGTTGCATTCAAAATAAAATGAAATTTGAAAGCTACTCCAGCACAGTGCCCCAAACACCACATCACAATCACACTACACAGTATTTAAAAAGGAAAATAATTAAAGTAATAATAATAATAATAATTAAAAACCTAGTCTAAAACCTATCTAAAAGATATATTAAGTTTGATAGTTAAAAATGCCACTTTAAACATAGAGCTAAATCAGAAATGTACTGTTTGATTCAAGACAATTACTGCCTTGGAAAAGAAACTGTTTCTCAGTCTATTAGTCCTCATTTTAAGACGCCTATAACGTCTCCCTGAGGGTAACAATTCGAAATACGAATGACCAGGATGAGAACGGTCTGTGGAGATTTTTTGTGCTCTAGAGAGGAGTCTGGTCTTCACAATCTCTTCCAAAGAAGAAAGAGAGCAACTGAGATTCTATGATTCTATGGGTTGTTTCTGAGTCCAGTTAGAGTTCCTTTCTCCACTCTTTGAGCCAGGAGGAAACGGTGCCAGGAAAGCGTTTGCTGCCCCTGGCTGCCAATTCCTCCCCTGCCTCTGGGCCTAAGAAGGGCAGATGGCAGCAGCCTTATGGGCAGCCTGTGGGGCCGATGAAGGGCAGGGATTTGCAACTTTCCTGGTTTGTTCACTCCTGCCATCCATCTCCACCAATGCCTCTACTCAATGTGGTTTTTTTTTTCAGTTTTCTCCCACGTTTATGATATTAATTTAACAAATAACTCCAGATGGCCAACACACACAATAGTCCTTCCTCCACCTTCCGTTTTCCACACAATAACAATCGGGTGGGCTGGACTGTGCTGAGATGGAGGGAGTGGCCCAAAGTTGCGCAGCTGGCTTTCATGCCTAAAGCACAATTAGAATTCGCAGCCTTTTGACTTCTAGCTTTTCTCACATGCCAAATGCACAAGCAGAAACAAGACCCTCCTTCTCTGATGAACGAGGCTCTTTCTCTCCCAGGTGTCCTGCAGGCAGCAGGAGGAAGGCAGCCACCTCGCCTCCATCCACAGCTGGGCCGAGTCAGCGTACGTGGCCAATTTGGTCTCCCACAATGTTGTCCTCACCAATGTCTGGATCGGACTGAGTGATCCATGGAAAGTAAGTCCTTGCCGATGTTAATCTTTATCGGTTTATTTTTCTATGTTTCTGATGGGTTTTACCATCCAGCCCTTCAATGGGAGTTACAGATCTCTCTGTGGAATGTCCTTGCCTTGGATAACACCAGGGGTGGGATTCAGGCGGTTTGCACCGGTTTGCAAGAACCGGATGTTATTTTACACATGGTTCGGCGTACCGGTAGTTCCGATGACCGTCTGGCCCACCCCACTCTGCCTCCCCCAGGAGTCACCATGTGGCCTGTTTTGGATCTAAGGTAAGTGCAGGGGGCATGGAAATCCTGGAAACTAGGAGAACCCAATAACTTTTTCTGGAACGAGTACTGCGTCGAACTGTGGAGCTTGTCAGGTAAGCCCAGATGAAGGGGAGGGAGCTGAAGATGTGCTTCCCACAATAAGGGGGACCAGGGGTGCAATTCAACCAATGTAACAACCAGTTCGGTGAGCGTGCGCAGAGCCTTTGCTACTGACCTTCTCCAGCAATCCCTGTGTGTTAAATAGCTGATGCGCAGCAATCCACTCAGCTTGAAAAACAGGATATAAAGCCCAGCAGGGGGTGGGTGGGCTCAACAGCTGATCGTCGGAGCAAACCGAACTAGTTCCCTCCCAGCTGATATTCGGAGATACCGGTTTTTTCGAACCGGGCTGAACCGGTAGAATCCCACCCCTGAGGAGGATCCTTCTTGGTACCCTGAACCCTTGGCCCCCAATGGCCTTTGTCGACCTCCTGAATCTCTGAGCTGCCACAGTCCAACTCTCTGTACAGACAAGGGAAGACAAAACATCCATGGGGCACGCCATTGAAAGTGAAAGCCACGGTTTCTTCGAGCCCTCAAACTGTATATCCAAATAATTACAGGGCCTGTAATACTCAGAATTACTCCTAATTAAGCAAATAATCTCCATCTTAACCTACTTCCTTGGCCCATCATTGTCACAGGACATCTGGCTTTGCATGGTCATTTTCCTTGCTTTAATATATTAATTTAATAATTTAATATATTAAATTATTATTGAACCATGATGGCATGGTGGTCAGAGTGCGGTACTGCAGGCTCCTTCTGTTTACCGCCGGCTGACTGCAATTCGTCAGTTCAAATCTCACCAGGCTCAAGGTTGACTCAGTCTTCCGCCCTTCCGAGGTCGGTAAAATGAGGACCCAGATTGTTGGAGGCAATATGCTGGCTCTGTAAACTGCTTAGAGTGGGCTGTAAAACACTATAAAGCAGTATATAAGTCTAGGCGCTATTGCTATTGTCAAAGGTCTACCGCACTGCAATGAGATAAATCTCAGCCACTTACTTATATAGAACAGAAATATTAATGCAGGTTCAGTCCAATAATAAACCACCAGAGCAGCCTCAATATGGTCTAGTGGTTAAGGCACCAGGTTAGAAAAGGGGGAGACGGTGAGTTCCAGTCCCACCTTAGCCACAAAAGTTGGCTGGATGACGTTGGGCCAATCCCCAGAGACGGTGAATTACAGGCTCACCTTAGGCAGGAAAACTGGCTGGGTGATCAGAAATGTCTTTTTTGCTACCCAGGGTACCTCAGATGGAACGATCAGAGTTGCGGGTTCAGGCGTTATTTCGTCTGCAAGTTCCAGCCACAGGGTGAGGGAAGCACCTGGTGAAGTTTGGAGTGGCAAGGAAAGCCCCCTCCCACCTGCCAAAATCTCGACTCTGCACCCCATCACTTCATGGACATGGATGCTTTCTGTATCTTGGATCTGACTTTGCTCTTCCAGTTGAGCCAGAAGGTAAAATAAAAATGTATCTAGCATGACTGGCCTCCTTCATTCTGCAAAGTCTTGAAAGTATTGACACCAAGACAAATTCCTTCTGTGACCAATCCCACTTGGCCAATAAAAGTATTCTACTCTACTCTACTCTACTCTACTCTACTCTACTCTACTCTACTCTACTCTACTCTATTCTATTCGATTCTCTATTTTATTCTATTCCTTATTTTGCTCTCTTCTCTTCTCTTCTCTTCTCTTCTCTTCTCTTCTCTTCTCTTCTCTTCTCTTCTCTTCTCTTCTCTTCTCTTCTCTTCTCTTCTCTTCTCTACCCTACTCTACTCTTCAATTCAGAGCCTCCCCAGACTCCTGGACTGGTTCTTCCCCACTGTCCAATTCCACTGCTGGCTGCACCGGCTGCCAGCAAACCACAACAAAGCCAACTTAGGCTGGCAGCTCCCTCCCACCCACAGGCAGCTACAAAGCTTCTTGGGGTTCGCAAACTCCTACCAAGAACTCATCCTCTCCTTTGCGAAGATTACCAAACCCATGACAGACCTCCTAATGACAGGGAGCCCAGGAACGAAACCCCGCCCAGGACAACCCCTACAGTGGGACATAACCTGCCCAAAGGAATTTGAAACACTGGAAGAACTGTTTGCAAAAGAATCAGTGCTGAAGCATCTTGACCCCGAACAACCCTTCGTCATCCAAGCAGATGCCAGCGACGTGGCAGTGGGAACAGGGTGACGCCAAAGAAACAACCATTGATGCTACGATGCTTTCTTGCATGTCCACCTCATGTTCTGACCCAAGTCACTCTGGCCACATGGAGAAGGGTCAGTTTATTTAACACTTATCCCAGGGTCAAATGACCCACCGATGGTGCCAGGGAACTTCACCCTAACCCTCAGTTTCCCTCTGTCTGGATTCTCCAAGCTCCATCAACTAACACCCAAGAAGATAGGCTCAAGATCCAGATGGATCTCGACATACTCAAACCCTGGGCCATATCTAACAAAATGAAATTCAATGTAGAGAAAAGGGAAGTCCTACACTTAGGCAAGAAAAACCAAAAGGACACATACAGACTGGATGAAACCAGGCTCAATACCAGTAACTGTGAGAAGGATCTTGGAGTCTTAGTGGACAACCAGCTAAATAGGTGCTAGCAGTGTACAGCAGCTGCCAAAAAAGCTAATGCAATTGTAAGTTGTATTAACAGAGAGATACAATCAAGATGAAGGGAAGTACTAATATCACTCTATAAAGCCTTAGTAAGGCCACACCTAGAGTCCTGCCTCCAGTATTGTTCACCACATTATAAAAAAGATGTTGAGACTCTAGAAAAAGTACAGAGAAGATCAACCAGGATGATGAGGGGACTGGAGGCTAAAACATACAAAGAACGGTTGCTGGAACTGGGCTTGGCTAGTCTAGTCCTAGAGAAGGACCAGGGGAGACAGGAGAGCAGCCTTCCAACATTTGAGGGGCTGCCACGGAGAGGAGAAAGGGGGGTCAAGCTATTTTCTAAAGCACCCAAAGGCCAGAGAAGGAATAATGGATGGAAACTGAACAAGGAGAGATTCAACCTGGAAATAAGGAGAAACTTTCTGACACTGAGAACTCTCAACCCATGAACAAAAGTTGCCCTCGGAAGTTGTGGGAGCGCCATCACTTGAGTCTTTCAAGAAGAGATTGGACTGCCATTTGTCAGAAATGGTGTAGGGTCTCCTGCTTGGGCAGGGGTTGGACTAGATGACCTACAAAGTCCCTTCCAACTCTGATTTATTTATTAATTAAAATGTATATACCGCCCTTCTCCCGAAGGACTCAGGGCAGTGCACAGCCTACTAAAACCACATATATATAACAATTAAAATAGAATTAAATAAGGGCTGTAACTGAATCTAAAATCCCAACCTTAAAATTCAATATATTAAACCCCATTAAAATTAATTTAGGATCAGCCCAGGCCGGCCTGCTCAAAGAGCCAGGTCTTCAAATCACGCCTGAACACCCTCAGGTTGGTGGTCATTCTCAACTCAGGCGGGAGCCCATTCCAGAGAGCGGGTGCCCGCACAGAGAAGGCCCTGTTCCTCAGGGTCGCCAGGCGGCACATAGAGGCCGAAGGAGACCCTCCCTGTGGGAGCGCACAGGTCGGTGGGAGACTACTGGCAGAACGCGGTCTTGTAAGTTTCCCGGTCCGATGCCATGAAGCGCTTTAAAGGCCAAAACCAGGACCTTAAAGCGCACCCGGAAGGCAACCGGCAACCAATGCAGCTCGTGCAGGAGAGGCGTCACATGAGAGCTTTTAGATGCCCCCATAACCACCCGCGCGGCCGCATTTTGTACCAGCTGCAACCTCAAAGGGAGCCCCATGTAGAGGGCATTACAGTAATCCAGGCGGGAGGTGACCAGGGCATGGGTGACTGTGCATAAGGCATCCCGATCGAGAAAGGGCCACAAGTGGCGCATCAGGCGAACCTGATGAAAAGCCCCCCTGGAGACGGCCGTAATATAATCTTCCAATGACAGCCGTGCATCCAGGAAGACGCCTAGATTATGAGCCCTCTCTGTGGGGGCTAAGATCTCACCCCCAATAGTCAGCGATGGAGTCAGCTAACTATATCCGGATGCCGGAAACCACAGCCACTCAGTCTTCGAAGGGTTGAGTCGAAGCCTGTTCTCACCCATCCAATTCTGCACGGCCTCCAGGCACCGGGACATAACCTCCACAGCATCTTTGGGGTGGTTTGGAGTAGAGATGTAAAGCTGAGTGTCATCCGCATAAAGATGACACTTTACTCCAAAACCACGGATGATCTCCCCCAGCGGCTTCACATAAATGTTGAACAAGAGAGGGGAGAGGACCGACCCCTGAGGCACCCCACAAATGAGGGGCCTAGGGGTGGACCTCCCCCCCCCCATCAACACAAATTGCAAGCGGTCAGAGAGGAAGGAGGAGAACCACCGCAAGACGGTACCTCCAATTCCCAACCTCTCCAGCCGCTGCAACAAGATACTATGGTCGATAGTATCAAAAGCCGCCAAGAGATCTAATAGGATCAGGACAGAGGAATAACCTCTGTCACGGGCCCTCCAGAGATCATCAACCAACGCAACTAATGCTGTTTCAGTACTGTACCTGGGCCTGAAGCCCGATTGGAAGGGATCTAAATACGTCGTTTTCTCCAGGTACTAAGGGAGCTGAAATGCCACCACACTCTCCACAAACTTCGCCAGAAAGGGAAGGTTGGAGATCGGACGAAAGTTATTCAAAAGTGCTGGGTCCAGGGCAGGCTTCTTGAGGAGAGGCCGCACCACCGCCGTTTTCAGGGCGGTAGGGAGCGACCCCTCCCTCAATGAAGCATTGACAATCCCCTGGAGCCAGCCTCGTGTCACCTCACTGGAGGTAGAAACCAACCAGGAGGGACACGGGTCCAACAAACATGTGGTGGTGTTCAGCCGCCCCAGCAACCTGTCCACGCCCTCGGCGGTTACAGGATCGAACTCCTCCCAGATAACCATCTCAAGACTTGCCCTGGCCATCTCCCCCGGGACCACCCAGCTGGAGTCCAGCTCGCCCCGAATCTGAGTGATTTTATCATGCAGAAATCGGGAAAACTCCTCCGCCCTGCCCTGCAAGAGGTCTTCCCGTTCTCTCGGCTCAAGTAGAGAGCAGGTCACTCTAAACAGGGCGGCAGGCCGATTTTCTGCTGATGCAATAAGGGCAGAGAAGTGCGAACGCTTCGCCGCCTCTATTGCCACTAGGTAGGTCCTAATATAGGACCTCACCTGTGTCCGGTCAGATTCGGTGCGACTGGCCCTCCAGACACACTCCAGACATTTTTTTCAGCTCCTCCATAAACCATGGAGAGAGTCCTTTTACATCAAAACGTTGCTGTCCAGAAATCGGGTCTTATTCAACAGTGTCTGGATTGGACTGAATGATCCAGGGAAAGTAAGTCCTTTCTGATGTTAACATTTATCGATTTATCTTGATTGTTTCTGATGGTTTTTTACTAACCTGCCCTCCAATGGGAGTCACAGATCTCTCTATGGAATATTTTTGCCTTGGATAACACCAGGGGTGGGATTCAGCTGGTTCACTCTGGTTTGGGAGAACCGAGTGTTAATTTTACATCCAGTTTGGCGTACCGGTAGGTCCAACAACCGGCAGGCCCCACCCCACTCTGCCCCTCCCAGGAGTCGCCACGCGGGAAAGAGAGAGAGAGGGAGTGAGGGCGAGAAAGGGAGAAAGGTAGGGAGGGAGAGGGAGAGAAAGTGAGGGAGAGAAAGAGAGGGAAAGAGAGGGAGGGAAGGAGGGAGGGAGAGAAAGGGAGAGAGAAAGAGAGAGAAAGAGAGGTAGGAGGGAGGGAAAGAGAGAGAGAAAGAGAAAGAAAGAGAGGGAGGGAAAGAGAGGGAAAGAGAAGGAAGGAAAGAGAGAGAAAGAGAGAGAAAGGGAGGGAAAGAGAAAGAAAAAGACAGAAAGAGAAGGCAAGGGAGGGAAAGAAAGAGAGAAAGAGAGAAAGAGAGAAAGAGAGGGAGGGAGAGAAAGAGAAAGGGAATGAGAGAGAAAGAGAGAGAAAGAGACGGGGGAGAGAGAGTTTGGTGTGCCCTTACCCCCTGGCTTTGCATAGCCAGAGCCCCTTCCTCAGTTGGCTGACAGGGCTCCTCTGTCATTACAGAATCACACCTGGAAGTGGAGTGACGGCTCTGAGTTTCGTTATACATCCTGGGGACTATTTGAACCCGGCAATGTTGATAGTGGGGAGTTCTGCGTTCAGTTGTCCAGTTTATCATGTAAGCCGAGATGGAGGGGAGGGAGCCAAGGACCGCTTCCCACCATAACGACCCAAAGAGGACCCTGCTTCGTAGCCTGAGCCCCTGGCCACCGATGGTTAAGTGGTTAAGGCGCCAGATTAGAAAGCAGGAGACCATGAATTCAAGTCCTGCCTTGGCTGAGAAAGCTGGCTGGTTGAATTTGGGCCAATCACCAGGAGATTAGGAGTTCTAGTCCCGCCTCAGGCATGAAAGCCATCTGGGTGACTTTGGGCCAATCACCAGGAGACAGGGAATCCTAGTCCCTCCTTAGGTGTTAAAGTCAGCTGGGTGACATAGGGCCAATCACCAAGAGACAGGGAGTTCTAGTCCCTCCTTAGGTGTTAAAATCAGCGGGGTGACTTAGGGCCAATCACCAGGAGACAGGGAGTTCTAGTCCCTCGTTAGACGTTAAAGGGAGTCCTAGTCCCTTCTTAGGCATTAAAGTCAGCTGGGTGACTTAGGGCCAATCACCAGGAGACAGGGAGTTCTAGTCCCTTCTTATGCGTTAAAGTCAGCTGGGTGACTTAGGGCCAATCACCAAGAGACAGGGAGTCCTAGCCCTTTCTTTCGCGTTAAAGTCAGCTGGGTGACTTAGGGCCAATCACCAGGAGACAGGGAGTTCTAATCCCTCCTTAGGCGTTAAAGGGAGTCCTAGTCCCTTCTTAGGCGTTAAAGTCAGCTGGGTGACTTTGGGCCGATCACCAGGAGATGGTGTGTTTTAGTCCCTTCTTAGGCATGAAACTTTGTTGGGTAAAATTTTGGGCCAATTGCCAGGAGACAGGGAGTTCTAGTCCCTTCTTATGCGTTAAAGTCAGCTGGGTGACCTAGGGCCAATCACCAGGAGACAGGGAGTTCTAGTCCCTCCTTAGGTGTTAAATCAGCTGGGTGACTTTGGGCCAATCACCAGGAGACAGGAAGTCCTAGTCCCTTCTTATGCGTTAAAGTCAGCTGGGTGACTTTGAGCCAATCACCAGGAGACAGGGAGTTCTAGTCCCTCCTTAGGCGTTAAAGTCAGCTGGGTGACTTTGGGCCAATCACCAGGAGACAGGGAGTTCTAGTCCCTTCTTAGGCGTTAAAGTCAGCTGGGTGACTTTGGACCAATCACCAGGAGATGGTGAGTTTTAGTCCCTTCTTAGGCATGAAACTTTGTTGGGTAAAATTTTGGGCCAATCACCAGGAGATGGGGAATTCTAGTCCCACCTTAGCCATGAAAGCTGGTGTCTGACTTTAGGCCAGTTCCTTTCTCTCAGCCCAACCAGGGGTGGGATTCTACTGGTACGGACCAGTTCAAGCTAACTGGATGTTAAAGTTACAGCTGGTCCGCTAAACCGGTATGTCAACTGACCGGCTGGCCCCGCTCCCCTTCCTCTCCTCTCCCCTCCCCTCCCAGGAGTCTCCATGCGATGCAGGTAAGTTCAGGTTCTGCGCCAAGGCTCTGGGAGGGGAAAAAATGGGCCTTCTGGAAGTCCAGAAAAGGGCCCGTTTCTGGCTTCCAGAGACCCTCCGGAGTCCGGGAGGCTGTTTTTGCCCATGCGGAGGCTCAATGAAAGCCTCCACAGCCCGGGGAGGGCAAAAATGCACCCCCAACATGGTGCAAAAGGCTGACTAGGCCACGCCCCCCATGGCCATGCCCCCCAACAACCGGGCAGAGAACCCCTTCCTAAAATTTTTGAAGCCCACCCCTGGTGCAGATTTCATTGAAATATGAGGAGAAAACACCCCGGGGATAAGATCTGATCCCTTGAAACATTGGACACTGGAAAGAACTGGAGAAATAAATTAATAAAAGGAGTGGCTCCCCATGAAGGGAGGAATCCTGCCAGGGATCCTTCGCAGCCTCTCAACACCAGCAAAACCTCGACGAGATTCGCAGGACATGTTGATCCCTCAGAGAAAAACTTTGCGCTGAGTTCACGCAAATCCCAACGCTCGCTTAGCGACTCAGGGGCTCAAGTGTGTTGTGTAGAGGTAGCCAGGCACAGCAAAATACGCCTTCCTAACCTGGGTTGAGGTCTTGGCCTCTTGTGTGAATGCAACGAAGGCCTCCTTTAGGAGGATGCTGGGAGGCTGTTCATCCCTCCAGGTGCCAAAGTTAGAAATATCTGGCGCATGAAAAGAGAAAGTTGACCTGTCAACAACAACCCCACAGCATCCAGAGGAGGTTTGGAGGGGGGAAAGGAGGTGAGCTAGTTATAAGTCCAGGGAGCTGAGCAGGGGCTAGACTGGATGACCTCAGGGACCGTTTTACACATTGCAGGATTTTCAGTCCTGCAAGAATGTAAATCCTGCCAGATTATTTTCTGCCACCTTCTGGTGGTTAGACCAAAAATTTCCTTCTCAAGCAATTTCCCTCTCTCCCTCCACGCCCCCCGCCCTCCCTAAAGAAATCCACCCCCATGACTTGCCTATAAATGCCTCTGTTCCCTTTGCAGGAGGAAAAAACCTTGAGTTGCCACTGAGAAGACTTGCTACCTGTGGACAGGTGAGTGTGACTCTCACACCTGCAGGCACCTGACAGGTGAGACCCCTGCAGCAGATCCCTCCTGCATCTCCCTCCCTCCCTCTGAAGGGATCTCTTGCAGGGGGGGCTGCATGTGATGTCCAGGTCGCAGCAGGGGGGCTGTAGGAGGATCCCTCAGGCAGAGAGCAAAGGATCTATTGGGGATCTCTGGGACAGACGGACAGATATAGAAGAGACCTTCTCAGGACCCCCCTGCCCATAATCGTTAGACAGCAGTGAAGGGTTTTAACAGATTAACAGATTTGGAAGGGACGTTATAGGTCATCTAGTCCAACCCCCCACCCAAGCAGGAGACCCTCCACCATCTCTGACATATGGCAGTCCAGTTTCTTCTTGAAAGCCTCAAGGGATGAAGCTCCCACAACTTTATTTATATTTATTTATATCATAATTTTATATACCGCCCTTCTCCCGAAGGAATCAGGGTAGTGAATAGCCAACTAAAATACATACAAAACACAGATATAAATACGATTAAAAAAGAATTAAATTATGGGCTGCCCAAATAAAAATCTAAAACCCCCGAATTAAAATAAGTTAAAACTTTCATACCCCTACCAACAAATCTAAAACCCCTTATTTAAAATTCCATTTGAGTCAGCTCAGGCCAGCCTGCTCAAAGAGCCAGGACTTCAGGTCACGTCTGAATGCCCTCAGATCTGTGGTTGTTCTTAGCCCCGGGGGCAGCCCGTTCTAAAGGGCGGGTGCCCCCACAGAGAAGGCCCTATTCCTCGGG
Organism: Bungarus multicinctus; assembly: GCA_023653725.1. NCBI lineage: Eukaryota > Metazoa > Chordata > Lepidosauria > Squamata > Elapidae > Bungarus > Bungarus multicinctus. Next base: position 84,067,896 of record CM042848.1, read on the forward strand.
GTCACCAGGCAGCACATAGAAGGCATCGGGACCCGGAGGAGACCCTCCCTGTGGGAGCGCACCGGTCGGTGGAAGACTTCTGGCAGAATGCGGTCTTGTAAGTATCCTGGTCCAATGCCATGGAGCGCTTTAAAGACCAAAACCAATTATTTAAAGCGAACCCAGAAGGCCACCGGCAACCAATGCAGCTTGCGCAGGAGGGGCGTCACATGGGAGTACCTCGAAGCCCCCATAACCACCCGCGTGGCCGCATTTTGTACCAGTTGAAGCCTCCGGGTGCTCCCCGCAGGGAGCCCAATGTAGAGGGCATTACAGTAGTCCAGGCGGGAGGTGACCCGGACATGGGTGACCGTGCGTAAGGCGTCCCGATCAAAAAAGGGCCGCATCTGGCGTATCAGGCGAACCTGATAAAAAGCCCCCCTGGAGACGGCCGTGATGGGATCTTCCAAAGACAGCCGTACATCCAGGAGGACACCAAGATTGCGAGCCCCTTCTGTGGGGGTCAGGATCTCATCCCCAATAGCCAGCGACGGAATCAGCTGACTATATCGGGCTGCTGGAAACCACAGCCACTCAGTCTTGGAAGGGTTGAGTCGAAGCCTGTTCCCGCCCATCCAGTTCCGCACAGCCTCCAGGCAACGGGCCATAACCTCCACAGCATCGTTGGGGTGGTTTGGAGTAGAGATGTAGAGCTGAGTGTCGTCAGCAAAAAGATGAGATTTCACCCCAAAACCACGGATGATCTCTCCCAGCGGCTTCACATAAATGTTGAACAGAAGAGGGGAGAGGACCGACCCCTGAGGCACCCCATAAGCGAGGGGCCTAAGGGTGGACCTCTCCCCCCCTGTCAACACAAATTGCGAGCGGTCCGAGAGGAAGGAGGAGAACCATCGCAAAATCGTGCCCCCAATTCCCAACCCCTCCAACCGCCGCAATAGGATACTATGGTTGATAGTATCAAAAGCCGCTGATAGATCTAACAGGACCAGGACAGAGGAATAACCTCTGTCAAGGGCCGTCCAGAGATCATCAACCAATGCGACCAATGCTGTTTCAGTACTGTACCCGAGCCTGAAGCCCGATTGGAATGGATCTAAGTAGAATGCTTCCTCCAAGTACTGAGGGAGCTGACGCGCCACCACACTCTCAACAACCTTCGCCAGAAAGGGAAGGTTGGAGACAGGACGATAGTTATTTAAAAGAGCCAGATCCAGGGAAGGTTTCTTGAGGAGGGGTCGCACCACCACCATTTTCAGGGCGGTAGGAAGAGCCCCCTCTGTCAATGAAGCATTGACAATCCCCTGGAGCCAGCCTCGTGTCACCTCTCTGGATGTAGAAACCAACCAGGAAGGGCACGGGTCCAGTAAACATGTGGTGGCATTCAGCCTCCCCAGTAATCTGTCCACACCCTCGGCGGTCACAGGATCAAACTCCTCCCAGATAACCGTCTCAAGACTTGCCCCGGACACCTCCCCCGGGACCACCCAACTGGAGTCCAGCCCATCCCGAATCTGAGTGATTTTATCATGCAGAAATCGGGAAAACTCTTCTGCCCTACCCTGCAAGAGGTCCTCCCGTGCTCTCGGCTCAAGCAGAGAGCGGGTCACTCTAAACAGAGTGGCAGGCTGATTTTCTGCTGATGCAATAAGGGCGGAGGAATGCGAACGTTTCGCTGCCTCTATCGTCACTAGGTAGGTCCTAATATAGGACCTCACCTGTGTCCGGTAAGACTCGGCACGACTGGTCCTCCAGATGCCCTCCAGAGGTCTTTTCCGGCACTTCATCCCCCTCAGCTCCTCCGTGAACCATGGAGCCAGATGGGATCTGTGCCGGGTCAGAGGTCGCAAAGGCACAACTCGGTCCAGAGCCTCAGCGGCCAACCTATCCCAGGTGGCCACCAAGTCTGTAGCCGAGTTATGAGCCAGAGTTTCAGGGAATGGCCCAAGCTCCATCTGGAACCGTTCAGGATCCATCAGGCGCCTGGGGCAGAACCATCTCCTCGGTTCCACCTCCCTGTGATGGGGGGTGGCGGCACAGAAGTCAATAAGAAGAGAATAATCGGACCATGACAAGGGCTTTATAACTAGATCCCCAGAGCGATCATTCAACAACTGACCAGAGGCAAAAATCAGGTCCAGTGTGTGTGTCCCCGTGTGAGTGGGGCCAGAAACTAATTGGATCAGATCCATGGCCGTCATGGAAGCCAGGAACTCCCGAGCCACCCCAGAGGTTTCCCCGAGCGAAGGCAACTTCTGTTCCATGGGTTGATTGTTCTCACTGTCAGAAAGTTTCTCCTTATTTCCAGGTTGAATCTCTCTTTGATCAGTTTCATCCATTATTCCTTCTCTGGCCTTTGGTGCTTTAGAAAATAGCTTGACCCCCTTTCTTCTCTCTGGGGCAGCCCCTCAAATACTGGAAGGCTGCTCTCCTGTCTCCCCTGGTCCTTCTCTTTACTAGACTAGCCAGGCCCAGTTCCTGCAACCGTTCATCATATGTTTTAGTCTCCAGTCCTCTCATCATCCTGCTTGCTCTTCTCTGCATTTTTTCTAGAGACTCAACATCTTTTTTATAGTGTGGTGACCAAAACTTGATGCAGTACTCTAGGTGTGGTCTTACAAAGGTTCTATAGAGTGATAATAGTACCTCCCTTGATCTCGATTATATCCCTCTGTTAATGCAACCTAGGATTGGATTGGCTCTTTTGGCTGCTGCTGCTGGCTCCTATTTAGCTGGTTGTCCACTAAGACTCCAAGATCCCACTCACAGTTACTGCTATTGAGCCTGGTTTCACCCAGTGTATATGTGTCCTTTGGGTTTTTCTTGCCTAAATGTAGGACTTTACTTTTCTCTACATTGAATTTCATTTTGTTAGATATGGCCCAGGGTTCTAGTCTGTCAAGATCCATCTGGATCTTCAGCCTATCTTCTTGGGTGTTGGCTATTCCTGCCAGCTTAGTATCATCTGCAAATTTGGTAAGTTCTTGTTGGGTCTTTGAAGCACCAAGGCTGTGACAGGACCAAGGAAGGAAGACCAGGGCTGGGCTGAACAACTGATTCCAAGCTCAGTCCTGGGTTGAATGTGGGGTCCCTCTTTCTTGGGAGGGAGGGAGCTTCCCAATGGCCTGCCTCCCCTTTTAAAGTCTCCCCTCTTTTATTGTCTCTGCAGTGAAGGAAGGAAGACCATGGGGCGATTCCTCTTGATGAGCCTGGGCTTGCTGGTTGTGACTTTCTCCCTAAATGGTGAGTTTGAACAGCCTCTGGTGTCTGGAGAAGACAACCTTCTTGCCTTTGAGCCAGGGGTGGAGTTCAACCGGTGTGTAAGAACCGGTTTGGTGATCGTGCGCAGCATTGGAAAATCATCTTCTCTTGCAAGCCCTGCGTGGAACACATGGTGTGCACTGCAATCAGCTGTGCCACGCAAAGCAGCTGAGGTTGAAAAAGCAGGGAATAAAGGACAGCTTAGAGCCCAGGAGGGCAGGTGGTCCACACAGAGGAACAGAAGTATGTCGGAACGAACCAGTTCCCTCTCAGCTGACCTTTGAAGCAACCGGTTTGGCCAAACCGGGCCGAACCGGTATAATTCCACCCCTGCTTTGACCCCTTCCTGATTTGTCCCTCCAGAATCCTCTCCCTGAAATTCCTTTTTCTTCCTCTTTAATCCCACCTTACATGTCTGCTGAACTCCATTTGCAAAAAGTCAAGCTATATCAAGGCAATTGAAACGCGCAATTAATTAAAAGTGAAAAGTTTGGTGAAAAATGCATGTGTTTGTTATGAAGAGTGGGGCTCCACTCCTTGGTAGGGATTTCGCTCCATTGGACCCACACAAAAGTTTCTGCCTAAGAGGTGGCTGGGCATCTTCAGAAGGGGTTCCCCTCTTCAGTGGGTAGAAGGGGGGCAATCTATTTGGATCCACGCCAATCGGGCTTCAGGCCTGGGCACAGCACAGAGATGGCGCTGGTCGCATTGGTGGATGATCTCTGGAGGGCCCGTGACAGGGGTTATTCCTCTGTCCTGGTCCTCTTAGATCTTTCGGCGGCTTTTGATACTTTCGACCACAGTATCCTATTGTAGCAGCTGAGGGGGTTGGGGGTGGGAGGCACCATTATGCGGTGGTTCTCCCCCTTCCTCTCTGACCGCTCGCAATTTGTGTTGGCAGGGGGGCACAGGTCGGCCCCGAAGCTTCTGGTTTGTGGGGTGCCTCAGGGGTCGGTGCTCTCGCCCCTCCTGTTCAACATATATATGAAGCCGCTAGGTGAGATCATCCGTGGCTTTGGGGTAGAGTTCCATCAGTACGCTGATGACACCCAGCTGTACATCTCTACCCCGGGCCACCCCGATGAAGCCGTCGAAGTGATGACCCGGTGCCTGGAGGCCGTGCGGTGTTGGATGGGGCGGAACAGGCTTCAGCTCAACCCATCTAAGACTGAGTAGCTGTGCTTCCCGGCACCCCGATACAGCCGGCTGGTTCCATCGCTGGCTGTGGGGGGGGAAATTCTTGCCCCCACAGAGAGGGCCCACAATCTGGATGTCCTCCTCGATGTACGGCTGTCATTGGAAGATCATGTGGTGGCCGTCGCCAGGGAGGCTTTTGGACAGGTCCGTAGGATCTACCAGTTGCGGCCCTTTCTGGATCGGGATGCGCTTCGCACGGTCACTTCCGCCCTGGTGACCTCCCACCTAGACTATGCCAACGCTCTCTACATGGGGCTGCCTTTGAAGAGCATCCGGAGGCTCCAGTTGGTGCAGAATGCAGCCGCGAGGGTGGTAATGGGAGCACCTAGGGGCTCCCATGTTATGCCACTTCTACGTGCGCTGCATTGGCTCCCGGTGGCCCTCCGGGTGCGCTTCAAAGTCTTGGTCACTATCTTTGAAGCGCTCCATGGCTCGGGACCAGGTTACTTGCGAGACCGCCTCCTGCCACCATCGGCTTCCCACCGACCGGTACGCTCCCATAGAGTGGGTCTCCTCGGGGTGCCGCCGGCTGGACGGCTGGCGACCCCGAGGGCGCGGGCCTTCTCATTGGGAGCACCCCCTCTCCGGAATGAATTACCCCCAGAGGTAAGGGCCGCCCCCGATCTCATGGCCTTCCGTCGGTTACTCAAAACGCACTTATTTCGGCAGGCCGGACTGGCCTAGGGGTTTTTAAATTTTATCCGGGTTTTAATCTTTTTTAATACTTGCTTTACATTTTAATTAGAGCCATATTATATTTCAGTTTTTAAATTTTAATATTATTATGTTGTCTCGTGTATTGTACCTTGTATATGTGTTTTTATTGGCTGTTCACCGCCCCGAGTCCCTTCGGGAAGAGGGGGGCGGTATATAAATCGAATAAATAAATAAATAAATAAAATCCCCCAACTGATTACCCCCTGAAGCCCCTTGAGCAGCTGTGGAACATCTATAATGTCATGTTTCCACGCGATGAAATCCATTTAAAAAGAAAAATACAAAGTCCATCTTCAAAAATGATTTCTTATATTTACGAAAACAACAAATTGGCAAAGTCAATGGTAATTCCATATCTGAAATAACCCGGAATTACCCCAAAATATTACAAGTTAGAAACAACCCCCAAAAGTCCCCTTCTCTAATAGAATTAATTCAAAGTGGCTTGATGTCATAAATTTCCACCTCAAGGGGCCCAAGCAAGGACAGCTCGTTTCCCACGGGAAGAAGAACCACCCAGCCAAAACAACTCTCTTTATCTCCACTCCTCCCCACTTAGGAATGTGTCAAGCCCGAAACCCTTCCCCCCATGACTACCACAGAGAAAGTAAGGGAAAGAATATATACCGAGCCTAATTAAAATGGCTACATTTACGTCAATTTTGAGCTTGACATATAGTAGGAGCCCACCGCAAATCATTCAGGACTGATCCGCATCCTGTGTGTTGCATTGGATAACAGCCTGGGCACTGCCTTCTTCAGCAGTTGAAATTTCGAGGGGTTTTCAAGGGTAGCCCCTCTCATGAAGCCCATTGTGGTAGTCTAGATGGCTCATGAGACTTTCCCAGTGAAGTTTGCAATTCGCACCATAGAGCCACACGTCCTTCAAATGGAGCTGGGTGTGTCCTGTTCCCAGCCAGTTGACCTTGAAGTTGTGGCTCAGGGAGGTACCGTAAAGTTTGTTTCCCTGGAAACCTTCCCACTCCCATTCAAGCCTCTATCCACCCACCCACCCACCCACCCCGAGTTCATGGCAGACTGGCACCAAGTGATTGTGGAGCAAGCCTGAAGTGACCACTGATACAGCATCATGGTGGTTAAAAATAACCCCCCATTATCTAGCTTTGCACTGTGCACTTATTTATTTTATTTATTTGATCTGTCAATCTCTTATAAGATAAAAGGTATAAGTATAAACATAGTTATGAATACATGAATGGATACATATAAGAAAAATAAAAGAAACAATAGGACAGGGACGGTAGGCACGTTGGTGCGCTTATGCAGGCCCCCTACAGACCTCTTAGGAAAGGGGTGAGGTCAATAGTAGACAGTCTACAGTTAAAGTTTTTGGGGTTTGGGGAAGTAACCAAAGAATCAGGTAGAGTATTCCAGACATTGACCAGTCTGTTGCTGAAGTCGTATTTCCTGCAATCAAGTTTGATGCAGTTAACCTTGAGTTTGTATCTATTGTGCGCTCTTGTGATGTCATGGTTGAAGCTGAAGTATTCATTGACAGGTAGGACATTGCAATGGATGAGTTTATGTACCATACTTAGATCGGACCGAAGGCTGAAGGATAAGGCAACCCAAGTGGACAGGGTCAACCCAGACAAGGAAATGACAGGGGTGGGCTTCAAAAATTGTAGTGAAGGGTTCTCTGCCCGGTTGCTGGGTGGGCGTGGCCATGGTGGGTATGGCCTAGTCTGCCTCCTGCATCATGGGGGGGCCATTGTTGCCTTCCGGGGATTAGAAGGCTTCCCTTGAGCCTCTGGGAGGGCGAGAACGGACTTCCCGGGCTACGGAGGCTCTATGGAAGCCAAAAACGGGCCCATTTCTGCCCTTCCAGAACTCCCTCCCTCCCTCCCTGCACCTCCAGGCACGCCTTTCACTTGCCTGCATCCAGAACGGCCTCATGGGGACTCATGAGAGGGGCGGAGTGGGGTGAGGGGGGACAGTCAGGGGCGGGATTTTGGGGTTCTCCAAACTGCACAGAATCTTAGCTAAGGGCTCTCCTGTACCCCCGCAAACCCCCAGCAGCCCAGCCCTGGGAAATTAACCGAGGCTAACTCTAACCGAGGTTTGGACAATCTGCCAATGCTATAAGTAACATCACCAGTGGACGGTTGTTGTCTCCAGATGAAAGTGTATGGAGTGACCACAGATGGAGACTATATGCTATAATTATGAGAATAACGGTTATAATTGGGGTCTATATTGTTATGTATCTTTTAAAAAGATTTGATACAGACAGTACACGGTCGTTGCAGAAACGGAAATGTGATGTATTATAAAGGAAAAAGTACAATAAAAATTTATATATATGTATATATGCATGTGTGTGTGTACGTGTATGTGTATATATGTTTATATGTGTGTGTGTGTATATACATATAAATACATACATACACACATATATATATGTTTTCTTATGTTTTCACGGGTATTTATATGTATGGTATTTAGGTTTGTTTGGATATTTTCCCACATCTTAGTATTTGTGCTTTTATTATAACGACGTTTTGGCAGAATCTCTTCTGCCTTCCTCAGTCTTGTGTATTGGGTTCCTTTTAATCTTGTGTGTCAGGCTTGGCAGCCCTAAACCCAACCCCAACCCCAACCCCAACCCATTCCCAACCGCAACCGCAACCCCAACCCCAACCCCAACCCCTTCCCCAACTCCAACCCCAACCCAACCCAACCCCAACCCCAACCCCAACCCAACCCCAACCCAACCCAACCCAACCCCACCCCAACTCCAACCCCAACCCCAACCCCAACCCAATCCCCACCACAACCACAACCCCTTCCCCAACTCCAACCCCAACCCAACCCCAACCCCAACCCCAACCCCACCCCAACCCCAACCCCAACCCCAACCCAACCCCAACTCCATCCCCAACCCCAACTCCAATCCGAACCCAACCCCAACCCCAACCCCAATCCCAATCCCAAGCCAACCCCAACCCCAACCCAAACCCCAACCCCAACCCCAACTGAGCCCCAACCCTAACCCCAACCCCAACCCAACCCCAAACCCAATCCCAAACCCAAACCCAAACCCAACCCCAACTCCAACCCAACCCCTATCCCAACCCCAACCCCAACCCAACCCTAACCCCAATCCCAATCCCAATCCCAACCCAACCCAACCCCAACCCCAATCCCAACACCAACCCAAACCCCAACTCCATCCCCAACCAAAACCCCAACTCCATCCACAACCCAAAACCCAACCCAACCCCAATCCCAACCCCAACCCCAATCCCAAGCCAACCCCAACCCAAACCCCAACCCCAACCGAGCCCCAACCCTAACCCTAACCCCAACCCCAACCCAACCCCAACCCCAACTCCAACCCCAATCCCAATCCCAATCCCAATCCCAATCCCAACCGAACCCCAACCGAACCCCAACCCGAACCCGAACCCCAACCCTAATCCCAATCCCAATCCCAACCCAACCCCAACCCTACCCTAACCCCAACCCCAACCCCACCCCCAACCCCAGCCCCAACCCAACCCCAAACCCAACCCTAACCCTAACCCTAACCCTAACCCCAACCCCAATGCCAACCCCAACCCCAACCCCAACCCAACCCCAAACCCAACCCCAACTCCAACCCAACCCCTATCCCAACCCCAACCCAACCCTAACCCCAATCCCAATCCCAACCCAACCCAACCCCAACCCCAACCCCAATCCCAACACCAACCCAAACCCCAACTCCATCCCCAACCCAAAACCCAACCCAACCCCAATCCCAACCCCAACCCCAATCCCAAGCCAACCCCAACTCCAACCCCAACCCCAACCGAGCCCCAATCCTAACCCTAACCCCAACCCAACCCCAACCCCAACTCCAACCACAACCCAACCCCAACCCCAACCCCAACCCCAACTCCAACCCCAATCCCAATCCCAATCCCAACCGAACCCCAACCCAGCCCCAACCCCAACCCGAACCCCAACCCCAATCACAATCACAATCCCAACCCAACACCAACCCTACCCTAACCCCAACCCCAACCCCAACCCCACCCCCAACCCCAACCCCAACCCAACCCAAACCCAAACCCAAACCCAAACCCAACCCTAACCCTAACCCTAACCCCAACCCCAATGCCAAACCCAACCCCAACCCCAACCCTAACCCTAATCCTAATCCTAATCCTAATCCTAACCCTAACCCTAACCCTAACAAAAAACGACTGCGAAGCCTGACACAGAAGATTAAAAAGAACCGAATACACAAGCCTGAGGATGGCAGATGAGATTCTGCCGAAAAGTCGCTATAATATATATATATATATGCAGGCATCATATCAAGACTGCCTTCAAAACGGACAAAAAAATAGCAGCCATCCTAAGAAATCCCAAAGATAAAAGTGACCTAGAAAACCAAGGCATATATGAAGTACCCTATGCATCCTGCCCTGCAACGTACTTAGGACAAACCAGCAGAAGGATAAGTACCCGCCTTGAAGAACACAAGAATGCAATAAAAAAGCCGGAACACACTTCCTCACTAGGCCAACATATGAAGGCCACAGGTCATAGCATTGACTTCAGTGGCACCCAGACCCTAGCTGCTATAGAAAACCCCGGCTACAGCATCATCAGAGAAGCCATAGAAATTGATAAAAGACCTAATAGTATGAATAAAAGAGATGACTCCACCAGATTATCAATCATCTGGAAGCCTGCACTCACCAACAAAAAAATCTCTATGCCACAATCCAGGCAAACACCTGGACACAAACAGACCCCCCCCCCCCCCCAATACCTCCAGCCCAAACATGCCCCAGCCAGCTTCCCAAATAAAACCTAGCTTCCCAATAAATAATTATTGGCCATTCACAAGAAACCAAGCTGCACTAAGAAACCCCAATGCACAAAACACAAGGTTGCCAACCAATCAAAAGCACAACAACTGAAGACCAATAAAAATAGACCTAGACTCCTAGCCAATCAGGATGAGGAAAAAAACATTCAAATATAGCAGGAAGCCAGCACCAAATTCAAACAAAAAACGACTGCTAAACCTGACACACAAGATTAAAAAGAACCCAATGCACAAGCCTGAGGACGGCAGATGAGATTCTGCAGAAACGTCGCTATAATAAAAGCACAAATATTATGTGGGAAAATATCCGAAGAAACCTAAATACCATACATATAAATACCCACGAAAACATTATATGTGTGTGTGTGTGTGTGTGTGTGTGTGTGTGTGTGTAAGGTTTTTAAGCTGATAATTTTAAATAATAAATAAGGGAGACTAGTATAGATCTATTTCGAGCTAGTTAGCTCTCTTCAGCTAGCCATACCCTTACTGGGATTCGAACCAGGGAAGTCTTACATGTGAGGCAGTTGTAATTGCCACTACACCACCTGGCTCTATCCTTATCAGCAGAAGCAGGGGAATAAGTATATACTTTGTGTTACAACACCCTGTTAAGCCCCAATTAAGGGAGAAAGCATACTGCTTTCTTTTCTGTCTTTCGGCTCATCACCAGAGACCATATCGACAGAAAGATATTTGTTTTGTTGTCTTTTGTTTACATGTGTGTAAGGTTTTGAGCTGTAACACAAAGTATATACTTATTCCCCTGCCTCAGCTGAACAGGATAGAGCCAGTGGTCTAGTGGCAATTACAACTGCCTCACATGTAATACTTCCCTGATTCGAATCCCAGTAAGGGTATGGCTAGCTGAAGAAAGCTAACTAGCTCGAAATAGATCTATCCCAGTCTCCCTTATTTAATTATTTATCAGCTCAAAACCTTACACACACAGACACACACACACATATATATACTTTGTGTTACTTTATGTATATTTATATATATATATATATATATATATATATATATATATATATATATATATATATATATATATATATATATATATATATATATATATATATATATGTGTGTGTAAGGTTTTTAAGCTGATAATTTTAAATAATAAATAAGATAATTTTAAATAAATAAATAATAAATAGATAATTTTAAATAAATAAATATTATTATAAATAAATAATAAATATTAAATAATAAATAAATAAAAATATTTGTATATATATATATATATATATATGGATCTTTGGTTCTTCGGGTTTTCTCCCGCGTAGAGTTGGAAATATTTAGGCGACGTTTCGATGAAGTCTCATTCATCATCTTCAGGCTTCTGTCTTCGGCCTTGTGCTTCTCAGAGTGATGTGAGCTTGCAGCTGCTTCTTCCTTTTAACTACTAGTGGGGGTGTGACTTGATTGGGTGGGGGCTTGGCTGTGTTCTGATTGGGTGGGGGTGTGTTCTCATTGGTTGGGGGTTTGGCTGTGTTCTGATTGGTTGGGGGGTTGGCTGTGTTCTGATTGGCTGGGGGTGTGTTCTGTTCTGGTGGGGGTTTGGTTGTACTCCGGTTAGTCTCAGTTGCTGGGGGATTTGAGCTGGTGAGCTGTGATCCTATTGTTTGGCTTCGCGTTCGTGGTCGTGTCACATCTTCATGGTGGGCATTAGTTCCCTTCATGTATGGGTTGGGGGGGTTTGAAGCAGGTAGTGATGCAGCTGTGGTACGGCTTCTGGTCCGTGGTCGTGTTTCATCTTCTGTGTGGGTGTGAGTCTGCTTTCTGCGTGGAAGTGTGGTGGTAGTTTCTTGTGTGGCCTTCGTGGGTGTGGGTCTGGTGTCCTTTATGTTAGGTACTCTTTTGTTAATGAGGGCGGGTTTCCAAATGGCTGGTAGGCGGGAGGTGTCATCTCGTTTATTCATGCTGTGTGGGCGTTTTTCTATCTCTATGGCTTCTCTGATTATTCTGTTGTTGAAGTGTTCAGTTTTGGCAATAGTTCTGGTATTTTTAAAGTCAATCTTGTGTCCTGTGGCTTTGAGGTGTTGGACCAGGGAAGAGGTCAGTTCTTCTTTTTTGATTGAGTTCTTATGTTCTTCAATGCGTGCACTTATCCTTCTGTTAGTTTGTCCAATGTATGTGGTGGGGCAGGAGGTGCACGGGATTTCGTATACTCCTTGGTTTTCTAACTCAATTTTGTCTTTAGGGTTTCTTAGGATGGTGGATATTTTTCCGTTTGTGCAGAATGCTGTTTTAATGTTGTGTTTTTGGAGGATCTTGCTGATTTTGTCTGTAGTGCCCAAACACACATTTTGTCTGTAGTGCCCAAACACACATTTTGTCTGTAGTACACAAACCCAAACTCTGGCTCAGATACGTAGATGACACCTTCATAATCTGGCCACATGGGAAAGAAAAACTGAACAACTTCCTCACACACCTCAACAGCCTACACTCCAAAATACAATTCACCATGGAAACAGAAGCTAACAATCAACTTCCCTTCCTAGATGTCTTAGTATACAAAAAATCCAATGGCTCCCTAGGACACACCATCTACCAGAAGAAAACACATACAAACCGCTATCTACACGCACTCTCACACCACCACCCAGCACAGATCAATTCTGTAGCTGAGACACTCATCTCCAGAACAAAATGCTTAGCCGATGAACAACACCTAAAAACCGAACTACACACTCTCACTAACGTACTAACAGCAAATGGATTCCAAAGAAGAAAGATTACTCACCTAATCCAAAAAGAAACCCCAACCAAAATCCAAGACAGAGAACAAGAAAATGGCAAAGCCCTCCTCCCATATATAAAAGGCACTACAGACAAAATCAGCAAGATCCTCCAAAAACACAACATTAAAACAGCATTCTGCACAAACGGAAAAATATCCACCATCCTAAGAAACCCTAAAGACAAAATTGAGTTAGAAAACCAAGGAGTATACGAAATCCCGTGCACCTCCTGCCCCACCACATACATTGGACAAACTAACAGAAGGATAAGTGCACGCATTGAAGAACATAAGAACTCAATCAAAAAAGAAGAACCGACCTCTTCCCTGGTCCAACACCTCAAAGCCACAGGACACAAGATTGACTTTAAAAATACCAGAACTATTGCCAAAACTGAACACTTCAACAACAGAATAATCAGAGAAGCCATAGAGATAGAAAAACGCCCACACAGCATGAATAAACGAGATGACACCTCCCGCCTACCAGCCATTTGGAAACCCGCCCTCATTAACAAAAGAGTACCTAACATAAAGGACACCAGACCCACACCCACGAAGGCCACACAAGAAACTACCACCACACTTCCACGCAGAAAGCAGACTCACACCCACACAGAAGATGAAACACGACCACGGACCAGAAGCCGTACCACAGCTGCATCACTACCTGCTTCAAACCCCCCCAACCCATACATGAAGGGAACTAATGCCCACCATGAAGATGTGACACGACCACGAACGCGAAGCCAAACAATAGGATCACAGCTCACCAGCTCAAATCCCCCAGCAACTGAGACTAACCGGAGTACAACCAAACCCCCACCAGAACAGAACACACCCCCAGCCAATCAGAACACAGCCAACCCCCCAACCAATCAGAACACAGCCAAACCCCCAACCAATGAGAACACACCCCCACCCAATCAGAACACAGCCAAGCCCCCACCCAATCAAGTCACACCCCCACTAGTAGTTAAAAGGAAGAAGCAGCTGCAAGCTCACATCACTCTGAGAAGCACAAGGCCGAAGACAGAAGCCTGAAGATGATGAATGAGACTTCATCGAAACGTCGCCTAAATATTTCCAACTCTACGCGGGAGAAAACCCGAAGAACCAAAGATCCACATACAAATACCCGCGAAAATCTCCGAAAACATATATATATATATATATATATATATATATATATATATATATATACACAAATACATACATACATACGTACACACACATACAAGAGTGGGATTCAAATTTTTTAACAACTGGTTCTGTGGGTGTGGCTTAGTTGGTGGGTGGGGCTTGGTGGTCATGTGACTGACTGGGTGTGGCCAATTCAATATCACTCACTTCGAGGCACACATCTCCTAGCCTGGCCTCTCTTGACTGTGGGGATGCTGCAACAGTCGGAAGTGTGAAAAATGGTCATAAGTCACTTTTTTCAGTGCCATTGTAACTTTGAATGGTCCCTCCACACAAGCAAAGTACCAGCAAAGGAGGGGAAAAAAACTCCAGAGACGTTCCAGAGACAGGAAGTCTAGTCCTGCCAAGGATGTAATAAAGGTTGACGGAGAGGCAGTTTCTATAAGCAACCCCAGAATGTTTCCTTCCTGCCTTCCTTGCAGGATTAGCCCAGTAATTTCTTCTAACAACCGGTTCTCCAAACTGCTTAGAATGTTAACAACCGGTTCTAGAGAATAGGTGCGAACTGGTAGAATCCCACCCCTGTATACAGATATGCAGGTCTTGGCGTGTTCAGGTCTTTTCCCAAGTAAGACTGAGAGTATCTTGGCGATGTTTTGACGAGGTCCCACTTGCCACCTTCACGCTGGTGCTTTCGGCTTGTGTGAGCTCCTCTTCCTCCTCTTCTCCTGGCCACCTACTCACTGGGCTTCCTCTCTCCCAACACAGGAATTGGAGCTGATCGTCATTGCCCCTCGGACTGGAGCTCCTTCAAAAGGTTTTGCTACAAGTTAATCAAAGAAGAGAAGAGCTGGAATGATGCCGAGGTTAGAAGTGCTTGTGTGCCTGTGAATCTCTTAGCCCAGGCAGAGGAGGAGTCTAGGCAGAGCCCGGAAGACCCTCCCACAAAGACCCCTCTGGCTGGGCTGAAGGGGAGGGACACCTCTGATGGGTGAATGCAACAACAGCAAAAACGCAATTTTTGTCTGGACTGGCATGCCTACAAACGTTAGCGAAGGTCAACATTTTAGGATAGCCTGAAATGCAGATATTCTGAGGACTCTGAGCCCATGTGAACTTCCCTTTTCCACTCTTTGGACCAGGAGGAAACGGTGCCCGGAAAAGGTTTGCTGCCCCTGGCTGCCAATTCCTCCCCTGCCTCTGGGCACAAGACGGGCCCATGGCAGCAGCCTTATGGGTAGCCTGGGGGCCGATGAAGGGCAGGGCATTGCAGCTTTCCTGGTTTGTTTTCCTCCACTCCAGCCATACATCTCCCCCAATGCCTCTCCTTAATGTGGTTTCTTTCAATGGATTTATCTATTGTTTAGGTATTTATTTATTTTTATCCCATCTTTATTTTTATTTTATATATAACTCAAATCGGTGAACATAGCCAGTGCTCCTTCTTCCTCCCATTTTCCTCCCAGCAACAACCTTATCAGATAGCTTGGCCCGAGAGGGAGCGGCTGCATTGCATAGAAGCTCTTTTCTTCCCAAGCCTCCCCCTTCCCATCCCCCCTCATCCCGAGTTCATGACAGACTGTCGCTGTCGCAAGCCAGCATGAAGGGGCATCTGACAGATGGGTTAAAGAAGCCGGTGTGATGACCCAAAGGGGTGTGGCACAAAGATAAAACAGCCAGAGAATAAGTATGAGTTCCTTTATTAGCTCCAACTTTGCCACTGACGTCCCGGTTCCTCTCTGGTCGGGAGAAAAACTCACCCACAAACCTGCAACAGCCTTTGCCTGCAGATACTTCAGTCCAAACGTTGTAAACAGGAAACTTCACATTATAAACCCAACAAGGCAAGATAAGGTAATAAATCCGG
This sequence comes from Bungarus multicinctus, assembly GCA_023653725.1. Taxonomy (NCBI): domain Eukaryota; kingdom Metazoa; phylum Chordata; class Lepidosauria; order Squamata; family Elapidae; genus Bungarus; species Bungarus multicinctus. The sequence continues at coordinate 84,083,676 of CM042848.1, forward strand.
CAGGGCAAGATAAGGAATTCCAGAAGTGAAGTAATATGGCAGTAAATCAAACCAGATAACAGCAGCCAACACTAGGTGAACTCAGCAGTTTTTCCCCACAACCGCCCCTCCCATCTGCCTCTCCTTTAAACTGCATCCCCAGGTGCACCTTGTGAAGGGAATCAGGGCCCTTTCCTCCCTTGTAAGCCATGCAACCCACGTTGCTCCCTTCCCCATTCCTCCCTACGTGTCCTCAGATGAAGAGAGAGTTGGCCTGGGTCTTCGTCTGAATTCCCTCTGCCTTGCTCTACCTCTCCCCTGCTCTGCCCAGCAGGACTTTGCCTTCCCCAGTTTCCTCCACAGCCAAGGGAGCCACCCCTCCTCCCCCTGTCAGCTGTTCATCTTCCTCCTCGGATTCCAACTCCAACAGGGGCATGACAGCCGGACAGGAGCTGGCATGGACGTCTCCCAAAATGCTGGAGGCTGAGATGCATGTGGCGCCCGCCAAAGTTTTGCAAACTCTTCCTTTTGCTCCTATCATTAACTCTGGGGAGGACACACCTTTGTTGTGCCAGAGGGGGCTTCACTGGCAGGAAGCAGGTGTTGAGTGGGGCATGTGGAGTCCCCCTACCCAAAAAGTTGATCTATGGGTTCAACCTGGGGTCTTAATTAAAGGAGGGAGCAGAAACTTCTGAACTGGGCATTGTTCAAAAGCTGAGGACAGCTACGAGTGTCTACTGAATCAAGATGGAGGCTTTGTCAGAGTATATTCATGAACTGGCAGAGACATGGTTAACGAAGTAAGCATGGCAACAGACCAGGCAATGGGAGCTGACAGCCTGGGTGTGGTTTGGCTCTGTGTGCTTTGCTGAGAAATGCTTCTGCTTGTGTTTTTCCTTATGCTGCTTTGGAAGAAACTGCTGGTATTGTACGTTCAATTATGTTTATAAAGAAGTTAATGAACCTGCTGAATCAGTTATCTGTGTGTTTTCTGGACTTGAATTTCTGCTGCAAACTCGAACAGGCTTCAGGCATGCAATCATAGCCCTTAGACTTATATACCGCTTCACAGTGCTTCACAGCCCTCTCTAAGCGGTTTACAGAGCCAGCATATTGCCCCCAACAATCTGGGTCCTCATTTTACCAACCTCGGAAGGGTGGAAAGCTGAGTCAAACTTGCGCCTGGTGAGATCTGAACTGCCAAATGGCAGTCAGCCGGCAGTCAACAGAAGGAGCCTGCAGTACTGCAATCTGACCACTGTGCCACTGAGGCTCTTTACAAATGCACAAGCAGAGACCGCTTGGTCCTTCTCTGTTGAACCAGAATCTTTCTCTGTTGTGCCTCTCTCCCAGACACACTGCGCCCAACTTCAGAACAGCAGCCATCTGGTCTCCATCCTTAGCGCGACTGAGTCCTTTTTCATCACACAGTTGCTGTCCAGTAATCTGGGCTTATTCAACAATGTCTGGAGTGGACTGTATGATCCAGGGAAAGTAAGTCCTTTCTGATGTTAACCTTTATCAATTTATCTTGACTTTTTCTGATGCTTTTTTTACTAACGTGCCCTCCAATGGGAGCCACAGATCTCCCTATGGAATATTCTTGCCTTGGATAACACCAGGGGTGGGATTCAGCTTGTTCACTCTGGTTTGGGAGAACCGGGTGTTAATTTTACATCCAGTTTGGCATACCGGTAGGTCCAATGACCGGCAGGCCCCACCCCACTCTGCCCCTCCCAGGAGTCCCTAAGCGGGAAAGAGAGAGAGCGGGAGGGAGGGCGAGAAAGGGAGAAAGGGAGGGAGGGAGAGGGAGAGAAAGTGAGAGAGGGAGTGAAGGAAAGAGAGGGAAGGAGAGAAAGAGAGGGAGGGAGGGAAGGAGGGAGAGAGAGAAAGGGAGACAGAAAGAGAGAGAAAGAGAAGTAGGAGGGAGGGAAAGAGAGGGAAAGAGAAGGAATGAAAGAGAGAGAGAGAGAGAAAGGGAGGGAAAGAGAGAGAAAGAGAGAGAAAGAGAGGGCGAGGGAGAGACGGAAGGAGAGAAAGAGAGAGAGAAAGAAGTCAAAGAGAGGGGGAGGGAGGGAAGGAAGGAGAGAAAGAGGGAGAGAGAGAAAGAGAGAGAAAGAGACGGGAGAGAGAGTGTTTGGTGTGCCCTTACCCCTGCCCTTGCATAGCCAGAGCCCTTTCCTCAGTTGCCTGACATGGCTCCTCTATCATTACAGAATCGCACCTGGAAGTGGAGTGACGGCTCTGAGATTCGTCGGGGACTATTTGAACTCTGCAACGTTGATATTGGGGAGTCCTGTGTAATGTTGACCACTATATCAGGTAAGCCGAGATGGAGGGGAGGGAGCCAAGGAGCGCTTCCCACCATAAGGACCCAAAGAGGACCCTGCTTCGTAGCCTGAGCCCCTGGCCACCGATGGTTAAGTGGTTAAGGCGCCAGATTAGAAAGCAGGAGACCATGAATTCAAGTCCTGCCTTGGCTGAGAAAGTTGGCTGGTTGAATTTGGGCCAATCACCAGGAGATTGGGAGTTCTAGTCCCTCCTTAGGTGTTAAAATCAGCTGGGTGACTTAGGGGCAATCACCAGGAGACAGGGAGTCCTAGTCCCTTCTTAGGCGTTAAAGTCAGCTGGGTGATTTGGGGGCAATCACCAGGAGACAGGGAGTCCTAGTCCCTTCTTAGGCGTTAAAATCAGCTGGGTGACTTTGGGCCAATCACCAGGAGATAGGGAGTTCTAGTCCCTTCTTAGGCGTTAAAGTCAGCTGGGTGACTTTGGGCCAATCACCAGGAGACAGGGAGTTCTAGTCCCTTCTTAGGCGTTTAAGTCAGCTGGGTGACTTTGGGCCAATCACCAGGAGACAGGGAGTTCTAGTCCCTTCTTAGGCGTTTAAGTCAGCTGGGTGACTTTGGGCCAATCACCAGGAGACAGGGAGTTCTAGTCCCTTCTTAGGCGTTTAAGTCAGCTGGGTAAAACTTTGGGCCAATCACCAGGAGATGGGGAATTCTAGTCCGACCTTAGCTATGAAAGCTGGCTGACGGACTTTAGGCCAGTTCCTTTCTCTCAGCCCAACCAGGGGTGGGATTCTACTGGTTCGGACCGGTTCAAGCTAACTGGATGTTAAAGTTACAGCTGGTCCGCCAAACCGGTATGTCAACTGACCGGCTGGCCTCGCCTCCCTTCCCTTCCCCTCCCCTCCCCTCCCAGGAGTCTCCATGCGATGCAGGTAAGTGCAGGTTCTGCACCGAGGCCCTGGGAGGGGGAAAAAAATGGGCTTCTGGAAGTCCAGAAATGAGCCTGTTTCCGGCTTCCGGAGGGCCCCCAGAGCCCGGGGAGGCTGTTTTCGCCCTCCCAGAGTCCCAGGGGAGTCCTGGGTGTGTCTCCAGGCACAGTCCCAGCTGTGCCTCTTCCTCCACTTTCTGCCTTCCTGGGACTCAGCAAGGGGAATCCGGGCACAGCTGATCGTATGAACAGCTGATTGTTGGGAGGGAAAAGAAAAAAAGAAATACTTTAAGGGGCGAGTGTCAGGTGGGCGGGGCCAGCGAGTTACTGGCAACTGGGTACCTGGGTAGGGGCGTGGCCAACCAGAACTTACTAATGGTTCGGCGACCCACGCCAAATCCTTGCTACCGGTTCTCCCTAACCGGTGCAAACCGGCTGAATACCACCACTGGCCCCACGTCCCCCTGGCCGAGAGGGAGGGGCCATTGAAGGGATCTCCTGGATCCATCTCCACCTGCGGGATTTCCCTGCAAAACTTTCTCTTTTGCTGCCCAGAACTGTCATGTTTCTCTCTCTCTCTTTTTCCGTCCAGCTCATCTTGATTGGGAAACTGTCAAGTGTGACTCCAAGTATTATTTCATCTGCAAGATGTAGCCAGAGTCTGTGGGAAGCACCTGATGAAACCTGGAGAATTAAGGAAGCCCCCATCACAGATGTACACCCCGCCCCTCACCTGCCCAAAAAATCTATGCTTTGCACACACCCCTTCGCTTCATGGAGGCTTTTGGTAGCTTGGGTCTGATTTTGCTCACCCCGCAGGTCAAATAAACTCTGTCTTAGCACAAGTGGCCTGGTTTATTCTGCGGGAGAGGGTTGAGGTCCAAAAGTCAAGACGTCTACATGGCGAAGCTTGGCATTGGGGGGTGGAGGTGGAGGGGCTGTTATCTCATCAGAAGGAGCATCCGTTGATGCTTGGAGGTTTCCTTCCATGTCAATCCTCATTTTCATTGGAGGCTTCAGCTCCTTACACTCCACAATCCATACTTCCTTCCTTTCCTTTTCTTTCCTTTCCTTTCCTTTTCTTTCCTTTCCTTTCCTTTCCTTTCCTTTCCTTTCCTTTCCTTTCCTTTCCTTTCCTTTCCTTTCCTTCCTTCCTTCCTTCATCTTCCACCTCTTCCTCCTCCTCTCTGCAATCCCAACTCCCTTCTAGCACTGATGATGTTACTTAGTTGGGTCATGTAATGGCTGCAAAGAAACCACCAAGCTCAGAGAGCACAAAGCACCCCACAATCCATACTTCCTTCCTTCCTTCCTTCCTTCCTTCCTTCCTTCCTTCCTTCCTTCCTTCCTTCCTTCCTTCCTTCCTTCCTTCCTTCCTTCATCTTCCACCTCCTCCTCCTCCTCTCTGCAATCCCCATTCCCTTCTAGCACTGATGATGTTACCTAGTTGGGTCATGTAACGGCTGCAAAGAAACCACCAAGCTCAGAGAGCACCAAGGACCCCACAATTCAACCCAGAGCTACAAAGGTTCTCCTCCATTGATACAACATGGGCTGAAGGACAGGCACCCCAAAATGATGCTGTGCCGTCCCCTATTTATTACGGTATAAGCCAATAAAAACAGGGATGTCCCCAAAACAGGATCCAGGAGCTGTGTGGATCCCTCAGGATTGCCCGGCCAAAGCAGGGGATGAGGGTCTCTGTGAAAGAGCCTGGGGGAGCCCAACTCCACATCAGGCCCCTTCACGACAAAAGACAAATGCTCAGATGCGTCGCAAAGAGAGTTTATTGTCACCCAGAATCCTAGCTGAGACTTTCTCAGAGACCCATCAGCAGAAGGGGGGGTGGGGGGGTGTCTTTGATGAATGTTTTCAGTCACTGGAAGTTTGTTTGATTAATGTTCCCAGTGGATTAAGATGTCTTTGAAGTGACCCAGAAGCTCTCCGTGAGGACTGCAGAGTCGATAAGAACTGGTTCAAACTTGCCAAGGTCAAATATTCTCCTTTTATCGTACGTTGGCCTGAACTTCAGTAACTCATTAGAATGTGGAAAACTCGCCTCCTGAATATGAGCATGAAGAAGATCAGGCTAAGACGATTCTGGGATGCTTTGAAATATTACAGGTCACATACTAAAGTTATTAAGGGACGACGTGGCTCAGTGGCTAAGACGTTGAGCTTGTCGATCATAAAGGTCGGCAGTTCGGCGGTTCGAATTCCCAGCGCCGTGTCACGCCGCTCCCTCTATTTGTCCCAGCTTCTGCCAACTATGCAGTTCAAAAGCCCGTAAAAAAGTGCAGTAGAAAAATAAAAATAAAATAAAAATTAGAAAAAAAAAGGTAGAAAAAAACCCCTTTGGTGGGAAGGTAACAAGTGTTCCGTGCGCCTTTGGTGTTTAGTCCTGCTGGCCACAAGACCATACTCTTTGGACAGCGCTGGTTCTTCTTTGGCTTTGTAAGGGAGATGAGCAGCGCCCCCTAGAGCCAGAAACGACTAGCACGGAGGTGCAAGGAGGGGAACCTTTACCATTTGTCGTGCCCCTGTTGGAGACTGTCTCCGAGGGAGAGGAGGAACAGCCGACGGGGAGTGGAGGTGTGGCTCCAGAAGTTGTGGAGGAGACTGGGGAAGGGCAGAGGCCGGCTGGGCAGTCAGAGGAGGACCCAGGCCCATCCCCTCTCCATCCTAGGGCACGCAGGGAGGAGAGAATAAGGGAGAAATGTGAATGGCATGGTCTACGGGGGAGGAAAGGGCCTTGATCCCCTTCATGGGCTGCAGCTATGAGAACTATTTAAAAGGACAGGCTGGGCATGAGCCAGTGCTGGAAACAAAGTGTGAAAATATTTCTAGTCTGTCCATCCTTAACTGAGTTTGGCATCCCTCCCAATGTGTATTCTGATATCTGTGGACGTCTTCAAGCCCTTATCTTGCCTGGTTTCCTTAATTGATTCAGTGTGGTTTGTGTTGTTTTTTTTCTAGTTATAATTTATAGATATTTTTATTTTAAACAGCATTTCCTCCTTTTCGCAACTGTTTGTGGGGGAGTTTTTTGTCTCCAGTCAAGGATATTTGGAGCTTTGAAGCAAAGCGAAGGAATTAAAGGAACTTCACCTGTTTTTGTGCCTGTGTTGTTTTTGTATCCCACCCTGGGTCATCATACTTTTACCTTACTAAAGTTATTGGGCATGCATGCTTCATCACAGAGGTATAAAACGATATTAATCAATAAAAAGATTCATTCCAAACCCAATATGTTTGAATTGTACATAAAGCAACTTTCCACCTTTTTTTAAAAAACAAATTTTATTGATTATACAACTAAAACAACAAATACATACATACACAACACACAAAAAAAGAAAGAAGGAAAAGAAATTAAATAAAAAAGAAACTATTCCATTATCAACAGTCTGTGATTCCTTATTTGTTATCATTATTGGTGTCATATTTCCAAATACATCTTAATGTAATTACTACCACTTTTTCAATTTAATAATATTTACTAATGTACTTTCTATTTTTGTCCTACCCAATCATACCAGCATTCCCAGCTCTTATAATATTCTGATGATTCTTTATCCTTGAGTGCTAACGTTAATTTATCCATCTCTGCACAGGCTGCTATTTTCTGAGTGATCATTTCCTCTGTTGGAATATCAGCTTGTTTCCAACATTGTGCAAAGATTAATCTAGCTGCAGTGAGAATATGTAATATTATATATTTGGCTTTTTGGGGAAATTGTCTATTAAAAATTCCTAATAGAAAGAATTCTGGTTTTCGTTCAATTTGCTCCATCGTTATTTCCTCTAACCATTTTTTAATACCACGCCAATATCTTTGGGCTTCAGTGCAGGACCACCACATGTGAAAGAATGTTCCTTGTTTCTTTTTACACTTCCAACAATTCAGATTCATGTTAGGAGACAACTTCGCTATTCTCGAAGGGGAGAGATGCCATCTATAAAACATTTTATAGGCATTTTCTTTATATGTTGCTGATTTTGTAATTTTATTATTCCTAATCCAGACCTTTTCCCATTCTAACAATGTAATGGTACGTCCTATATTTCTGCTCCAAGCTATTACGTTACCTTTGAGTACTTCTTCTAATTCTATCTCTAATAGATAGTTATAAAATTTGGTTATATTTTTTTTATCAGGACCTAATAAGATTTTATCTAGTTGTTGTAGTTTACCGTAAATTCCAAAGTTTTTTTTATCTTGTCTGTATCTATTTTGAATTTGCAGGTAAGCCCACCAGTCTACTCTTAGCCCTTGTTCTTGGAGGTCTTGCCGTGATTTTAAAGTTCCTTGCGCATCTAGAAGGTCCTCGTATTTTATCATCTTATTAAGATCCAAATTGTTTGGGTGTATCATCGCCTCCATCGTTGAGATGGAGATTGGGATTTTTAAATAATGTTTTTTTCTTATTTTATTCCAAGTAGCCAATAAAGAGTCTCTAATTATATGTCTGTGGAAATAATTCTGTTTAGTTTTTCCAATGTCCCATAAAAATGCATGCCACCCCCTCTGTAAATCGTGGCCTTCTAGATATAAGATTTATTTATTTATTGGATTTTTGGATTTTATCTTATTTTGATCTTATTTGGATTTTATCCAAAAATAAATAAATAAGATTCTTTTATTCGACAGGTTTACCCACTCTTTCAGCCAAAGTAAGGAGGCTGCTCTATGATATATTTCCCAATTTGGGAGTGCCATACCCCCCTGCTGTTCATATCTTGCATCGCCTTTAATTTTATCCTCGTTTTTTTCTCTTGCCAAATAAATTTAGTGGTTATCCTATTAAGTTCCAGAAAATATTTTTTATGCATTTTTATTGGTATTGTTTGGAATAAATAAATAAATTCAGGAAGAATATTCATTTCAATAGTAGCAATCCTCCCTAAAAGGGATATTTGCAGTTTGACCCATATCTCTAAGTCTTTTTTTACTTCTTGTAACAATTTACTATAGTTATTTTCCATTAGAGTTTTACAATGGGCCGTCAGCCAAATTCCTAAGTATTTAATTTTTTTTACTACTTGTAGTCCCATTGTCTTTTCTAATTTTAATTTCTATTTTTCTGTTAAATTTTTAGTTATTAATTTCATCTTTTCCCTATTAATTTTAAGTCCTGCAACTTTCCCAAATTGCTCTAATTCTTTCAATAATTCTTGGCCTGTTTCAATTGCTTCCTCTATAAAAAAGACCATATCGTCCGCGAATGACTGCAGTTTGTATTCTTCTTAATTTTTAACGCCTTTATTCCTGGGTTTTGTCTAATTCATGTAAGCAATGTTTCCAAGGATAATATGAAGAGCAGAGGAGATAATGGACACCCTTGCCTAATTCCTTTCTCAATTTTTATATATATATTCTCCGTATATATATATTTATATATATATTCTCAGTGTATATTCTCCGTTAATTATAATATCTGCCTTTTGTGAGTCATAAATTGTAGTCACAATGTTTTCAAATTTAATGCCTATATTCATATTGTAGATTTGTTGAATTAGGAACTGCCAATTTAAATTATCGAAGGCCTTCTGTGCATCCAAGAAAACAAGGATTTGCTTTTCCAGATGGGCTTCATAGTACTCCAAAACACGAGGTACTTGTGACGAGGTAAGGACAAGTGGAGGTGCTGAAGCTCGCTCTGAGTTCCAAGTTACCTTTTCTTGCTGTTGGAGAGACCCTTAGGGGTGCATGTAACCTGTAGAGAAACGTGCCGGTGTGGGGAGACTCGAGTTGCGGTGCAGAGAAGGCAATCCTCATCGCGATGCAGAGAGACCCTGTAGAGACCGACATCAAGAGACCACCAGTAATGGCGGTCCCGAAGTCCGGATCGTTACGTACAAGAGGAAGCGAGTGAGTGACAGTCTGTGGTGAACGAGGACTGTGAGGGAAGGAATCTGTGATTTTGATTGAGTGTCGAGCACTGGAGAAAATTAGTCGGAGTGAAGCCCGAAAGCAGCAGCCAAAGCAGATACGAGTGGCGGTGAAAGCGAAAGGGCTCGTGAGACGGAAGGGAGTAAGAACGCAAGCGATCAGATAGAGAAGATAAGAAAAGCTGAGAGATCTGAGTGACTGACAATAATTGGGGGGAAAAAAAAGAAGAATAACGACCTCATTATCTGGGAAGTGGGAGAGATTTGATTTGTGGATTTTGGGAAGATTGGAAGGACGAATTTGAGACCGGAGGGAGATCGGAAGGGAGGAAACAAATAACCTCATTGTAACTTTAAAGATTCCGCGGACGAAGCCTAATTAACCTATTGACTTTTCTTTTGGACTATTGACTTGGAGCCGTAACAAGTGGAGGAGATTTACCAAACAAAGAGACTCTATGAAATTTAGAAATTGACTTGGAGGTCTCTTAAACGAAAGGTGGACCGGTGATAACGGAAAGTACGGTGAGACTGTAAAACCAGGGACATTACTCAGTAAGACTGCACTTCCGGTGTGTTTGGTGAAGGAACTTTCTAATTCGGAGAGGAAGAACTGAACAGCTATACTAAGAGACTTTGTGCTTATAACTCCTGCTGATTGTAATTATCCCGACACCAACTCAATTGATTTTTGAATGTGGTAGATGGGATTTATATATGATTTAATTGATATATTAGTAAATATTGAAATTTACATCTGGTTTTAATACATAGAAAAAAAAGGAGATAATCAATGAAATATTTAAGTATTGATATTTGATTATAGGCATTGATTATAGTAGACTTAATAATTATGATTAATTATGATTATTATAGATTAAATAACCAATTGTTGTATAGTAATATTAATATACCTTCAGTTAGATTTGTAAATATTTGAAATACTATTTTATAATATTGAGAAATTCATAGCATTTATAGATATATAGTTCAGTAATACTTTAAACTTAAACAGAGAAATCTGAGATAATATTAAGAAGTATAAATCCAGGTAATTGATTTAGAAATTAAGTTAAAAACTGTGATGGGGAATATTTATATTGATACGAGTGATTAATTTATTAACTTACTAAATTAACTAGAGTAGTGGCTACTACTATTGGATACTTTTCAATCGTGAATGCTAATTTGGGATAATGTATTTAATATAGTACAAAAACAGAAACAAATTTTACAAGAGATGATTTCTACAACTAATACAACGCTTAAATCTGGGAAGAAGATTACCTCAGTACAAACAACGGCGGCGGCATCGACCTCAGTGATGGCACAAAAGACAATTGAGGAAACACTATCAGGAGAGAAACAACCTACCATCACGAATGCTAATATTCAATCACCTCTTCTTACTTTACAAGAATTATGTCGAAACTTCAGGAAATAATGACAAAAATCCATACTGAGACAAGAGCTGATACAAATGAAGTAAAAGCAGAGATGGGGAACTTAAAAGCAGAAATGAAATTAGGTATCTCAAAGCTGGATCAAAAAATTGGAATAATACAGCGAGTTCTAGAGAGAAATGAATCAACAATAAAGGAAGTTGAGAAGAAGTTGGAACTAGTCGGTGAACAATTAAGAAATGTGAGCAAAGAAATGGACGATTCCTTGGTCTACCTAGAAATGGATAAGGCCGCAGCATATTTAAGATTCCAGAACATACTAGCAGAATTGTTGGAAATAGATAAGGATGGTAACTTGAAAGAGCTGGATGAAGTTTACAGAGTGAGCACAAACTATGTAAGACGCCATAAATATCCATGTAAAAAGGTCCATGTAAGATTTGCCAGAAGAAAGGTTCAGGATGTTATATATAAAATATCTAGAGAAGAGACAATTTACATATAAAGGAAAAGAAATTCTGGTACTTAAATAAATCGCAAGAAGAGTGAGAGAGCAAAGGAGACTATAAATTTTTGGTGAATCAATTAAACCGAAAAGGCATTCTATTCAGATGGTTAATCCCAGAGGGGATGTTAATTTCATGGGAAGGAAGAAAAGTCAGAGTAGATTCCACGGAAAAAGCTCAAGAATTCTATGAACAATTGGTAGGTCCAGAAGAATCGAGTAGTAAAGATGAATTAGAATCAAACTCACAAGACTATCAAGATTACCAAAAGAATAGAGATAGGAAACAAAAGAGAGAAGAACTGAAAACACAAAATCAGCTACAAAGAGAGACAGGAGTAACTACAAGACAAAGAGCAAGAGTTAATTAGGCAATGGACGAGGAAAAGAAAATATTATCAATTAATATAAATGGTCTGAACTCTAGGATAAAAAGGAAAAGAATACTAAGCTAACTAAACAAAATGCAGATATAATATGTTTACAAGAAACTCATATAAGAAGGAAGATGAAAAATATCTAGAATGCCCCAAGCTAGGGAATTTGTATACGTCGCCAGCAGACTTTGGGAAAAAGAAAGGGATAGCAGTATGCGTGAAAGAAGATATGAAAGCAGAGTTAATTTGGACAGATTCTAATGGAAGATTTCTGGTGTTACAAATTTGGATTAAATTAATACCAATTTTACTAGTAGTAATTTATGCTCCTAACGGTAATCAAAAAGAATTTTTTAAACAATTACATGAAAAAATAGTGGAATTAGAAAAAAGGAATATTTGTATCTTGGGGGACTTTAATGCCATTGCGGACACCCAGAAAGATCACAGTAGTGGGGGGAAAAAGAGGAAAAAGAGAGAATTACCGAAAACATGTGGGGAAATGATGATTGAACTAAATTTGATAGCTAGGTGGAGGAAATTAAATCCAGAGAAAAAGCAATTTACATTTTATTCCAACCCACATCAGTCATGGACACGAATTGATATGGTGTGGATGAATGGTGAGCTAGCAGATGAGCTAAAAGAGATCGAAATTTTACCTAACGAATGGGCAGATCATAATCCGATTCAGATAGTATGGAAAGGTAGGAAAAAGCCAAAGAAAAGGTGGACTCTAAATACACAGCTAACTAAAGAGAAAGAGTTTATGAATAGACTTAAGGAGGAATTAGATTTTTTTTTTAAAGAAAATAATAATGAAATAACTACGAAACAGAATATTTGGGATACAATGAAGGCTATAATAAGGGGCACAACGATATCATACACTGCTAGGAGAAATAAAGAAAAATACGCCCAACAAAACAAATTGAAACAAAGAATTAAAGAACTAGAAATTCAATTAAAAACACCCCAAGACTCCAAATTGCAAAATCAGATGATAATAACTAAACATAAATTAAATTTAATTGAAGAGGAAGGAATGGTTACAAAGTTGAATATAACTGGACAAATATTTTTTGAACAGGCTAATAAACCAGGAAGATGGTTGTCCTTTAGACTCAAAAAGAAAAACAGAAAAGATTGATTTACCAATTAATAGAGGAAAATGGGGATGCCCAGCAGGGAATAGAACAGAAAAAAGAAATTGCATGTAAATTCTTTGAAGAGCTTTATAAAAAGGAGGTAAATGAAGATACGTTAAGAAATTATTTAGGTCTAACAAAAGATAAAATAATTGGGGATAAGATGAAAGAAATGTTAATTAGAGATATTACACGGTCCGAGCTAAAAACAGCAACAGAAAATCAAAAGAAGAATAAAACTCCAGGACCTGATGGGATCCCAGGGGAGCTTTATAAGAAAATAGGAGAGCAAATAGGGCCTCTTGTGGTGGAAGTATACAGTGAGGTCCTACTGGCAGCTAGAATGCCGGATTCATGGAAGGAGACACTAATTTCCTTGATCCCGAAAGAAGATTCAGATTTATGCAAAATTATAGACCAATTTCTCTCTTAAACACTGACTACAAAATATTGACTACAATTATAGCAAATAGACTAAAAAAAATCCTGAATGAACATATACATAAAGATCAAACCGGATTCCTTCCTAATAGACAAACCAGGAACAATTTAAGAATAGCGTTAAATGTTTTGAGTACTATGAAGCCTACCCGGAAAATCAAATTCCTCCTTAGTTCTAAGTTGCTTCTCTCCTTGAGGAGTTTCCATCTGCTGCTTCTTTCTCCTGCCTTCAGGGGCTCTGGAGAAGAGCTTGACTCCCTCTTCTTGGGGGCAGCCCTTGAGATTACACCGCTATTGTATCATCCCTCGTCCTTCTTCTCATCAAATTAGGCACCCCCAATTCCAGGCAAGGCCTTGTAAAAGGGGTAGTAACACTTCACCTGATCTTGAGTCTGTCCCTCTGCTTATTCAGCCTAGAACTGTGTGGGCTTTTGTGGCAGCTGCTGCACACGGCTGGCTCAGTTTGCATTTCCCTATCAGGGAAACTGCTGCTTTTCCTTCGCAATGCAAGCTGGAATGAAGGAGAAACTTCCTAACAGCGAGGACGATTAACCAGGGGAACTGCTTGCCACCAGAAGTTGTGGGTGCTCCATCACTGGAGGTTTTCAAGAAGAGACTGGACAGCCACTTGTTCAAAATCATGGAGGGTCTCCTGCTTGAGCAGGGGGCTGGACTAGATGACCTCCAAAGTCCCTTCCAGCTCTGTTCTGATTGATTGATTTGATTGATTGATTGAATACGGGGGAAACTGGGGTTCCTCAACCTCGGTTGCTTGAAGACGGGTGGGCTTCAACTCCCAGAATTCCTCCTGTGGGGGATGGTGGGCCCTGAAGGGGAATCCTGGGAGTTGAAGTCCTCCCGTCTTCAAGCAGCCGAGGTTGCGGAACGGGGTGCCAAACTTTTGCAGGACTTTGCTAAACTTGGGTGGGGCAAAGAAGGAGCAGCCCCGGATTGGGGGCTCCGGGGGAACCTTGCTAGCTTTTAGGGGATGCTATTCAGCGTTGCCTGCAAGCATTTGGGGTTCCCGGGTGGGGAGCCCCCAATCTGACCTCCTTGGGGGTCATTCGGGCTGAACCCGCGTCCGTTGCAACCCTGCGGAGCTGCTGGGCCACGCGGACCCAGATCCCGGAGATCTTGGGGGAAAGGGGGTGTCCCGGGATCAACCCCGCCATGCCCCGAAGCCCCCAACCCCCCATTAAAGGGATCCCCAGGTTGGAGCTCCTGCGGCTTGGACCCCTTCCTGGAAGGGAGAGGAGGAGCCCCAGCGCCGCTTCCCTGCCCCGATCCTGAGACCCCCTTGCGCACCCAGCCACCCTGGTTGCTTGCATGCTCAGGGGCCCCGGGAATCCCTCCTTCCCCCCCCCGATCCGGCATGGCACTCCCTCTCCCATCCTCCCCAGCCCGCTTGCATGCGAGGTATGACTTATTGCAGCCCCCGCCTCTCTCCTCCCCTCCCTCACCTTGCTCCAGACATGTGTCTCCACGCCACTGACTTCCGTATCGCGCAGCTGGGAGATGCCGGGAGCCCGGGCAGATTCGCTTCTCCTGCGCATGCGCGCCCTCTGCCCCTCCTCCTGCTCCTTTTTTCAGTGCCTTGCAAAGAGGCCGGCAGGGGGTGTGCGAGACAGGTAATGCGCGGACGCGGCTTTTTGGATCGGGGGCAGCAGCCCTGGCTTAAAAAGAGCGTGCTCCCCCTTTTGCATAGCAGCGGGTGGGGAGTTCTCTTCCTTTCACCCCCCCCCACAGCCCCCTGGGGGCAGGCCACGCCTTCCTTGGAGCCAGGGCTTTGGGGAGCGGTGGGATCTCCCAAAGGAAAGACCCCCGCCCTCACTCCTCAAAGTTCCTCAGACGGTTGGTTGTGAGTCTCTCTTTGTGAAGTGGGGACAGGGGGTTCAGATGGGCCTTTTGATAATGTACCTGGCTCCCTGCCACATGTCATTGGCCCTGCCCGGACTCCTCGAGGTGATAACCGAGCTGGCGGTTGGGACCCCTAGGCTTTTAGTCATGGGGGATTTCAACCCGCCTTCACTTGGGGAAACCTCTGGGGTAGCTCAGGAGTTCATGGCTTCCATGACGGCCATGGTCCTGACCCAATTAGTTTCTGCCCCTACTCATATAGGAGGACACACGCTGGACCTGATTTTTGTCTCTGGTCAGTGGTTGAATGATTGTAATTTCAGGGACTTAGTTATTAAACCCTTGTCATGGACAGACCATTCTCTTCTTAGACTGGACTTCTGTACCGCCACACCCACCAGCGCAGGGATGGCGGACGCCACTGTAAGATGGTTCCCACCCCAAGGCGCCATGATGGACCCTGAGCGGTTCTCAGAGGGAGCTTGGGCCATTTCCCGACGACTATGGCTCAACAATCCCAGGAGAACTTGTGCTCACAACTCGCCAGGAGACTTGGTGGCCACCTGGGATTAGGTTGGCTGCCGAGGATCTGGACCGAGTGTGCCTCTGCGACCTCTGCTCGGCACAGATTCCCATCTAGCTCCGTGGTTTACGGAGGAGCTGCGGGAGATGAAGTGCCGGGAAAAGTATGTTCTGGAGAGTGTTGGAGGGCTAGCAGCACTGAGTCTGACCGAAACACAGGTAGGTTCCCACATTAGGACTACCTTGGGCGATAGAGGCGGCGAAGCATTCTCAACTTTTCTCCGCCCATTATTGCGTCGGCAGAACAGAAAATCGGCTGACACTCTGTTTAGAGTGAACACGCTTCTGCTGGAGCAGAGCGCGCGGTGAGGACCACTAGTGAAGTGTACGCAGAAGAGTTTTCTCGATTCTTGCACGAAAAATCGCTCCAAGTCGGGAGGAGGGAATCCAATGGGTGGTCTCAGGGGGGTGTAAGGGCAGTATTGAGACTCTATATGTGGAAGAGTTGAACCTGTAATCGGAGGGAACTGTGAGACAGGTTGTTGTGGGGGATGAATGCACCACAGGTTGTTGCGACCCTCGTGGTCCCTCATGGTTGGTTTCGCAATGCCAGGGGGGGACACGAGGCTGGCCCAGGGATTACAACGCTCGTTGAGAGAGGGGGCTCGCCCTACTGCCCTGAAGATGGCGGTGGTGCAGCCCCTCCTCCAAGAAGCCTTGTCCGTGGACCCGTCGTTTTTAAATAACTATCGTCCAGTCTCCACTTCTTTTTAGTGAGGTTGTTGAGAGTGTGGTGGCACATAGCTCCATTCAGTACTGGAGGAAGGACTTACCTCGATAATTCTAATTCTACGCGTGTGCACAGGGGCAAATATAGGGGTCATCAGCCTGCTCGGGAAGTACCAAGAGGGCAAGGGGGGAGGACAGCAAAGAGAGGAGCCCCAATCATATCTGCCTCGATTTGCCCATTCGAGGGTCGGGTGGTTCCTCTCCCACTGGCTCCGAGGAAACGGGCACACGCAGAGCACAGAACGCGGAGAGAACAAGGGAACACGGGCGTTTGCCCCGTACCTGCAGTGAGGGGTGGATCGTGGGAGAGTAACCGGACAATGTGTGGCTAGAAACAAGGAGATGTGGAGTCTCGTTTAGTTTGCCACCACCTGTGAAATTAGTTGGGTGGCTTAGGGCCACCAGTGAGCAGGAGACGGTGAGTTCTAGCTCACTGCAATGAAAGCCAGTGGTAATTTGGGCAGGGATTCAGCACAATCATATCCACAGGGTTGTTGTTTTAGGGAAAAGAGCGGGAGGGGGGGATATTCAGTCTATTCACCACCTTGGTGATTATAAAATAAATAAAGTGAGATTGAAATAAAGGAAAGAGCT
>CM042848.1:84100901-84133041 GCA_023653725.1 Bungarus multicinctus
AGGGAGCGGGTTTCACTCTAACAGGGGAGGAAGGCCGATTTTCGCGACGCAATAAGGGCGAGAAATGCGAACGCTTCGCCGCCTCTATTGCCACTAGGTAGGTCCTAATATAGGACCTCACCTGTGTCCGGTCAGATTCGGTGCGACTGGCCCTCCAGACACCCTCCAGACATCTTTTCCAGCACTTCATCTCCCTCAGCTCCTCCATAAACCCATGGAGCTGGATGGGATCTGTGCCGAGTCAGTGACTATCTATTATCCGTTAAGTCCTAGCAGGCCCACGTGGCAAAGAGGGAAGTAGCAATGCCCACAAGTCCAGAGTCCGACACCCAAAGCACAGTCAGAGAGCCAAGTCCGAAAGAGCACTTTAGAAGGAGTGAAGAGGAGAGCAAGAAGGATGATTAGGGGACCTGGAGGCTAAAGCCTGTGATGGGGGTCACATTTTTTCATTACCAGTTCTGTGGGCATGGCTTGTGTGGTGGTCCAAGGCTTGGTGGTCATGTGACTCGGTGGGCATGGCCAACTCGGCAGGGTGATGTGGCACCTTGCTGCGATTATGTCAAGTTGGCCACACCCACTCAGTCACATGACCGATGCTGCAGAGACAGGGAGATTTCCTACATACCTTCCCCTCCCTCCTCCGCCCTGGGTCTGAGAAAGAGAAGGCCAGCTAAAGATCGCGATTGCCTGCCGAGTCTGCCTGCTTTCCTTCTCTGCCTGTTCGTTCTGTATGGCTGAGGAGGAGGATAGCAGCCGGATGGTTGGGGAGGCTTCTGGCATTGCAAAAGAGGCAGCTGGAGACCGAAAAAGAGTTGCCGCCCCTTTTTTGGTGTGAGAACCCTGTAGCTGCCGCTCCGCTTTTCCAATGGGCCGGCACAAGATGTGCTTTTTTCGGTGGGGCTGGGGAACACGCGGCAGTTGCAGGCTAAATTACTGATTTCTGGCTTTGCTCTGCTTCTCCAACGGTCTGGCGCTGCCCTGTTCTATGGGCCAGCTGCTCGGACTTGCCAGGCCTGGCACATAGAACAGGGCCTGGTTTTTTGATGGGATTAGACTCCAGTCTCACCAAAAAAAGCACGTTGCAGGCATCTTGTGACAAGGGGGGCAAGAAGCCCCAGGAAATTCACTCACCCACCGCTGGCTGGCTGGGCCTGGCCGGGCTGGAAGAGGCGCATCTGCCAGGAGAAGGAAGAAAGCGTGCTCCAGGAGGGCGGGCAGGTGGGCGGTTTTCCCAGGACTGCTGCGCCCGAGCTGTGCCATGGCCACCACATGGTAGGGAAAGCTAGGAGAGAGACCGGGGCAAGTGAGTGACCGGGCCACCAGGTCCAGGGCATGGCCAGCCAGGGGTTACCACCCGTTCAGCGACCCAGGCCAAATCACCCCTACCGGTTTGCACAAACCGCTGCAAACCGGTTGAATACCACCTCTGGCTAAAATGTGAAGAAGGGTTTCAGGAACTGGGTATGTCCAGTTTAATGAGATCCAGTTTTCCTTATGGTTAGTTCAACCACTTGGGTGACCTTGAAGCAGCTTCTTACTTTTTTAAAAAAAGTTTTTATTTTTTAAGGCGAACATACACAAACAATACATAAAAACATAAAAACATCTTCCATTTTATATACACACACAGTGTGTCAGTTGGTTTCGAATCTTTTGTGCAATCCTTTCATAGTCGCTGCTCACAGTTTATATCAATCTCACATTGTCAAACTAACGTATGCTTATATATTTATCAATTGTTAATCATCCATGACTAAAGTATTTATTCCATCATTTTATACGAGATATCCCAAATTTTATTTTAAAGTATGCTTTCATTCAATGGTTATATATGTCTACATTATGTTTTATATCAATCTATTAAGCTTCTATAACAAAATTATCTATTCTATTACCTTACCATGTCTTTTTATCCAACCATTGATAAAACAAATCCCATATTATATAAAATTGCTCATCTTCTTGGTCTCTGATTTCAAATGTCAATTTATTCATTTCAGCACAGTCCATAACTTTTTAAATAACTTCCTCCTGCATAGGTATTTTATCATTTTTCCAATTCTTCGCAAATATAATTCCAGCCGCTGTTAAAACATTTACAATCAAATATTTCAGCTCTTTGTTGTATGTTTCCGGTATGATGCCCAAATAAAAGATCTCTGGTTTAAAGTCTATATGTTGTTTTATTGTTTTTTCCAGCCATGTGTGGATTTCAGTCCAATATTTCTTTGCGTCCAAACATGTCCACCACATATGGTAATATGAACCGGGTATCTGATGACATTAACAACATTTATCCGATTTATTCTTAAACATTCTCGCAAGTCTCGACGGGGGTAATGCCACCTGTAAAACATCTTATACAAATTTTCTTTATATGCAGTTGACATTGTCATTTTATAATTTTGAGACCACAATTTTTGCCATTTTTCTAAATCAATCCTGTTTACAAAATTTCCCCCCGAAGCAATCATCGTTTCTTTAAATTGTTCCTCCTCCAGTTTAAATTCTAATAAATGTCCATAAAGTTTTTAAACCTTTTCATCAGTACCATCAAACTTGTATCTAAATCAGTCAACTTATCATAAATACCTTCTGTTTTAGAATCTTTATCAAACCTAGATTGTATTTGCAAGTATGAAAACCAGTTCATTTTTACACCTTGTTCTTCCAACACTTGCATAGATTTAAGTTCACCCTTTTCATTCCATATCTCACCATATCTAACTGTTTCTTTCTATATATTATTGGATAAGAAAAAGCTTCAATGGTTGATATCCATAGTGGAATTTTTAAGTAGTATTGTCTTTTTATCTTCTCCCAATACAAAAACAATGCCTCTCTATATAATGTTTTCTAAAATACCCCTGTGTTTTAGCTCCCTTATACAGAGGACTTGAAGCAGCTTCTTGAGAAAGCGCAGTGGCTACTTTCGGTTCCCCAAGCATCCTCTGCTCCCTTTCTCCATTCATGGCAGACTGTCACCACAGGGAGGGAGGGAGGGAAGGAGGGAAAGGAAGGAAGGAAGGAAAAAGGTGAGGGGCTCTTACAGGGAACCTTATAAGATGTAAGGAAGGGTCGGCTTTCCCCTCCTCTGTTTCCTTCCTTCTTCCCTTTTCTGCAAAGATGCACTTCCTGGATTCTGGATGTTGGTGACACAGATGCATTCCCAGGTGCAAAGCGAAGTGCCTCTGTTGTCCCCCAGGTAACCTCCTGGGGTATCGGTGGTTGCACCATGCCATTCCCAGATGAGTTTCTTTGAACTGGGGAAAGAGCACACAGTCAATTTCCCCAGGTTGTTTGCACTCTGGATGGCTGGGAGCATCAAATGTCGACATGTAGGTTTGGAGGCTGGCAAGTGGCAAAGGAGTTTCGGGGTCAAAGCCAATTTGTGAAGGAAACATTGCGCAGCCCTTCTCCGTATTTTCATACACATTTTGAGTCCGGAGGGCTTCATACAACGCATGACAGGAGACAACCTCTTCAGGGCAAGTGAGCCATCTTTGAGAGCCAGTTTGGTCTTAGTGGCTAAGGCACAGCGGTAGAAAGCAGGAAAAGGGGAGTTCTAGCCCCACCTCGGGCAGGAAGGCCAACTGAGACTTTTGAGGCAATAATTCCCACACAGGACACTTGATCCAAGCCAGCCTTGGATCGCTTCAAGGTTTCGCTTCCTTGTTCCTTCTCCGCTTCTCCTTCCTGGTGTTCTTTTCAAAGGGAGAAGACCACTTTTGGCTCACGGCCCTGGATGTCACAATGCTTCGAGGGGTTCCCTTGTTCCATCGTTAACACTGAGCTTGCCAACCATTGTAGCTCAACTGCTGCTCCTGGACTTTGGGGGGATCCTTGTTAGGTGGCCCCAAACTCCAAAATAACGGCACCTGGTTGTCATTAGAGTTTAATTGGGCCCCAGGGTAGCTACAAGGGGAGGTTTCCCCTGGGTGCAGACCAGAGGTGGGCTGCTGGGGATCCGCAGGGGTTCGGGAGATCCCCTAGCTAAGATTCAGTGCAGTTCGGAAAACCACGAAATCCCACCCCTCCCCTCCCAGGAGTCCCCATGCGGCCTGTTTTGGATGCAGGCAAGTGCAGGGCATGCACAGAAGTTCAGGGAGGGCCACAGAAGTTTGGGAGGCTGGAAAAGGGCCCGTTTCTGCCTTCCAGAGCCCCTCCGTAGTCTGGGAGGCTGTTTTTGCCCATCGGAGGCTCAAGGAAAGCCTCCACAGCCCGGGGAGAGCAAAAATGCCCCCCCTACCATGGTGCAGAAGGCTGACTAGGCCACGCCCCCCATGGCCACGCCCCCCAGCAACCGGGCAGAGAACCCCTTGCTAAAATTTTTGAAGCCCACCCCTGGTGCAGATTTCATTGAACTATGAGGAGAAAACGCCCCGGGGATAAGATCTGATCCCTTGAAACATTGGACAGTGGAAAGAACGGAAGAAATAAATTAATAAAAGGAGTGGCTCCCCATGAAGGGAGGAATCCTGCCAGGGGATCCTTCAAAGCCTCTCAACACCAGCAAAACCTCGATGAGATTCGCAGGACATGTGGATCCCTCGGAGAAAAACTTTGCTCTGAGTTCACGCAAATCCCAACGCTCGCTTAGCGACTCAGGGGCTCAAGTGTGTTGTGTAGAGGAAGCCAGGCACAGCAAAATCTGCCTTCCTAACCTGGGTTGAGGTCTTGGCCTCTTGTGGGAATGCAACGAAGGCCTCCTTTAGGAGGATGCTGGGAGGCTGTTCATCCCTCCAGGTGCCAAAGTTAGAAATATCTGGCGCACGAAAAGAGAAAGTCGACCTGTCAACAACAACCCCACAGCATCCAGAGGAGGTTTGGAGGGAGGAGAGGAGGTGAGTTAGCTATGGGTCCAGGGAGCTGAGCAGGGGCTAGACTGGATGACCTCAGGGACCGTTTTACACATTGCAAGATTTTCAGTCCTGCAAGAATGTAAATCCTGCCAGATTATTTTCTGCCACTTCCTGGTGGTTAGACCAAAAATTTCCTTCTCATGCAATTTCCTTCTCTCCCTCCACGCCCCCCGCCCTCCCTAAAGAAATCCACCCCCTGCCTTGCCTATAAATGCCTCTGTTCCCAATTGCAGGAGGAAAAAACCTTGAGCTGCCACTGAGAAGACTTGCTACCTGTGGACAGGTGAGTGTGACTCTCACACCTACAGGCACCTGACAGGTGAGACCCCTGCAGCAGATCCCTCCTGCATCTCCCTCCCTCCCTCTGAAGGGATCTCTTGCAGGGGAGGCTGCATGTGATGTCCAGGTCGCAGCAGGGGGGCTGCAGGAAGGATCCCTCAGGCAGAGAGCAAAGGATCTATTGTGGATCTCTGGTGAAGACGGACAGATATAGAAGAGACGTTCTCAGGATCCCCCTGCCCATAATCGTTAGACAGCAGTGAAGGGTTTTAACAGATTAACAGGGTTTGAACGGACCTTATAGGTCATCTAGTCCAACCCCCTGCCCAAGCAGGAGACCCTCCACCATTTCTGACATATGGCAGTCCAATCTCTTCTTGAAAGCTTCCAGGGATGAAGCTCCCACAGCTTCTGAAGGCAACTTCTGTTCAATGGGTTGATTGTTCTCACTGTCAAAAGTTTCTCCTTATTTCCAGGTTGAATCTCTCTTTGATCAATTTCCATCCATTGTTCCTTCTCTGGCCTTTGGGTGCTTTAGAAAATAGCTTGACCCCCTTTCTCCTCTCTGGGGCAGCCCCTCAAATACTGGAAGGCTGCTCTCCATGTCTCCCCTGGTCCTTCTCTTCCCTAGACTAGCCAGGCCCAGTTCCTGCAACCGTTCATCATATGTTTTAGTCTCCAGTCCCCTCATCATCCTGGTTGCTCTTCTCTGCACTTTTTCTAGAGACTCAAAATCTTTTTTATAGTGTGGAGACCAAAACTGGATGCAGTACTCTAGGTGTGGTCTTACAAAGGCTCTATAGAGTGATATTAGTACCTCCCTTGATCTCGATTGTATCCCTCTGTTAATGCACCTTAGGATTGGATTGGCTCTTTTGGGCTGCTGCTGGCACATAGGGTTGTCACTAGATCAATCCCTCCCCAGTTACTGCTATTGAGCCTGGTTTCACCCAGTGTATATGTGATCTTTGGGTTTTTCTTGCCTAAGTGTAGGACTTTCCTTTTCTCTACATTGAATTTCATTTTGTTAGATATGGCCCAGTGTTGAAGTCTGTCAAGATCCATCTGGATCTTCAGCTATCTTCTTGGGTGTTGGCTATTCCTTCCAGCTTAGTATCATCTGCAAACTTGGTAAGTTCTTGCTAGGTCTTTGAAGCACCAAGGCTGTGACATGACCAAGGAAGCAAGACCAGGGCCCAGCTGAACAACTGATTCCAAGCCCAGTCCTGGGATGAATGTGAGGTCCCTCTTCCTTGGGGGGGGGGAGCTTCCCAATGGCCTGCCTCCCCTTTTAATGTCTCCCCTCTTTTAATGTCTCTGCACTGAAGGAAGGAAGACCATGGGGCGATTCCTCTTGGTGAGCCTGGGCTTGCTGGTTGTGACTTTCTCCCTAAATGGTGAGTTTGAACAGCCTCTGGTGTCTGGAGAAGACAACCTTCTTGCCTTTGAGCCAGGGGTGAGATTAAACCGGTGTGTAAGAACCGGTTTGGTAATCGTGCGCAGCTTTGTAAAATCATCTTCTCGTGCAAGTCCTGCGTGCAACACACGGTGTGCGCTTCAATCAGCTGTGCCACGCAAAACAGCTGAGGTTGAAAAAGCAGGGAATAAAGGACAGCCTAGAGCCCAGGTGGGCAGGTGGGCCAAACAGAAGAACAGACGAATGTCGGAACGAACCAGTTCCCTCTCAGCTGACCTTTGGAGCAACCGGTTTGGCCAAACTGGGCCAAACCGGTATAATTCCACCCCTGCTTTGACCCCTTCCTGCTTTGACCCTCCAGAATCCTCTCCCTGAAATTCCTTTTTCTTCCTCTTTAATCCCACCTTACATGTCTGCTGAACTCCATTTGCAAAAAGTCAAGCTATATCAAGGGAATTGAAACGTGCAATTAATGCAAAGGGAAAAGTTTGGCAAAAAATGCATGTGTTTGTTATGAAGAGTGGGGCCCCACTCCTTGGTAGGGATTTCGCTCCATTGGACCCACACAAAAGTTTCTGCCTAAGAGGTGGCTGGGCATCTTCAGAAGGGGCTCCCCTCTTCAGTGGGTACAAGGGGGTCAATCCCCCAACTGATTACCCCCTGAAGCCCCTTGAGCAGCTGTGGAACATCTATAATGTCAGGTTTCCAAGCGATGAAATCGCTAAAAAGAAAAATACAAAGTCCATCTTCAAAAATGATTTCTTATATTTACGAAAACAACAAACTGGCAAAGTCACTGGTAATTCCATATCTGAAATAACCCGGAATTACCCCAAAATATTAGAAGTTAGAAACAACCCCCAAAAGTCCCCTTCTCTAACAGAAGTAATTCAAAGTGGCTTGATGTCACAAATTTCCACCTCAAGGGGCCCAAGCAAGGACAGCTCGTTTCCCACGGGAAGAAGAACCACCCAGCCAAAACAACTCTCTTTATCTCCACTCTTCCCTACTTAGGAATGTGGCAAGCCCGAAACCCTTCCCCCCCATGACTACCACAGAGAAAGTAAGAAAAAGAATATATGCTGAGCCTAACTAAAATGGCCACACTTACGTCAATTTTGAGATTGACATATAGTAGGAGCCCAATGCAAATCATTCAGGACTGATCCGCATCCTGGGTGTTGTACTGGATAACAGCCTGGGCATTGCCTTCTTCAGCAGTTGAAATTTCGAGGCGGTTTCAAGGGTAGCCCCTCTCATGAAGCCCATTGTGGTAGTCTAGATAGCTCATGAGACTTTCCCAGGGAGGTTTGCATTTTGCACCGTAGAGCCACACGTCCTTCAAATGGAGCTGGGTGTGTCCTGTTCCCAGCCAGTTGACCTCGAAGTTGTGTCTCAGGGAGGTACCGTAAACGTTGTTTCCCTGGAAACCTTCCCCCTCCCATCCAGGCCTCCACCCACCCACCCACCTCCAGTTCATGGCAGACTGGCACCAAGTGATTGTGAAGCAAAGCTGAAGTGACCACTGACACGGCATCATGGTGGTTAAAAATAACCCCCATTTTCTATCTTTGCACTGTGAACATATTTATTTTATTTATTTAATTTGTCAATCTCTTATAGGATAATAGGTATAAGTATAAACATAGTTATGAATACATGAAATGGATACAGATAAGAAAAATAAAAGAAAGAATAGGAGAGGGACGGTAGGCACGTTGGTGCGCTTATGCGGGCTTCCTACATACCTCTTAGGAAAGGGGTGAGGTCAACAGTAGACAGTCTAAGGTTAAAGTTTTTGGGGTTTGGGGAGGAAGCCACAGAGTCAGGAAGAGTATTCCAGATATTGACCACTGTGTGGCTGAAGTTGTATTTCCTGCAATCAAGTTTGGTGCAGTTAACCTTGAGTTTGTATCTATTGTTTGCTCTTGTGATGTCATGGTTGAAGCTGAAGTATTCATTGACAGGTAGGACATTGCAATGGATGAGTTTATGTACTATACTTAGATTGGACCGAAGGCTGAAGGATAAAGCAACCCAAGTGGACAGGGTCAACCCAGACAAGGAAATTACAGGGGTGGGCTTCAAAAATTGTAGCGAAGGGTTCTCTGCCCGGTTGCTGGGTGGGCGTGGCCATGGTGGGTGTCGCCTACTCTGCCTCCTGCATCGGGGAGGGCATTCTTGCCGCCCTGGGCTTAGAAGGCTTACCTCGAGCCTCCGGGAGGGTGAGAACGGCCTTCCCGGGCTACGGTGGCTCTATGGAAGCCAGAAACGGGCCCATTTCTGCCCTTCCAGAACTCCCTCCCTCCCTCCCTGAGCCTCCAGGCACGCCCTGCACTTGCCTGCATCCAGAACGGCCTCATGGGGACTCCTGGGAGGGGCCGAGTGGGGGGGGGGCAGCCAGGGGCGGGATTTGGGGGTTCTCCAAACTGCACAGAATGTTAGCTAGGGGCTCTCCTGTACCCCCGCGAATCCCGAGCAGCCCAGCCCTGGGAAATTAACCGACGCTAACTCTAACCGAGGTTTGGACAATCTGCCAATGCTGTAAGTAACATCACCAGTGGACGGTTGTTGTCTCTAGATCAAAGTGTATGGAGTGACCACAGATGAAGACTATAAGCTATATTTAAGAGAATAACGGTTATAATTAGGGTCTATATTGTTATGTGTCTTTTAAAAAGATTGGATACAGACAGTACACGGTCGTTGCAGAAACGGAAATGTGATGTGTAAAGGAAAGAGTACAATAAATATTTATATATAAGTATATATATATATATGTGTGTGTACTTGTATGTGTATATATGTTTTTATGTGTGTGTGTGTATATACATATAAATACATACACACACATATTATATATGTTTTCTTACATTTTCGAGGGTTAATTATATGTATGGTATTTAGGTTCCTTTGGTATTTTCCCCGTCTTACGTATTGTGCTTTATTATAACGGCGTTTCGGCAGAATCTCTTCTGCAAAACTCAGGCTTGTGTATTGGGTTCCTTTAATCTTGTGTTTCAGGCTTGGCAGCCCGAAACCCAAACCCCAACCACAACCCAACCACAACCCCAACCACAACCCAACCACAACCCCAACCCAACCCCAACACCAACCCCAACCCAACCCCAACCCAACCCCAACACCAACCCCACTCCAACTCCAACCACAACCCAACCCCATCCCCAATCCCAACCCAACCCCATCCCCAATCCCCACCCAAACCCCAAACTAACCCCAACCCAACTCCCAACCACCAACCCGAACCCGAACCCCAAACCCAAACCCCACCAGAGCCAACCCAATCCCAACCCCAACTGAGCCCCAACCTAACCCCAACCCCAATTCAACCCCAACCCCAACCCAACCCCAACCCCAACCCATCCCCAACCCCAACCTCACCCAACCCAACCCCAACCCCATACCCAAACCCCAACACAACCCAGACCCAACCCCAACCCCAACCCCAACCCTACCCCAACCTGAACCCCAACCCAACCAACCCAATCCCATCTCAACCCCAACCAACCCAACCCTAACCCAACTGCAACCCACCCCAACCCAACCCAACCCTAATTCCAATTCCAACCCCAACCCAACCCCAACCCCAACCCCAACCTTAACGCCAACCCAACCCCAACCCAACCCCAACCCATCCCCAACCCCAACCCCAATGCCAACCCAACCCCAACCCCAATCAACAACAACCCAACCCTGACTCCAACCCCAACCCCAACCCAACCCCAACCCCAACCCAACCCCAACCCCAACCCAACCCTAACCCAACCCCAACCCCAACCCCAATCCCAATCCCAATCCCAATCCCAATCCCAATCCAACCCCAACCCCAACCCCAACCCAACCCCAACCCCAATCCCAATCCCAACCCAACACCAACCCAACCCCAACACCAACCCAACACCAACACCAACACCAACACCAACCCAACACCAACACCAACACCAACACCAACTCAACCACAAACCCAACCCAACACCAACCCAACCCTAACTCCAACCCCAACCCAACCCTACCCTAACCCCAACCCCAACCCCACCTCCAACAACCCCAACCCAACCCCAACCCAACCCCAACCCAACCCAACCCCAACCCAACCCAACCCCAACCCTAATCCTAACCCTAACCCTAAGAAGAAACAACTGCCAAGCCTGACACAGAAGATTTAAAAGAACCGAATAGACAAGCCTGAGGATGGCAGATGAGATTCTGCCAAAAAGTCGCTATAATATATCTATATATATGCAGGCATCACATCAAGACTGCCTTCAAAACGGACAGAAAAATAGCAGCCATCCTAAGAAACCCCAAATATAAAAGTGACCTAGAAAACCAAGGCATATATGAAGTACCCTATGCATCCTGCCCTGCAACGTACTTAGGACAAACCAGCAGAAGGATAAGTACCCGCCTTGAAGAACAGAAGATTGCAATAAAAAAGCTGGAACTCACTTCCTCACTAGGCCAACATATGAAGGCCACAGGTCGTAGCATCGACTTCAATGGCACCCAGACCCTAGCTGCTATAGAAAACCCCGGCTACAGCATCATCAGAGAAGCCATAGAAATTGATAAAAGACCTAACAGTATGAATAAAAGAGATGACTCCACCAGACTATCAATCATCTGGAAGCCTGCACTCACCAACAAAAAATCTCTATGCCACAATCCAGGCAAACACCTGGACACAAACAGACCCCCCCCCCCCAATACCTCCAGCCCAAACATGCCCCAGCCAGCTTCCCAAATAAAACCTAGCTTCCCAATGAATAATTATCGGCCCTTCACAAGAAACCAAGCTGCACTAAGAAACCCCAATGCACAAAACACAAGGTTGCCAACCAATCAAAAGCACAGCAACTTGAAGACCAATAAAACAGACCTAGACTCCTAGCCAATCAGGATGAGGAAAAAAACATTCAAATATAGCAGAAAGCCAGCACCAAATTCAAACAAAAAATGACTGCTAAACCTGACACACAAGATTAAAAAGAACCCAATGCACAAGCCTGAGGATGGCAGATGAGATTCTGCAGAAACGTCGCTATAATAAAAGCACAAATATTACGTGGGAAAATACCCGAAGAAACCTAAATACTATACATATAAATACCCACGAAAACATTTTATATACCAATTAAGGGAGGAAGCATACTGCTTTCTATTCTGTCTTTCGGCTCATCACCAAATACCATACCGACAGAAAGTTATTTGTTTCGTTGTCTTTAGTTTACATGTGGGTAAGGTTTTGAGCTGTAACACAAAGTATATACTTATTCCCCTGCCTCAGCTGAACAGGATAGAGCCAGTGGTCTAGTGGCAATTGCAACTGCCTCACGTGTAATACTTCCCTGGTTCGAATCCCAATAAGGGTATGGCTAGCTGAAGAGAGCTAACTAGCTCGAAATAGATCTATCCTAGTCTCCCTTATTTAATTATTTATCAGCTTAAAAACCTTACACACATGTAAACAAAAGGCAACGAAACAAATAGCTTTCAGTTGGTATGGTCTCTGGTGATGAGCCGAAAGACAGAAAAGAAAGCAGTATGCTTTCTCCCTTAATTGGGGCTTAACAGGGTGTTGTAATACAAAGTATATATATATATATATATATATATATATATATATATATATATATATATATATATATATATATATATATATATATATATATATACTTTGTGTTACTTTGTGTATGTATATATATATATATATATATACATAGATACATACGTACGTACACACATACAGGGGTGGGATTCAAATTTTTAACAACTGGTTCTGTGGGTATGGCTTAGTTGGTGGGTGGGGCTTGGTGATCATGTGACTGGCTGGGTGTGGCCAATTCAACATCACTCACATCGAGGTATGCATCTCCTAGCCTGGCCTCTCTTGACTGTGGGAATGCTGCAACAGTCGGAAGTGTGAAAAATGGTCATAAGTCACTTTTTCAGTGCCATTGTAACTTTGAATGGTCCCTCCACACAAGCAAAGTACCAGCAAAGGAGGGGGAAAAAACTCTAGAGAAGTTCCTGAGACAGGAAGTCTAGTCCTGCCAAGGATGTAATCAGGGTTGACGGAGAGGCAGTTTCTGTAAGCAACCCCAGAATGTTTCCTTCCTGCCTTCCTTACAGGATTAGGCCAGTAATTTCTTCTAACAACCGGTTCTCCGAACTGCTTAGAATGCAAACAACCGGTTCTAGAGAATAGGTGCGAACTGGTAGAATCCCACCCCTGTATACAGGTATGCAGGTCTTGGTGTGTTCGGGTCTTTTCCTGAGTAAAATTGAGAGTATCTGGGTGACGTTTTGACGAGCTCCCACTTGCCACCTTCAGGCTGGTGCTTTTGGCTTGTGCGAGCTCCTATTCCTCCCCTACTCACTGGGCTTTCTCTCTCCCCACACAGGAATTGGAGCTGATCGTCCTTGCCTCTCGGACTGGAGCTACTTAGATCACTTTTGCTACAAGTTTATCAAAGAAGAGAAGAGCTGGAATGATGCTGAGGTTAGAAGTGCTTGTGTGCCTGTGAATCTCTTAGCCCAGCAGAGAAGGAGTCTAGGCAGAGGCCGGAAGACCCCCCCCCCAAAGACCCCTGTGGCTGGGCTGAAGGGAAGGGACACCTCTGATGGGTGAATGCAAAAATAGCAAAAATGCAATTATTATCTGGACTGGCAGGCCTACAAACACTTTAGGATAGCCTGAAATCCAGATATTCTGAGGACTCTGAGCCCATGTGAACTTTCCTTTTCCACTCTTTGGACCAGGAGGAAACGGTGCCTGGAAAGCGTTTGCTGCCCCTGGCTACCAATTCCTCCCCTGCCTCTGGGCACAAGACGGGCACATGGCTGCAGCCTCATAGGTAGCCTGGGGGCCGATGAAGGGCAGGGCATTGCAGCTCTCTTGGTTTGTTTTCCTCCACTCCGGCCATACATCTCCCCCAATGCCTCTCCTTAATGTGGTTTCTTTCAATGGATTTATCTTTTGTTTAGGTATTTATTTATTTTTATGCCATCTTTATTTTTATTTTACGAATAACTCAAATCGGTGAACATAGCCAATGCTCCTTCTTCCTCCCAGTTTCCTCCCAGCAACAATCTTGTCAGATAGCTTGGCCCAAGAGCGAGTGGCTGCATTGCATAGAAGCTCTTTTCTCCCCAAGCCTCCGCCTTCCCATCCCCCCCATCCCGAATTCATGACAGACTGTCACTGTCGCAAGCCAGCATGAAGGGGCATCTGACAGATGGATTCAAAAAATCCATCCAGTGTGATGACCCAAAGGGGTGTGGCACAAAGACAAAACAGCCAGAGAATAAGTATGAGTTCCTTTATTAGCTTCAACTTTGCCACTGACGTCCCGGTTCCTCTCTGGTCTGGAGAAAAACTCACCCACAAACCTGCAACAGCCTTTGGCTGCAGATACTTCAGTCCAAACGTTGTAAACAGAAAACTTTATAAACCCAACAAGGCAAGATAAGGTAATAAATCCAGCAGGGCAAGATAAGGAATTCCAGAAGTGAAGTAACATGGCAGTAAATCAAACCAGATAACAGCAGCCAACGCTAGGTGAACTCAGTCGTTTGTCGCCATAACTGCTCCTCCCATCTGCCTCTCCTTTAAACTGCATCCCCAAGTGCGCCTTGTGAAGGGAATCAGGGCCCTTTCCTCCCTTGTAAGCCATGCAACCCACGTTGCTCCCTTCTCCATTCCTCCCTACCTGTCCTCAGATGAAGAGAGAGTTGGCCTGGGTCTTCGTCTGAATTCCCTCTGTCTTGCTCTACCTCTCCCCTGCTCTGCCCAGCCGGACTTTGCCTTCCTCAGTTTCCTCCACAGCCAAGGGAGCCACCCCTCCGCCTGGTCATCTTCCTCCTTGGATTCCGACTCCAATAGGGGCATGACAGCTGGACAGGAGCTGGCATGGACGTCTCCCAAAATGCTGGAGGCTGAGATGCATTGGGCACCCTCCAAAGTTTTGCAAACTCTTCCTTTTGCTCCTATCAGAAACTCTCGGGAGGACACACCTTTGTTGTGCCAGAAGGGGCTTCACTGGCATGAAGCAGGTGGTGAGTGGGGCATGTGGAGCCCCCCTACCCAAAAGGTTGATCTATGGGTTCAACCTGGGGTCTTAATTAAAGGAGGGAGCAGAAACTTCTGAAGTGGGCATTGTTCAAAAGCTGAGGACAGCTATGAGCATCTACCAAATCAAGATGGAGGCTTTGTCAGAGTATATTCATGAACTGGCAGAGATATGGTTAACGAAGTAAGCATGGCAACAGACCAGCCAATGGGAGCTGACAGCCTGGGTGTGGTTTGGTTCTGTGTGCTTTGCTGAGAAATGCTTCTGCTTGTGTTTTTCCTTATGCCGCTTTGGAAGAAACTACTGGTATTGTATGTTCAATTATGTTTATAAAGAAGTTAATGAACCTGCTGAATCAGTTATCTGTGTGTTTTCTGGACTTGAATTTCTGCTGCAAACTCGAACAGGCTTCAGGCATGCAATCATAGCCCTTAGACTTATATACCGCTTCACAGTGCTTCACAGCCCTCTCTAAGCGGTTTACAGAGCCAGCATATTGCCCCCAACAATCTGGGTCCTTATTTTAGCAACCTCGGAAGGATGGAAAGCTGAGTCAAACTTGAGCCTGGTGAGATTTGAACTGCCAAATGGCAGTCAGCCGGCACTCAGCAGAAGGAGCCTGCAGTACTGCACTCTGACCACTGAGCCACTGAGGCTCTTTACAAATGCACAAACAGAGACAGCTTGGTCCTTCTCTGTTGAACCAGGATCTTTCTCTGTTGTGCCTCTCTCCCAGACATACTGCGCCCAACTTCAGAGAGGCAGCTATCTGATCTCCTTCCATAGCTTCACAGAGAGCGGTTACATCAAACCGTTGGTCGTCAGAAATCTGGGCTTATTCTACAATGTCTGGATTGGACTGAGTGATCCAGGGAAAGTAAGTCCTTTCTGATGTTAACCTTTATCGATTTATCTTGACTGTTTCTGATGGTTTTTACTAACCTGCCCTCCAATGGGAGTCACAGATCTCCCTATGGAATATTCTTGCCTTGGATAACACCAGGGGTGGGATTCAGCTTGTTCACTCTGGTTTGGGAGAACTGGGTGTTAATTTTACATCCAGTTTGGCGTAGCAGTAGGTCCAACGACCGGCAGGCCCCACCCCACTCTGCCCCTCCCAGGAGTCCCCACGTGGGAAAGAGAGAGAGAGGGAGAGAAAGGGAGAAAGGTAGGGAGGGAGAGGGAGAGAAAGTGAGGGAGAGAAAGAGAGGGAGGAAGAGGGAGGGACAGAAAGGGAGACAGAAAGAGAGAGAAAGAGAAGTAGGAGGGAAGGAAAGAAAGAGAGAGAAAGAGAGGGAGGGAAATAGAGGGAAAGAGAAGGAATGAAAGAGAGAGAAGGAAAAGGGAGGGAAAGAGAGAGAAAGAGAGGGCGAGGGAGGGAGGGAAGGAAAGAAAGAGAGAAAGAGAAAGAGAGGGGTAGGGAGGGAAAAAAGGAGAGAAAGAGAGAGAAAGAGATGGGGAAGAGAGAGTTTGGTGTGCCCTTACCCCCTGGCCTTGCCTAGCCAGAGCCCCTTCCTCAGTTGGCTGACATGGCTCCTCTGTCATTACAGAATCGCACCTTGAAGTGGAGTGACGGTTCTGAGTTTCGTTATACACACTGGGCAGAATTTGACCCCTGCGGCGTTAATAGTGGGGCGTCCTGCATAAAGATGACCACTTCATTACGTAAGTCGAGATGGAGGGGAGGGAGCCAAGGAGCACTTCCCACCATAAGGATCCAAAGAGGACCCTGCTTCGTAGCCTGAGCCGCTGGCCACCGATGGTTAAGTGGTTAAGGCGCCAGATTAGAAAGCAGGAGACCATGAATTCAAGTCCTGCCTTGGCTGAGAAAGTTGGTGGGTTGAATTTGGGCCAATCACCAGGAGACAGGGAGTCCTAGCCCCCTCTTAGGCATTAAAGTCAGCTGGGTGAGTTTGGGCCTATCACCAGGAGACAGGGAGTTCTAGTCCCTCCTTAGGCATGAAACTTTGCTGGGTAAAATTTGGGGCCAATCACCAGGAGACAGGGAGTTCTAGTCTGTCCCAAGGCATTAAAGTCAGCTGGGTGACTTTGGGCCAATCACCAGGAGATGGTGAGTTTTAGTCCCTTCTTAGGCATGAAAACTTGCTGGGTAAAATTTTGGGCCAATCACCAGGAGATGGGGAATTCTAGTCCCACCTTAGCCATGAAAGCTGGCTGATGGATTTTAGGCCAGTTCCTTTCTCTCAGCCCAACCAGGGTTGGGATTTTACTGGTTCGGACCAGTTCAAGCTAACTGGATGTTAAAGTTACAGCTGGTCCGCCAAACCGGTGTGTCAATTGACCGGCTGGCCCCGCCTCTTCCCCTCCCCTCCCCTCCCCTCCCAGAAGTCTCCACGCGATGCAGGTAAGTGCAGGTTCTGCACCGAGGCCCTGGGAGGGGAAAAAATGGGCCTTCTGGAAGTCCAGAAATGAGCCTGTTTCTGGCTTCCGGAGGGCCCCCAGAGCCCGGGGGAGGCTGTTTTCACCCTCCCAGAGTCCCAGGGTAGTCCTGGGTGTGTCCCCTGGCACAGTCTCAGCTGTGCCCCTTCCTCCCCTTTCTGCCTTCCTGGGACTCAGCAAGGGGAATCCGGGCACAGCTGATCGTTTGAACAGCTGATTGTTGGGAGGGAAAAGAAAAAAAGAAATACTTTAAAGGGAGAGAGTCAGGTGGCCGTGGCCAGCGAGTTACTGGCAACTGGGCGCCTGGGTAGGGGCGTGGCCAACCAGAACTTACTAATGGTTCAGCGACCCACGCCAAATCCTTGCTACCAGTTCTCCCTAACCGGTGCAAACCGGCTGAATACCACCACTGGCCCCACGTCCCCCTGGCCGAGAGGGAGGGGCCATTGAAGGGATCTCCTGGATCCACCTCCACATGCGGGATTTCCCTGCAAAACTTTCTCTTTTGCTGTCCAGAACTGCCATTTCTCTCTCTCTCTTTTTCCACTCAGTTCATGATAAATGGGAAGCTGACAAGTGTGAATCCAAGTATTCCTTCATCTGCCAGATGTCGCCACAGTCTGTGGGAAGCACTTGATGAAACCTGGAGAATTAAGGAAGCCCCCACCGCACATATACACCCCGCCCCTCATCTGCCCAAAAAGTCTCTGCTTTGCACGCACCCCTTCGCTTCATGGAGGCTTTCGGTAGCTTGGGTCTGATTTTGCTCACCCCGCAGGTCAAATAAACTCTGTCTTAGCACAACTGGCCTGGTTTATTCTGCGGGAGAGGGTTGAGGTCTAAAAGTCGAGATGTCTACATGGCGAAGCTCGGCATTGGGGGTTAGGGGTGGAGGGGCTGTTATCTCATCAGAAGGAGCATCCGTTGATGCTTGGAGGTTTCCTTCCATGTCAATCCTCATTTTCATTGGAGGCTTCAGCTCCTTACAGAGCTGACAGAATCTGAGTTGCAAGAGACCTTGTAGGTCATCTAGTCCAACCCCTCCCTGCCCAAGCAGGAGACCTTACCCACATCATTTCTGACAGAGGGCAGTCCAGTCTCTTCTTGAAAGCCTCCAGGGATGAAGCTCCCACAACTTCTGAAGGCAACTTCTGTTCCTTTGGTTGATTGTTCTGTCAGAAAGTTTCTCCTTATTTCCAGGTTGAATCTCTCCTGGCTCAGTTTCCATCCATTTATTTATTTATTTTATTTATTTAAATTTATATACCCCTTCCTCTCCCAAAGGGATTCGGGGCGGTGAACAGCCAGAATAAAATGCACATATAAAACACATATACAATATTTAAAAATTAGAAGAATTAAATACATTGGCTCTTACAAAGATTAAAAATAAGGGAATTAAGAAAGTTAAAACCAGATTAAAAAATTTAAAAACCCCTAGGCCAGACCGGCTTGCTGAAATAAATGAGTTTTCAACACACGGCGGAAGGTCAGGAGATCAGGGATGGTCCTCATCTCCGGGGGTAATTCATTCCAGAGAGAGGGTGCCCCCAATGAGAAGGCCCGCACCCTCGGGGTCGCTAGCCGTCCAGCCAGCGGCACCCCGAGGAGGCCGACTCTATGGGAGCGTATCGGTCGGCAGGAGGCTGATAATGGCAGGAGGCGGTCTCGCAAATATCCTGGTCCCGAGCCATGGAGCGCTTTAAAGATGATAACTAAGACCTTGAAGCGCACCCGGAGGGCCACCGGGAGCCAATGCAGCTCGTGCAGAAGTGGCGTAACATGGGAGGCCCGAGGAGCCCCCAACACCACCCGCGCGGCCGCATTCTGCACCAGCTGGTGCCTCCGGATGCTCTTCAAAGGCAGCCCAATGTAGAGAGCATTGGCATAGTCTAGGCGGGAGGTCACCAGGGCGGAAGTGACCGTGCGAAGCGCATCCCGATCCAGAAAGGGCCGCAACTGGTAGATCCTACGGACCTGGCCAAAAGCTCCGCTGGCGACGGCCACCACATGGTCCTCCAATGACAGCCGCACATCCAGGAGGACACCCAGATTGTGAGCCCTCTCTGTGGGGGCAAGCATTCCCCCCCCCCCACAGCCAGCGATGGAACCAGCTGGCTGTACCGGGGTGCCGGGAAGCACAGCCATTCAGACTTAGATGGGTTGAGTTGAAGCCTGTTCCACCCCATCCAACTCCGCACGGCCTCCCGGCACTGGATCATCACTTCCACTGCTTCATCGGGGTGGCGCGGGGTAGAGATGTACAGCTGAGTATCATCAGTGTACTGAGGGAACTCTACCCCAAAGCCACGGATGATCTCACCCAGCGGCTTCATATAAATGTTGAACAGAAGGGGCGAGAGCTCCGACCCCTGAAGAACCCCGCAAATCAGGAGCCTCGGGGCTGACCTCTGCCCCCCTGCCTACACGAATTGCGAGCGGTCAGAGAGGAAGGAGGAGAACCACCGCATAACAGTGCCCCCCACTCCCAACCCCTCCAGCTGTCGCAATAAGATACTGTGGTCAACAGTATCGAAAGCCGCCGAGAGATCTAATAGGACCAGGACAGAGGAATAATCTCTGTCATGGGCCCTCCTGAGATCATCCACCAATGCAACCAATGCCGTCTCCGTGCTGTGTCCAGGCCTGAAGCCTGATTGGCGTGGATCCAAGTAGACAGCTTCATCCAGATGCTGGGGAAACTGTTCTGCTACCACACTCTCAACAACCTTGCTGCAGACAGGACGATAATTAGATAACAAAGTTGGGTCCAGGGACGGTTCCTTGAGGAGGGGTCTCACCATCACCTCTTTCAAGGCAGTGGATAGATATCCCTCACTCAAGGAAGTGTTAATAATACCCTGGAACCAACCTCGTGTCACCTCCCGAGTGGCCAACACCAGCCAGGAGGGACATGGGTCCAATAAACATGTGGTAGCATTCAGTCCCCGCAGCAACCTGTCCACGTCTTCGGGGGTCACAGGATCAAACTCCTCCCAAATGACTGCCTCAAATTCCCCCCCGACCCCCCATTCAGAGTTGCCCATTTAGAGTCCAACCCATCCCGGATCCGAGCGATTTTTTCCACCAGGAAATTTGAAAAGTCCTCAGCCTGTCCCTGCAAGGGGTCCTCCCACACTCCCCCTTCCAGGAGGGAGCGGATCACTCTAAACAGGGTGGCCGGGCGGTTTCCTGCAGACGCAATAAGGGTGGAAAAGTAGGAACGCTTTGCCATCCTTATCGCCATTAAATAGGTCTTAATATAAGACCGTAATAGTGTTCGGTCGGGTCCGGAGCGAGTAGTCCTCCAAATACTCTCCAGGCGTCTTTTCCGGCACTTCATCTCCCTCAGCTCCCCGGAAAACCAAGGGGCCGAGTGAGAGCGGCGCCAGGTCAGAGGCTGCAAGGGCACAACCCGGTCCAGGGCCCCAGCCACCACCCTTTCCCAGGTGGCGACCGGGTCCTCAACCGAGTCGTGTGTTCGAATGTCAGGACATGGCCCAAGCTCCATCAGGAACCTATCTGGATCCATCAGGCCACGTCTCCCCTTGGAACAGACCCTTCTAGACCCAAAGTTAGCAATTTGTTCTTATATTGTCTAGGGGATGGCTCCTCCTCATAGTTACTTCTCAGGTTTCTATTTTTTTTTTTAAGAGTTGTAACCATCAGAGAAGAACGCTGTAATCCCCTTAATCAAGTTTTTGGTGACCAATTGTTCATGATTAATTTTCCCACGTTCTTCTTTTGTTGTACTTCTGTTTTGGTCCATGACCACAAATAAAGTGTTATCTCTATCTATCTCTATCTCTATATCCATCCATCCATCCATCTATCTAATTCCTCAGAGTCCCAGAGGAGCATTTCAGCGGCACCTCCCTCTGTCAGCTTTGGAAGTCATGGTTTACTTAGAAACTTCCACGCTGCCACATTTTAGTGGGGATTACAGAGATGTGGAGGTTTAGACATAACGACGTCCTTCTTCTGAGTCAAAGACAAGCCATCCTGCCAGGGGTGGAATTCTACTGCTTTGGATTTGTTCTGGTGTTCAGCTTGCTCCAAACCAGTTCGCTGCAACGAGGAAGCTCACGATCACTGAACTGGTTGCTATAGCAATGGAATCCCACCCCTGCATCCTGCCCCCAGGAAAGGGGTGGTTGGAGGGACGTCTCCAGTTGGGACGGCTGGTGCTTGGACCATGTGATGGACGGACGGGTGCAGGAGATGGGTCTTTGAATTTGCAATTACAAAGGGAAAACCCAAATCTGAGAGTTTCAGGTTTTCCCGGATGTGCCGATATGACTACTCTTAATAAAATGGAACTTTGAGAAAATGCCTGTCTTGAAGTCTAGTGGTTTGGGGTTTGTTAGTTGGAACGCTGGAACCCTCATTTGCAGTAAGAGGTGAGGATATCTCAGGAGGAGAGCCTCATCTCCTTATGACGGGCTTTGGGCTCAGTAGGTTATTGTAACTCAGCTGGATAGTGAAATGAGTGGCATATAATTTAATGATAGGTAGGTAGACAGACAGACAGATAGAGGTAGATAGATTGACAGACAGACAGACAGACAGACAAACAGACAGACAGACAGACAGACAGACAGATAGATAGGATGGCTATAGATAGGGGCATGGGTCCAATAAACATGTGGTAGCATTCAACCCCCGCAGCAACCTGTCCACATCTTCGGGGGTCACAGGATCAAACTCATCCCAAATGACTTCCCCTAATTCCACCCCCGACCCCCCACCCAGAGTTGCCCATTCAGAGTCCAACCCGTCCCGGATCTGAGTGATTTTATCCAACAGGAAATTCGAAAAGTCCTCAGCCCATCCCTGCAAGGAGTCCCCCCGTGGTCCCCCTGCCAGGAGGGAGTGGGTCACTCTAAACAGGGTGGTTGGGCGGGTTCCTGCGGACCCAATAAGTGTGGAAAAGTGAAAACGCTTTGCCACCCTTATCGCCACTAAATAGGTCTTAATATAAGACTGCAATAGTGTTCGGTCGGGTCCGGAGCGATTAGTCCTCCAAATACTCTCCAGGCGTCTTTTCCGGTGCTTCATCTCCCTCAGCTCCTCGGAGAACCAAGGGGCCGAGCGAGAGCGGCACCAGGTCAGAGGCCGCAAGGGCATGACCCGGTCCAGGGCCCCAGCCGCCACCCTATCCCAGGTGGCCACCAGGTCCTCAACCGAGTCGTGTGCTCAAAGGTCCGGACATGGCCCAAGCTCCATCAGGAACCTATCTGGATCCATCAGGCACCTGGGGCAGTACCAACGTATTTGGTCCGCCTCCCTGCGATGGGGGGGAGTGGCCTGGAAGTCCAGCCTAAGGAGCGAATGACCATAACAAGGCTCAACAAAAACATCCCCAACACCAAGATCATCCTGCCACTGTCCAGAGACAAAAACCAGATCCAGGATGTGACCCCCAATGTGAGTGGGCTCCCTAACTAATTGGGTCAGGCCCAAAGCTGTCATGGAAGCCAAGAACTCCTGAGCAATCCCCGAGGCCCCGCCAGCCGAAGGCAGGTTGAAATCCCCCATGACCATCAGCCTGGGGGTCTCAACCGCCAGGCCGGCTATGACCTCGAGGAGCTCAGGCAGAGCCGATGTCACATAGCAGGGAGCCAGGTATGTGATCAATAGGCCCATCTGAACCCCGGAACCACACTTTACAGAAAGGGACTCACATCCGGTCGTCTGAGGAACAGTGGATTCCCTAGGACCCAGATCCTCCCGAATAATCACTGCAACCCCCCCCCCACCTCCACTGGGCCCTCGGCCGATGAAAGACCCGAAACCCGGCTGGGCACATCTCCACCCGAGGGACACCCCCCTCTTGTCCCAGCCAGGTCTCGGTAATGCCCGCCAGGTCCACACACCCCTCCGTAACAAGATCGTAAACAAGGAGGGCTTTATTCACTACGGACCTGGTGTTGCATAACATCAGCCGGAGGCCCGGGGCCCGATCATTCAAACAACTCACGGAGCGAGACATGACCTGGGGGCCGGAGCACACCACTGCTTGTAAACAGCGGGGCGAGCTCCCATAACTTGATAAGGCCCCCTGTCAACACCATACCTGCCTCTCCCACCGATCGTAGAAATGGCCCTCTCCTCCCCCTTCCCAGAAAAAAACCCCATCCTCGATCCGACCATCCCCATTCCCAAAACCCCCTGACCGCGCGTGACCTCTGGTCTGGCCTTTTTTCCAGAAGGGTTGTCCCCCAAACCCTGTCTAACCCATTTAAGGGTTAGACAAACCCTGTCTAACCCATTTAAGAACCCAGAAGGGTTGTCCCCCAAACCCTCCCTAACCCATTTAAGAATTTGGAAATAAATAAATGTAATTGGCCGCATTTCCCTTGAATGTGCCACCTCTCCGGATCCCAGGGTCCATCATCGAAGTTTGCGATAGAAAGGTCGGGGGGCCGCCTCAAGGAAAGGGGACATTCCTGAGTGCCCTCAAGTCTGCCGCTGAGTATACAATCGGGCCGGCCACACGGCGTCCAGCAGATACAGTTGTTAATGACTGAAGTCGAGGTTGGAGAGGAGAGGGGCCGGCTCGAGGCTGACCCCTCCAGATATCCCAGTTAACAAATCGTAACCCCTGACCTCGACATCGTCGCCAGCGTTGATAAAAACAAGATTGGGAAGGCAACAAGTCGAATAGAATGGCAGCCGATACGATGAGTTCCAGCTGCATCACAGGAGTTACCAGAACGTGATTGTACACAGCTGTTCTGCTG
This sequence comes from Bungarus multicinctus, assembly GCA_023653725.1. Classification (NCBI taxonomy): domain Eukaryota; kingdom Metazoa; phylum Chordata; class Lepidosauria; order Squamata; family Elapidae; genus Bungarus; species Bungarus multicinctus. The sequence goes on from CM042848.1 coordinate 84,124,696, forward strand.
TGCCAGGAGATATATACAATAAATTGTTGGATTTCTTGCTTTCTAGCTAATCTTTAGATCTTTGGCTCTGCTTTTAAGCAGAGCCGAACCTTCGTTAGGACTGAAGCAATGCAGACTCAGGTAGCCAATGGCAGAATCATAGATCTCTAAGTGAATCTATGATTCTGTGAGCAACTCAATCTGCCTGCCTGCTTTGCCTGATTTTGGGTAAAAGTTGCTCTTTTTTTAATTAAAAATTCAATATTTACATAAATATTTATAATATTTACATATAAGCCATGTCCAGCCAGTCACATGATCACCAAGCCACACCTACAAATTAGGCCACCCCAAGAAAATTGAACCCCATCCCTGCCTCTATGTGTTTGTGTGTGTGTGTGTGTGTGTGAGAAAGAGAGAGGGGGGGGGAACGGAGGGAGAGATTAGATCAGATCTCTCTCTCTCTCTCTCTCACACACACACACACACACACACAAACACACCAACGTCAGCAAGCTACCGTCAGTCAAAATTCATATTAGTGGTCCCCGGGATTTAAAATTATGAGTTTGGTGGTCCCTGAGGTCCAAAAGGTTGGCGACCCTGCTTCAGATGACCCTCTCCGTCAGCTCCAACTGTTTTGGAGGGAAACTTTGAACATTTATATTTGGGCAGGTTTTTCAAGCATTATGATTAAGGCCTTGTGGGCCCAGGGTATAAATTACAGGCATTTGCCTGCAATTCCTCAGTTCCAGTTTTGAGTCAATAAATGCTGTTGCAGCTATGCTGGTCTGGTTCTTGCCTACTGAAGCCCACCACACAACGATAGCATCAATGGATGGTCCTTGTAAAGAAAGCACCCCCTCCCCGTAATACCCTTTAACCTGGAAATAAGGAGAAATATTCTGACAGCGAGAACAATCAACCAATAGAACAGAAGCTGCCCTTGGAAGTTGTGGGAGCTTCATCCCTGGAGGCTTTCAAGAAGAGACTGGACTGCCCTCGGTTAGAAATGTGTAGGGTCTCCCGCTTGGGCAGGTGGTTGGACTAGATGACCTACAAGGTTCCTTCCAACTCTGATTATCTGTTGTTTGTTCATACCAATCCTTGCTGTGCAGAAGACACAGGGATCTTGAGCTTCAGACCTCTGAGTTTGAAAATAAAGGACACCAGTTATGCTAGAGAGAATTTATTCAAACTTCTGGCCCATCAGAATGAGCAAAATCAGGTCTAAGCTACACAAAGGATCCGCTCAGCCAAGGAGTGCGGAGCGGAGATTTCAGCAATCAGGCAGGCAGGCCTCGCTGCTTCTCCAAACTCCATTAGTCGTCTTCCTCACTCGGGGCCAGGAACTTGCAGATAAAAGGAAGCAGGTTCTTGCAGTCCTTATCGTTCCATTGGAGATACCCTGGGCAGCAAAAGAGAAAGATTTGCACTCAATTCTTCAGAGTCTTATGGACTGAGGATGGTTTCCTATTTTTACACTCTAACTGTTCCCAAGTATAGAAGAGCTTTCTCCCTAGCCTGCTTTAACGTCCTGCCCTCAGCACTACTGGATGGGCGAAGTAAGAGGCTCCCGATTAACAAGCAGCTATGCCCCCGTGACAGAGCTGAGGTTGGAACTGTGGAGCTTGTCCTCTTACATTGTCCTGTGCATAACGCAGGCAGGTCTAAGTTACTGTCTCTCCTTGGAATAGGCCCTTCTAGACCCAATGTTAGCAATTTGTTCTTATATTGTCTAGGGGATGGCTCCTCCTCATACGTTACTTCTCAGGTTTCCAATTTTTCTTTTAAGAGTGGTAACCATCAGAGAAGAATGCTGTAATCCCCCTTAGTCAAGTTTTTGGTGACCAATTGTTCATGATTAATTTTCCCATGTTCTTCTTTTGTTGTACTTCTGTTTTGATCCATGACCACAAATAAAGTATTATCTCTATCTCTGTCTCTATCCATCCATCCATCCATCCATCCATCCATCCATATAATTTAATGATAGGTAGGTAGACAGACAGATAGATAGCGTAGATAGATAGATAGATAGATAGATAGATAGATAGATAGATAGATAGATAGATAGATAGATAGATAGATAAATATAGAGGGGATAGACAGACAGACAGACAGAAAAACAGATAGATAGGATGGCTATCTAGTTAGCTAGTGAGTAGACAGTAGATAGCAGTAGATAGATAAGAGAGGGGGAGGGAGGGAGAAAGAGAGAGAGAGAGAGAATAGAGCAGGGGTCCCCAAACTTAGCAACTTTAAGACTTGTGGACTTCAACTCCCAGAATTCCTCAGCCAGTTGAAGTCCACAAGTCTTAAAGTTGCCAAGTTTGGAGACCTCTGTAATAGATGATAGAGAGAGACAGAGAGAAAGAGAGAGAGGGAGAGAGAGAGCTGAGGTCATGGCTATCAGATCATGCCTATCAAGCTTGCCTATCAAGCTCACAGGAGGGCAGCGAAGCTTCCTTTTTGTCCTATATGACTACTTTCACGGGCTGCAGAAAACACGCCTGTCCGGCTGGCTCTGGTAACCTGGGACACAATCTGGAGAAAGGTATGCGTGGAATGTGCTTCTGGTCATAGCAACTGAGCTGCTCCATCAGATCTCTCCCCCCCTTCTTATGGTAACTCAAGAGCAAGCCAGGAATGCTTTACGAGTTGACGGGTGTTGTCGGGTGGTTCGAATTCCCAGCGCCGTGTCACGCCGCTCCCTCTACTTGTCCCAGCTTCTGCCAACCTAGCAGTTCGAAAGCCCGTAAAAAAGTCCAAGTAGAAAAATAAAAATAAAATAAAAATTAGAAAAAAAAAGGAGAAAAAAAACCCCTTTGGTGGGAAGGTAACAAGCGTTCCGTGCGCCTTTGGTGTTTAGTCCTGCTGGCCACATGACCATATTCTTTGGAGAGCGCTGGTTCTTCTTTGGCTTTGTAAGGGAGATGAGCAGTGCCCCCTAGAGCCAGAAACGACTAGCACGGAGGTGCAAGGCGGGGAACCTTTACCTTTTGTCATGCCCCTGTTGGAGAAAGACTCCGCAGCCGACGGGGAGTGGAGGTGTGGCTCCGGAAGTTGTGGAAGAAACTGGGGAAGGGCAGAGGCCGGCTGGGCAGTCAGAGGAGAACCCAGGCCCATCCCCTCTCCATCCTAGGGCAGGCAGGGAAGAAGGTTAAGGGAGAAACGTGAATGGCATGGTCTACGGGGGAGGAAAGGGCCTTGATCCCCTTCATGGGCTGCAACTATGAGAACTATTTAAAAGGACAGGCTGGGCATGAGCCAGTGCTGGAAACAAAGTGTGAAAATATTTCTAGTCTGTCCGTCCTTAACTGAGTTTGGTATCCCTCCTAGTGTGTATTCCGATATCTGTGGACGTCTTCAAGCCCTTATCTTGCCTGGTTTCCTTAATTGATTCAGTGTGGTTTGTCTTGTTTTTTTCTAGTTATAATTTATAGATATTTTTATTTTAAACAGCATTTCCTCCTTTTCGCAACTGTTTGTGGGGGAGGTTTTTTTTACGTTACCTTTGAGTACTTCTTCTAATTCTATCTCTAATAGTTATAAAATTTGGTTATATTTTTTTTATCAGGAACTAATAGGATTTTATCTAATTGTTGTAACTTACCATAAATTCCAAAGTTTTTCTTATCTTGTCTGTATCTATTTTGAATTTGCAGGTAAGCCCACCAGTCTACTCTTAGCCCTTGTTTTTGGAGGTCTTGCCGTGATTTTAAAGTTCCTTGCGCATCTAGAAGGTCCTTGTATTTTATCATCTTATTAATATCCAAATTGTTTGGGTGTATCATCGCCTCCATCGTTGAGATGGAGATTGGGATTTTTAAATAATGTTATTTTCTTATTTTATTCCAAGTAGCCAATGAAGAGTCTCTAATTATATGTCTGTGGAAATAATTCTGTTTAGTTTTTCCAATGTCCCATAAAAATGCATGCCACCCCCCTCTGTAAATCGTGTCCTTCTAGATATAAGATTCTTTTATTCGAAAGGTTTACCCACTCTTTCAGCCAAAGTAAGGAGCCTGCACTATGATATATTTCACAATTTGGGAGGGCCATACCCCCCTGCTCTTCATATCTTGCATCGCCTTTAATTTTATCCTCGTTTTTTTCCCTTGCTAAATAAATTTAGTGATTATCCTATTAAGTTCCAGAAAATAATTTTTATATATTGTTATTGGTATTGTTTGGAATAAATAAATAAATTCAGGAAGAATATTCATTTCAATAGTAGCAATCCTCCCTAAAAGGGAGATTTGCAGTTTGACCCATATCTCTAAGTCTTTTTTTACTTGTTGTAACAATTTACTATAGTTATTTTCCATTAGAGTTTTACAATGGGCCGTCAGCCAAATTCCTAAGTATTTAATCTTTTTTTACCACTTGTAGTCCCATTGTCTTTTCTAATTTTAATTTCTATTTTTCTCTTAAATTTTTAGTTATTAATTTCATCTTTTCCCTATTAATTTTAAGTCCTGCAACTTTCCCAAATTGCTCTAATTCTTTGATTAATTCTTGGCCTGTTTCAATTGCTTCCTCTATAAAAAAGACCATATCGTCCGCAAATGACTGCAGTTTGTATTCTTCTTTTTTAATTTTTAACCCCTTTATTCCTGGGTTTTGTCTAATTCATGTAAGCAATGTTTCCAAGGATAATATGAAAAGCAGAGGAGATAATGGACACCCTTGCCTAACTCCTTTCTCTATTTTTATTGAGCGTGTATATTCTCCGTTAATTATATTTGCCTTTTGTGAGTCATAAATTGTAGTCACAATGTTTTCAAATTTAGTGCCTAAATTCATATTGTAGATTTGTTGAATTAGGAACTGCCAATTTAAATTATCAAAGGCCTTCTATGCATCCAAGAAAACAAGGGCTATTTGCTTTTCCGGATGGGCTTCATAGTACTCCAAAACACGAGGTACTCGTGATGAGGTACGGACAAGTGGAGGTGCTGAAGCTCGCTCTGGGTTCCGAGTTACCTTTTCTTGCTGTTGGAGAGACCCTTAGGGGTGCATGTAACCTGTAGAGAAACGTGCCGGTGTGGGGAGACTCGAGTTGCGGTGCGGAGAAGGCAATCCTGATCGCGACGCAGAGAGACCCTGTAGAGACCGACATCAAGAGACCGCCAGTAATGGCGGTCCCGAAGTCCGGATCGTTACATACAAGAGGAAGAGAGTGTGTGAGTCTGTGGTGAACGAGGAGTGTGAGGGAAGGAATTTGCGATTTTGATTGAGTGTCGAGCACTGGAGAAAATTAGTCGGAGCGAAGCCCGAAAGCAGCAGCCAAAGCAGATATGAGTGGTGGTGAAAGCGAAAGGGCTCATGAGACGGAAAGGAGTAAGAACGTGAGCGATCAGATAGAGAAGATAAGAAAAGCTGAGATCTGAGTGACTGACAGTAATTGGGGAAAAAAAAGAAGAATAATGACCTCATTATCTGGGAAGTGGGAGAGATTTGATTTGTGGATTTTGGGAAGATTGGAAGGACGAATTTGAGACCGGAGAGAGATTGGAAGGGAGGACACAAATAGCCTCATTGTAACTTTAAAGATTCCGCGGACGAAGCCTAATTAACCTATTGACTTTTCTTTTGGACTATGTACTTGGAGCCGTAACAAGTGGAGGAGATTTACCAAACAAGAGACTCTATGAAATTTAGAAATTGACTTGTAGGATTCTTAAACGAAGGGTGGAACGGTGATAACGGAAAGTACGGTGAGACTGTAAAACCAGGGACATTACTCAGTAAGACTGCACTTCCGGTGTCCTTGGTGAAGGAACTTTCTAATTCGGAGAGGAAGAACTGAACAGCTATACTAAGAGGCTTTGTGCTTATAACTCCTGCCGATTGTTATTATCCCGACACCAACTCAATTCATTTTTGAATGTGGTAAATGGGATTTATATATGATTTAATTGATATATTAGTAAATATTGAAATTTACATCTGGTTTTAATATATAGAAAGAAAAAGGAGTATGAATCAATTAACTATTAAGTATTGATATTTGATTATAGACATTGATTATAGTAGACTAAATAATTAATTGTGATTAATTATTATTAGATTAAATAACCAACTGCTGTATAGTAAGGTTAATATACCGTCAATTAGATTTGTAAACATTTGAGATACTATTTTATAATATTGAGAATTTCATAGCATTTATAGATATATAGTTCAGTAATACCTTAAACTTAAACAGAGAAATCTGAGATAATATTAAGAAGTATAGATCCAGATATTTGATTTAGAAATTAAGTTAAAAACTGTGTTGGGGAATATTTATATTGATAGGAGTGATTAATTTATTAACTTACTAAATTAACTAGAGTAGTGGCTACTACTATTGGATACTTTTCAATCGTGAATGCTAATTTGGGATAACGTATTTAATATAATACAAAAACAGAAACAAATTTTACAAGAGATGACTTCTACAGCTAATACAATGCTTAAATCTGGGAAGAAAATTACCTCAGTACAAACAACTGCGGCGGCATCGCCCTCAGTGATGGCACAAAAGACATTGAGGAAACACTATCTGGAGAGAAACAACCTACCATCACGAATGCTAATATTCAATCACCTCTTCTTACTTTACAGAATCTATGTCGAAACTTCAGGAAATAATGACAAAAATAAATACTGAGACAAGAGCTGATACAAATGATTAAAAGCAGAGATCGGGAACTTAAAAGCAGAAATGAAATTAGATATCTCAAAGCTGGATCAAAAAATTGGAATAATACAACGAGCTCTAGAGAGAAATGAATCAACAATAAAGGAAGTTGAGAAGAGGACCAAACAAACTGAGAAGAAGTTGGAAATGATTGGTGAACAATTAAGAAATGTGAGAAAAGAAATGGACGATTCCTTGGTTACATAGAAATGGATAAGGCGCAGCATATTTAAGATTCCAGAACATATTAGCAGAACTGTTGGAAAAAGATGAAGGGTAACTTGAAAGAGCTGGATGAAGTTTACAGAGTGAGCACAAACTATGTAAGATGCCATAAATATCCAAAAAAGGCCATCTAAGATTGCCAGAAAACAAGGTTGCAGGATGTTATATATAAAATATCTAGAGAAGAGACATTACATATAAAGGAAAAGAAGTTCTGGTGCTTAAAACAATCCCAAGAAGAGTGAGAGAGCAAAGGAGACTATAATTTTTGGTGATCAATTAAACCAAAAAGGCATTATATTCTGATGGTAATCCCAAGGGGATGTTAATTCATGGGAAGGAAGAAAAGTCAGAGTATATTCCGTGAAAAAGCTCAAGAATTCTATGAACAATTGGTAGGTCCGGAAGAATCGAGTAGTAAAATTGATTAGAATCAACTCACAAGACGATCAAGATTTACCAAAAGAATAGATAGGAAACAAAAGAGAAGAACTGAAACACAAAATCAGGCTACAAGAGAGACAGGAGTAACTACAAGATATAGAGCAAGAGTTAATTAGGCAATGGACGCGGAAAAGAAAATTACCCATTAATATAATGGTTCTACTCTAGGATAAAAAGGAAAAAGAATACTAAGCTAACTAATCAAATGCAGCTATAATACTTTACAAAAATTCATGTAAGGAAGAAATGAAAATATCTAGAATGCCCCAAGCTAGGGAATTTGTATACGTTGCCAGCAGACTTTGGGAAAAAGAAAGGGATAGCAGTAGCGTGAAAGAGATATGACAGCATGAGTTATTTTGAGAGATTTCTAATGGAAGAATCTGGTGTACAAATTTTGGATTAAATTAATCCTTTTAACTATTAGTCAGTTTGACGCTCCTAAACTATAATCAAAAAGAATTTTTTTAAACAATTACTTGAAAAAATAGTGAATTTTAGAAAAAGGATATTTGTATCGTGGGGGACTTTATGCCAGCGGAACACCCAGAAAGATCACAGTAGTGGGGGGGGAGGAAAAAGAGGAAAAACGAGGAAAAGACCGAAAACATGTGGGGAAATGATTGAACTAAAGTGGATAGATAATGGAGGAAAGTCAATACGGAGAAAAGCAATTTAAATTTTATTCCAATCCACTCAGTATTGGACTGCAGTGATATGGTGTGGATGAATGTGAGTAGCAGATGAGTTAAAAGAGGAAGAGATCGAAATTGACTAACGAATGGGCAGATCATAACCGATAGATAGTATGGAAAGAAGCAAAAGCCAAGGAAAAAGGTGGATCTAAATACAACCTAAATGAAGAGAACGAGTTTATGAAAGACTAAGGGGAATTAGATTTTTTTAAAAAGAAAATCATAAGAAAGTAATACGAAAGAGATATTGGGATACAAGGAAGATATAATAAGGGGCCCAACGATATAAGACACTGCTAGGAGGAACTAAAG
>CM042848.1:84133541-84214164 GCA_023653725.1 Bungarus multicinctus
AGGCGTGGCCATAGGGGGCGTGGCATAGTCAGCCTCTGCACCAGGTGGGGGGCATTGTTTGCTCTCCCGGGCTTGAGGCTTTCCTTGAGCTCCGGATGGGCAAAAACAGCCTCCCAGACTACAGAGGGTCTCCTCCCCGGAAGACAGAAAAGGGGCCCTTTTCCGGCCTCCCAAACTTCTGGAGGGCCGTTTTTTGCCCTCCCTGAAACTTCTGTGCATGCCCTGCACTTACCTGCATCCAAACGGGCCGCATGGGGACTCCTGGAGTGGATGGTGTGGGTGGGAGTTTGGGGTTTTCGGAACTGCACTGAATCTTAGTTAGGGTATCTTCTGAACACCTGCGGTATCCCCAGCAGCCAGCCCTGGTCCGCACCCACGGGAAACCTCCCCTTGTAGCTACCCTGGGGCCCAATTAAACTCTAATGACAACCAGGTGCCGTTACTTTGGAGTTTGGGGCCACCTAACAAGGATCCCCCCAAAGTCCCAGAGCAGCAGTTGAGCTACAATGGTTGGCAAGCTGAGCGTTAACGATGGAACAAGGGAGCCCCACGAAGCATTGTGACATCCAGGGCCGTGAGCCAAAAGTGGTCTTCTCCCTTTGAAAAAAACACCAGGAAGGACAAATGGAGAAGGAACAAGGAAGCGAACCTTGAAGCGATCCAAGGCTGGCTTGGATCAAGTGTCCTGTGTGGGAATTATCGCCTCAAAGTCTTCTCATCCCTTATTGCAAAATTTTCTATATAAAAATACATTATATTTATGCGCGCATGTCTGCAGAGGTGTGTGTCTGTCTGCGCACACACACACAAACACACACACACTCCTAGTCCCAAGGACTGATAGTGTCCTTGTAAGTGGTCCAAAGTCTTCCAGCCAGTTTTCATGGGACTGGAACTCACCGTCTCCTGGGGATTGGCCCAAAGTCACCCAGTTGGCCTTCCTGCCCGAGGTGGGACTAGAACTCCCCATCTCCTGCTTTCTACCGCTGTGCCTTAGCCACTAGACCAAACTGGCTCTCAAAGATGGCTCACTTGCCCTGAAGAGGTTGTCTCCTGTCATGCGTTGTATGAAGCCCTCCTGACTCAAAATGTGTATGAAAATACGGAGAAGGGCTGCGCAATGTTTCCTTCACAAGTTGACTTTGACCCCGAAACTCCCTTGCCACTTGCCAGCCTCCAAACCTACATGCCAGCATTTGATGCTTCCAGGCATCCAGAGTAAAAACAACCTGGGGAAATTGACTGTGTGCTCTTTCCCCAATTCAAAGAAACCTCATCTGGGAATGGCATGGTGCAACCACCGATACCCCAGGAGGTTACCTGGGGGACAACAGAAGCACTTCGCTTTGCAGCTGGGAATGCATCTGTGTCACCAACATCCGGAATCCAGGAAATGCATCTTTGCAGAAAAAGGGAAGAAGGAAGGAATCAGAGAAGGGGAAAGCCCACCCTTCCTTACATCTCATGAGGTTCCCTCTAAGAGCCCCTCTCCCTTTTTCCTTCCTTCCTTCCCTCCTTCCCTCCCTCCCTGTGGTGACAGTCTGCCATGAATGGAGAAAGGGAGCAGAGGATATTTGGGGAGTAGCCACTGCACTTTCTCAAGAAGCTGCTTCAAGTCCTCTGGTATAAGGGAGCTAAAACACAGAGGTATTTTAGAAAACATTATATTCCAGAGACATTGTTTTTGTATTGGGAGAAGATAAAAAGACAATACTACTTAAAAATTCCACTATGGATATCAACCATTGAAGCTTTTTCTTATCCAATAATATATAGAAAGAAACAGTTAGATATGGTGAGATATGGAATGAAAAGGGTGAACTTAAATCTATGCAAGTGTTGGAAGAAAAAGGTGTAAAAATGAACTGGTTTTCATACTTGCAAATACAATCTAGGTTTGATAAAGATTCTAAAACAGAAGGTATGTATGGTAAGTTGACTGATGTAGATACAATTTTGATGGGTACTGATGAAAAGGTAATTAAAAAACTTTAAGGACATTTATTAGAATTTAAACTGGAGGAGGAACAAGTTAAAGAAACGATGATTGCTCGGGGGGAAAATTTTGGATCCGGGATTGATTTAGAAAAATGGCAAACATTGTGGTCTCAAAATTATAAAATGAAAATGTCAACTGCATATACAAAAAATTTGTATAAAATGTTTTACAGGTGGCATTTACCCCCGTCGAGACTTGCGAGAATGTTTAAGAATAAATCAGATAAATGTTGTTAATGTCATCAGATACCCGGTTCATATTACCATATGTGGTGGACATGTTTGGACGCAAAAAAATATTGGACTGAAATCCACACATGCGTGGAAAAAATGATAAAACAACATATAGACTTTGAACCAGAGATCTTTTTATTAGGAATCATACCGGAAACATACAACAAAGAGCTGTAATATTTGATTGTAAATGTTTTAACAGTGGCTAGAATTATATTTGTGAAGAATTGGAAAAATGATAAAATACCTATGCAGGAGGAAGTTATTTAAAAAGTTATGGACTGTGCTGAAATGAGTAAATTGACATTTGAAATCAGAGACCAAGAAGGTAAGCAATTTTATATGATATGGGATTTGTTTTATCAATGGTTGGATAAAAAGACATGCTAAGGTAATAGAATAGATAATTTTGTTATAGAAGCTTAATAGATTGATATAAAACATAATGTAGACATATATAACCATTGAATGAAAGCATACTTTAAAATAAAATTTGGGATATCTCGTATAAAATGATGGAATAAATACTTTAGTCATGGATGATTAACAATTGATAAATATATAAGCATACGTTTGTTTGACAATGTGAGATTGATATAAACTGTGAGCAGCGACTATGAAAGGATTGCACAAAAGATTCGAAACCAACTGACACACTGTGTGTGTATATAAAATGGAAGAAGTTTTTATGTATTGTTTGTGTATGTTCGCCTTAAAAAATAAAAACTTTTTTAAAAAAAGAAGAAGCTGCTTCAAGGTCACCCAAGTGGTTGAACTAAGCATAAGGAAAACTGAATCTCATTAAACTGGACATATCCAGTTCCTGCAACCCTTCTTCACATTTTAGCCAGAGGTGGTATTCAACCGGTTTGCAGCGGTTTGTGCAAACCGGTAGGGGTGATTTGGCCTGGGTCGCTGAATGGGTGGTAACCCCTGGCTGGCCATGCCCTGGACCTGGTCGCCCGGTCACTCACTTGCCCCGGTCTCTCTCCTAGCTTTCCCTACCATGTGGTGGCCATGGCACAGCTCGGGCGCAGCAGTCCCGGGAAAACCGCCCACCTGCCCGCCCTCCTGGAGCACGCTTTCTTCCTTCTTCTAGCAGATGCGCCTCTTCCAGCCCGGCCAGGCCCACCCAGCCAGCAGGCAATCGCGATCTTTAGCTGGCCTTCTCTTTGTCAGACCAAGGGCGGAGGAGGGAGGGGAAGGTATGTAGGAAATCTCCCTGTCTCTGCAGCATCGGTCATGTGACTGAGTGGGTGTGGCCAACTTGACATAACTCGCAGCAAGGTGCCACATCACCCTGCCGAGTTGGCCATGCCCACCGAGTCACATGACCACCACACAAGCCATGCCCACAGAACTGGTAATGAAAAAATGTGACCCCCATCACAGGCTTTAGCCTCCAGGTCCCTTAATCATCCTTCTTGCTCTCCTCCCCACTCTTTCTAAAGTCTCTTCGGACTTGACTCTCTGACTGTGCTTTGGGTGTCAGAACTCTGGACTTGTGGGCATTGCTACTTCCCTCTTTGCCACGTGGGCCTGCTAGGACTTAACGGATAATAGATAATCACTGACTCGGCACAGATCCCATCCAGCTCCATGGTTTATGGAGGAGCTGAGGGAGATGAAGTGCTGGAAAAGATGTCTGGAGGGTGTCTGGAGGGCCAGTTGCACCGAATCTGACCGGACACAGGTGAGGTCCTATATTAGGACCCACCTAGTGTCAATAGAGGCGGCGAAGCGTTCGCACTTCTCCGCCCTTATTGCGTTAGCAGAAAATCAGCCTGCCTCCCTGTTTAGAGTGACCCGCTCTCTGCTTGAGCCGAAAGAACGGGAAGACCTCTTGCAGGGCAGGGCAGAGGAGTTTTCCCGATTTCTGCATGATAAAATCACTCAGATTCGGGGCGAGCTGGACTCCAGTTGGGTGGTCCTGGGGGAGATGGCCAGGGCAAGTCTTGAGATGGTTATCTGGGAGGAGTTCGATCCTGTAACCGCCGAGGGCGTGGACAGGTTGCTGGGGCGGCTGAACACCACCACATGTTTGTTGGACCCGTGTCCCTCCTGGTTGGTTTCTACCTCCAGTGAGGTGACACGAGGCTGGCTCCAGGGGATTGTCAATGCTTCATTGAGGGAGGGGTCGCTCCCTACCGCCCTGAAAACAGCGGTGGTGCGGCCTCTCCTCAAGAAGCCTGCCCTGGACCCAGCGCTTTTGAATAACTTTCATCCGGTCTCCAACCTTCCCTTTCTGGCGAAGGTTGTGGAGAGTGTAGTGGCATTTCAGCTCCCTCAGTACCTGGAGGAAACGACGTATTTAGATCCCTTCCAATAGGGCTTCAGGCCCAGGTACAGTACTGAAACAGCATTGGTTGTGTTGGTTGATGATCTCTGGAGGGCCCATGACAGAAGTTTTTCCTCTGTCCTGATCCTATTAGATCTCTTGGCGGCTTTTGATACTATCGACCATAGTATCTTGATGCAGCGGCTGGAGAGGTTGGGAATTGGAGGTACCGTCTTGCGGTGGTTCTCCTCCTTCCTCTCTGACCGCTTGCAATTTGTGTTGATGGGGGGGAGAGGTCCACCCCTAGGCCCCTCATTTGTGGGGTGCCTCAGGGGTCGGTCCTCTCCCCTCTCTTGTTCAACATTTATGTGAAGCCGCTGGGGGAGATCATCCGTGGTTTTAGAGTAAAGTGTCATCTTTATGCGGATGACACTCAGCTTTACATCTCTACTCCAAACCACCCCAACGATGCTGTGGAGGTTATGTCCCGGTGCCTGGAGGCCGTGCGGAATTGGATGGGTGAGAACAGGTTTCGACTCAACCCTTCCAAGACTGAGTGGCTGTGGTTTCCGGCATCCCGATATAGTCAGCTGACTCCATCGCTGACTATTGGGGGTGAGATCTTAGCCCCCACAGACAGGGCTCGCAATTTGGGCATCCTCCTGGATGCACGGCTGTCATTGGAAGACCATATTACGGCCATCTCCAGGGGGGCTTTTCATCAGGTTCGCCTGATGCGCCAGTTGTGGCCCTTTCTCGATCGGGATGCCTTATGCACAGTCACCCATGCCCTGGTCATCTCCCGCCTGGATTACTGTAATGCCCTCTACATGGGGCTCCCTTTGGGGAGCACCCGGAGGTTGCAGCTGGTACAAAATGCAACCCCACAGGTGGTTATGGGGGCATCTAAAAGCTCTCATGTGACGCCTCTCCTGCACGAGCTGCATTGGTTGTTGGTTGCCTTCCGGGTGCGTTTTAAGGTCCTGGTTTTGGCCTTTAAAGCGCTCCATGGCATCGGACCAGGATACTTACAAGACCGCATTCTGCCAGTAGTCTTCCACTGACCTGTGCACTCCCTCAGGGAGGGCCTCCTTCGGGTCCCGACGGCCTCTATGTGCCACCTGGCGACCCCAAGGAACAGGGCCTTCTCTGTGGGGGCACCCGCTCTCTGGAATGGGCTTGAGAACGACCACCGACCTGAGGGTCTTCAGGCATGATTTGAAGACCTGGCTCTCTGAGCAGGCCAGCCTGGGCTGATCCTAAATTAATTTTAATGGGGTTTAATGTATTGAATTTTAAGGTTGGGATTTTAGATTCAGTTACAGCCCTTGTTTAATTCTATTTTAATTGTTATATATATGTGGTTTTAGTAGGCTGTGCACCGCCCTGAGTCCTTTGGGAGAAGGGTGGTATATACATTTTAATAAATAAATAAATAAATCAGAGTTGGAAGGGACTTTGTAGGTCATCTAGTCCAACCCCTGCCCAAGCAGGAGACCCTACACCATTTCTGACAAATGGCTGTCCAATCTCTTCTTGAAAGCTTCCAGGGATGAAGCTCCCACAACTTCCGAGGGCAATTTTTTTTCATGGGTTGAGTGTTCTCAGTGTCAGAAAGTTTCTCCTTATTTCCAGGTTGAATCTCTCCTTGTTCAGTTTCCATCCATTATTCCTTCTCTGGCCTTTGGGTGCTTTAGAAAATAGCTTGACCCCCTTTCTCCTCTCCGTGGCAGCCCCTCAAATATTGGAAGGCTGCTCTTCTGTCTCCCCTGGTCCTTCTCTAGGACTAGACTAGCCAAGCCCAATTCCAGCAACCGTTCGTGGTATGTTTTAGCCTCCAGTCCCCTCATCATCCTGGTTGCTCTTCTCTGTACTTTTTCTAGAGTCTCAACATCTTTTTTATAATGTGGTGAACAATACTGGACGCAGGACTCTAGGTGTGGCCTTACTAAGGCTTTATAGAGTGGTATTAGTACTTCCCTTGATCTTGATTGTATCTCTCTGTTAATACTATTTACAATTGCATTAGCTTTTTTGGCAGCTGCTGTAGACTGCTGGCTCCTATTTAGCTGGTTGTCCACTAAGACTCCAAGATCCCTCTCACAGTTACTGCTATTGATCCTGGTTTCACCGAGTCTGTATGTGTCCTTTTGGTTTTTCTTGCCTAAGTGTAGGACTTCCCTTTTCTCTACATTGAATTTCATTTTGTTAGATATGGCCCAGGGTTCGAGTCTGTCGAGATCCATCTGGATCTTGAGCCTATCTTCTTGGGTGTTAGTTGATGGAGCTTGGAGAATCCAGACAGAGGAAAAACTGAGGGTTAGGGTGAAGTTCCCTGGCACCATTGGTGGGTCATTTGACCCTGGGATAAGTGTTAAATAAACTGACCCTACTCCGCATGGCCAGAGTGACTTGGGTCAGAACATGTAGTGGACATGCAAGAAAGCATCGTAGCATCAATGGTTGTTTCTTTGGCGTCACCCTGTTCCCACTGCCACGTCGCTGGCATCTGCTTGGATGACGAAGGGTTGTTCAGGGTCAAGATGCTTCAGCACTGATTCTTTTGCAAACAGTTCTTCCAGTGTTTCAAATGCCTTTGGGCAGGTTATGTCCCACTGTAGGGTTGTCCTGGGCGGGGTTTCATTCCTGGGCTCCCTGTCTTTAGGAGGTCTGTCACGGGTTTGGCAATCTTCGCAAAGGAGGGGGTGAGTTCTTGGTAGGAGTTTGCGAACCCCAAGAAGCTTTGTAGCTGCTTGTGGGTGGGAGGGAGCTGCCAGCCTAAGTTGGCTTTCTTGTGGTTTGCTGGCAGCCGGTGCAGCCGGCAGTGGAATTGGACAGTGGGGAAGAACCACTCCAGGAGTCTGGGGAGGCTCTGAATAGAAGAGAAGAGTGGAGTGGGGTAGAGAAGAGAAGAGAAGAGAAGAGCTGAGAAGAGCAGAGCAGAGTAGAGAAGAGAAGAGTAGAAGAAATAGAGCAAAATAAGGAATAGAATAAAATAGAGAAGAGAGAAGAGGAGAGGAGAGGAGAGGAGAGAAGAGAAGAGAAGAGAAGAGAAGAGAAGAGAAGAGAAGAGAAGCAGAGTAGAATAGAGTAGAGTAGAGTAGAGTAGAGTAGAGAAGAGAAGAGAAGAGAAGAGAAGAGAAGAGAAGAGAAGAGAAGAGAAGAGAAGAGAAGAGAAGAGAAGAGAAGCAGAGTAGAATAGAGTAGAGTAGAGTAGAGTAGAGTAGAGTAGAGAAGAGAAGAGAAGAGAAGAGAAGAGAAGAGAAGAGAAGAGAAGAGAAGAGAAGAGAAGAGAAGAGAAGAGAAGAGAAGAGAAGAGAAGAGAGCAAAATAAGGAATAGAATAAAATAGAGAATAGACAATAGAATAAATAGAATAGAATAGAGTAGAGTAGAATAGAGTAGAATAGAATAAAGAGTAGAATAGAATAAAGAGTAGAATAGAATAGAATAAAGAATAGAATAAAGAATAGAATAGAATGAAGAATAGAACAGAATAGGAATAGAGTAGAGTAGAGTAGAGTAGAATAGAATACTTTTATTGGCCAAGTGTGATTGGTCACACAAGGAATTTGTCTTGGTGTCAATACTCTGAAGACTCCGCAGAATGAAGGTGGCCAGTCATGCTAGATAGATTTTTATTTGACCTTCTGGCCCAACAGGAAGAGCAAAGTCAGATCCAAGATACAGAAAGCATCCATGTCCATGAAGTGATGGGGTGCAGAGCAGAGATTTTGGCAGGTGGGAGGGGGCTTTCCTTGCCTCTCCAAACTTCACCAGGTGCTTCCCTCACCCTGTGACTTGAACGTGCAGACGAAATAACGCCTGAACCCGCAACTCTGATCGTTCCATCTGAGGTACCCTGTGTAGCAAAAGAGACATTTCTGATCACCCAGCCAGTTTTCCTGCCTAAGGTGAGCCTGTAATTCACCGTCTGTTGGGGATTGGCCCAACGTCATCCCGCCAGCTTTCGTGGCTAAGGTGGGACTGGAACTCACCGTCTCCCCCTTTTCTAATCTGGTGCCTTAACCACTAGACCATATTGAGGCTGCTCTGGTGGTTTATTATTGGACTGAACCTGCATTAATATTTCTGTTCTATATACGTAAGTGGCTGAGATTTATCTCATTGCAGTGCAGTAGACCTTTGACAATAGCAATAGCGCCTAGACTTATATACTGCTTTATAGTGTTTTACAGCCCACTCTAAGCAGTTTACTGAGCCAGCATATTGCCCCCAACAATCTGGGTCCTCATTTTACTGACCTCGGAAGGGCGGAAGGCTGAGTCAACCTTGAGCCTGGTGAGATTTGAACTGCTGAATTGCAGTCAGCCAGCGGTCAGCAGAAGGACCCTGCAGTACTGCACTCTTACCACCATGCTACGATGGTTCAATAATAATTTAACATATTAAATTATTAAATTAATATATTAAAGCAAGGAAAATGACCATGCAAAGCCAGATGTCCTGTCACAATGATGGGCCAAGGAAGTAGGTTAAGATGGAGATTGTTTGCTTAATTAGGAGTAATTCTGAGTATTACAGGCCCTGTAATTATTTGGATATACAGTTTGAGGGTTCGAAGAAACCGTGGCTTTCATTTTTAATGGCGTGCCCCATGGACGTTTTGTCTTCCCTTGTCTGTAGAGAGAGTAGGACTGTGGCAGCTCAGAGATTCAGGAGGTCGACAAAGGCCATTGGGGGCCAAGGGTTCAGGGAACCTAGAAGGATCTTCCTCAGGGGTGGGATTCTACCGGTTCAGCCCGGTTCGGAAAAACCGGTATCTCCGAATATCAGCTGGGAGGGAGCGAGTTCTGTTTGCTCCGACAATCAGCTGTTAAGCCCACCCACCCCCTGCTGGGCTTTATATCCTGTTTTTCAAGCTGAGTGGATTGCTGCACATCAGCTATTTAACACACAGGAGTTGCTGGAGAAGGTCAGTAGCAAAGGCTCTGCGCACGCTCACCGAACTGGTTCTTACATTGATTGAATTGTAACCCTGGTCCCCCTTGTTGTGGGAAGCACATCTTCAGCTCCCTCCCTTCATCTGGGCTTACCTGACAAGCTCCACAGTTCGACGCAGTACTCGTTCCATAAAAAGTTATTGGGTTCTCCTAGTTTCCAGGATTTGTAGCGGAAACTGGAGCCGTCACTCCAGTACCAGATGCGTTGCTAGAATGACAGAGAAGCCATGTTAGCCAACTGAGGAAGGGGCTCTGGCTGTGAGGGCCCAGAGGCTTAGAGAGAAAAGTTGGTAAGTTTCAAGAGGAAGACCCTTTTCCTCCCCCTCCTCTTTTTCTTCCTCCTCTCCCTCTGTCTTCCCACTTTCTCTCCCTCCTCTCTCCCTCCTTCTCTCTCCCGCTTTCTCTCTCTCCTTTCTCTCTCTCTAACTCCCCCTATCTCTCTAATCAATCTCAGTTGACCTGGAACAGCTAAGCAGGGTTAAACTTGGTGAATACTTGGAGAGGTGACAATCAGGAGACCCAGGGATAAGGCCAGAAGAAAACTACTTGGAGGTGTCCGTGAAGTCACCACTTGGTGATAGCTCCTGATGATCCTGATTGATGTCAGAAAGATAATTAGGGTCAAAGTCAGTGAGTCTTTGGATGGGAGACCACCAGCAAAACCCCAGGGCTGTTGGGAATTGGGACACTTAAGAATGGAAAAGCATCCTAGATTTAGTTAGTTAGTAAGTTAAGGTGGTGGGGCAGACTACTCCTCTGTTGGTGTCAGAAATTAATATTTTTATCAGGGGTGGGATGCAAATATTTTTACTAGTGGTTCTGTGGACATGGCTAGGTGGGAGGGGCTAGGTGGGCGTGGCCGTTTGACTGGGTGGTCATGGCCTTTTCTTTTTTTGCAGTACACACTGACCCCCAGGCTCCATTTTTTTGCCTCCTGGGCCTCAGGGAAGCCTCCTGGGTAAGGCAGTAAGACAGCAAGGGGGATCCCAGCACAGCTGATCGTCGGAACAGCTGATCGTTGGGAGGGAAAAGGAAAACGGAAAAAAATTAATATTGGTTCGGCTGATCAAATACCACCACAGATTTCTATTCACAAAGACACCAGGAGCTGAGCTCAACTCCAGGGAAACTTCCCTTCTTCCTATAGGATCAAGCATTTTTCAAGAACTGAAAATGCAACAGAGCAGAAGATGGGAACCTGCTGGCAACAGAAAGGAGGAATTTCTGCATAAAATAGAAAAGGGGGGCAGGAAGAACAGCCCTCCCAGGCCAATCTCTGCAGTCCCTGACTTGATGGCCCACCAGAGTTTCAACCAGGTTTAGAGACCACCCAAGGGGCCCTCAAGAGGAAAGGAGGCCCTGGTGCTGAGATGGGGGCAGGGCAGGATCCGTCCCTCTGGAGCTTTAAAGACAGCACTCAGTTCTTCAACAGGGCAGGAAGGATTTGGTAAGGGGGGAGAGAGAGAGTCCAGATGGGTGTAAATGGATTTTTTCTATGGCTTTATTCAGTGGTGGGCTTCAAGTAATTTAACAACCGGTTCTCTACCCGGTAGCTGGGTGGCTGTGGCCATGGTGGGTGTGGCCTAGTTGGCCTCCTGCACCATCCTTGGAGCAAACACGGGCTGTGGAGGGATCGTTTTCAACCCCCCTGGGCTCCGGAGGGTCTCTGGAGGCTAGAAATAGGCCCCTTTTCACCCTCCCGGGGCCCCTGGGAGGCCTGTTTTCCACCTCCCTGGGCTCCACACGCCCCCTGCACTTACCTGGGATCCAAAACAGGCCACATGGGGACTCCTGGGGGAGGCAGAGTGGGGTGGGCCAGACGGTCATCGGAACTACCTGTACGCCGAACTGTGTGTAAAATAACATCCGGTTCTTGCAAACCGGCGCAAACCGGCTGAATCCCAGCCCTGGTGTTATCCAAGGCAAGGACGTTCCACAGAGAGATCTGTGACTCCCATTGAAGGGCTGGGTAGTAAAGCCCATCAGAAACACAGAAAGATAAACCGATAAAGATTAACATCGGCAAGGACTTACTTTCCATGGGTCACTCAGTCCGATCAAGACATTGGTGAGGATGACATTGTGGGAGACCAAATTGGCCACGTACGCTGACTCGGCCCAGCTGTGGATGGAGGCAAGGTGACTGCCTTCCTCCTGCTGCCTGCAGGACACCTGGGAGAGAAAGAGCCTCGTTCAACAGAGAAGGAGAGTCTTGTCTCTGCTTGTGCATTTGTGCATGTGAGAAAAGCTAGAAGTCAAAAGGCTGCAAGTTCTAATTGTGCTTTGGGCATGAAAGCCAGCTGGGCGACTGTGGGCCACTCCCTCCATCTCAGCACAGTCCAGCCCACCTGATTGTTATTGTGTGGAAAACGGAAGGTGGAGGAAGGACTAGTGTGTGTGTTGGCCATCTGGAGTTATTTGTAAAAATAATATAATATACGTGGGAGAAAACTAAAAAAAACACATTAAGGGGAGGCATTGGTGGAGATGGATGGCAGGAGTGAACAAACCAGGAAAGTTGCAAATCCCTGCCCTTCATCGGCCCCACAGGCTACCCATAAGGCTGCTGCCATCTGCCCTTCTTAGGCCCAGAGGCAGGGGAGGAGTTGGCAGCCAGGGGCAGCAAATGCTTTCCTGGCACCGTTTCCTCCTGGCTCAAAGAGTGGAGAAAGGAACTTTAACTGGACTCAGAGAAACAACCCATAGAATCATAGAATCAAAGTTGCTCTCTTTCTTCTTTGGAAGAGATTGTGAAGACCAGACTCCTTTCTAGAGCACAAAAGATCTCCACAGACCGTTCTCATCCTGGTCATTCATATTTCGAATTGTTACCCTCAGGGAGACGTTATAGGTGTCTTAAAATGAGGACTAATAGACTGAGAAACAGTTTCTTTTCCAAGGCAGTAATTGTCTTGAATCAAACAGTACATTTCTGATTTAGTTCTATATTTAAAGTGGCATTTTTAACCATCAAACTTAATATATCTTTTAGATAGGTTTTAGACTAGGTTTTTAATTATTATTATTATTATTACTTTAATTATTTTACTTTTTAAATACTGTGTAGTGTGATTGTGATGTGGTGTTTGGGGCTCTGTGCTGGAGTAGCTTTCAAATTTCATATTTTGAATGCAACGACAATAAAGGTATTCTATTCTATTCTATTTAAGACTAACCTATAATCATACCCTTTTCATACACCCTCCTTCTCCTCCTCCTCCTCCTCCTCCTCCTCTTCCTTCTCCTTCTCCCTCCATTTCATCATCGCCAGCAGGGTCTTGGGGGCTTTGCAAGGCTCTGCTTTAGGCTTCTGATTTCTGCCTGGTCTACGAGATTCACAGGCACACAAACATTTCTAACCTCTGCATCACGCCAGTTCTTGAGTTTTTTGAAGACCTTGTAGCAATGCCCATTATAGAAGGAGCAATCGAAGGGACACTGGGGATCGGCTCCAGTTCCTGTGTAGGAAAAGAGGAAATCCAAAGAAAAAATGGCCAGGGGAGGAGGAAGAGATGGAAGAGAATGAAGAAGAGGAGGAGGAGGAGGAGATGAAGGAGAAGGAAGAGGAGGAGGAAGAGGAGGAGGAGGAGGAGATGAAGGAGAAGAAAGAGGAGGAAGAAGAGGAGGAGAAGAAGGGTAAGAGAGGAGAAGGAGAAGGAAGAAGAGGAGGAGGAGGAGATGAAGAAGGGGGGAGGGATCAAGGCCCTTGGGAGGCGCTCCTCAGGAAGTGGGACCCCCATCACCATTAGGCTCCAAGTCAGGAAGTTTTGGGCTCCGCACCTGGCCCCCATTTCTCCCTCCTTGGTCACACAATGGCTTTAATGGGTTAGAGCAGAAGTCTCCAAACATGGCAACTTTAAGACTGGTGGACTTCAACTCCCAGAATTCCACACCTCAGCTGGCTGAGGAATTCTGGGAGTTGAAGTCCACCACTCTTAAAGTTGCCAAGTTTAGGGACCCCTGGGTTAGAGTATATCCTGAACTAGCATGTCTTGATTGGGGGGAGTTCCTAAGAAAGGGTCTCCCATGGGCCTCTCTCTGTTCCCCAGAGATCCCCCCAGAAAAGATCCCTTGGTCCTTGCCTCCCAGATCACCTGCTGAATCATAAGCATTGCCTGCAACCCCCTGGAAGAGATCCCTCCAGATGGAGAGGCACAGCCACGGGCGTGGTCTGGTGCAGGGGCCTCACCTGTCAGGTGGGCACAGGTGGGAGGGCCGCACTCACCTGTCCTTTTGCCTTCACAGGTAGCAAGTCTGCT
The DNA here is from genome assembly GCA_023653725.1 of Bungarus multicinctus. NCBI lineage: Eukaryota > Metazoa > Chordata > Lepidosauria > Squamata > Elapidae > Bungarus > Bungarus multicinctus. The sequence continues at coordinate 84,147,274 of CM042848.1, forward strand.
CAAGTCTGGCAATTCAAGGCTTTTCCTCCTATAAAGTGAAGGGAGGCATTTATAGGCAAGGCAGGGGGGTGGATTTCTGTTGGGGGGGCAGAGAAAGAGACATTTCTTTTCATGGGAGTTTTGGTCTAAGTGCCATGAAGTAGCTTGTTTGCACACACACACACACAAACCCTTAATCTCACGGGATTTCCATCTGCAATTTGAGGCCCTCCAGCCCAGGCCCAGCAAAGTGCAGCAATCCAAAGGAAAGCACCCCGGATCCATGGCTGATTACAGCCCCCTCGAGGGCATCCAGACAAGGGGAACCCTCCTCCCCCTCTCATCTGGGTCTCAGGGCTTCTGTTGTCAGATTTGTGAGAGAGATTTCTCTAATTTTCCTTCAGGACCTGCAGGGATGAACAGCTCCCAGCATCCTCCCCAGGGAGGGCTTTGCTCCCTTCCCACAACAGGCCAAGACCTCAACTCGGGTTAAGAAAAGGGAATGGCTGCTTCATTCACACAATCTGCTGAATGAGCGGCTGGGTTTTGAAGAAAAGCCAAACCACAAACCATACAGATGTTTTCACTGCGAACTCTCTACAACACAGAAGCATAGGAAGCTCACAGCCGAAAAAGACCTTGTGGTCCATCACAATTTACGTTGTTTTATTTTACTTCTTAAATTTTTTCTGGATGTTGGACATGTCTTTATCTCAGCCATGTCCAAACTCAGTTACTGAGGCCTGGCCCATCCCCTGGCCTGGATGCTGGTTCCAGGCTTCAACGGCTCTTTCTGTGAAGTCCAATTTTCTAACGTGGCTTCCCAACATCCCTCCTGTCCGTTTGACTTCATGCCTCCATGTTCTCCTTCTGTTTTGCTGAACCCAAGGAAAGAGAGGGAGGGAGGGAGAGAGAGAGAGAGGGAGAAAAAGAGAGAGAGAGAAAGAGAGAGAGAGAGACCGAGAGAGAGAGACCGAGAGAGAAAGAAAGAAAGAAAGAGACAAAGAAAGGGAGAAGGAGAGAGAGAGAGAGAGAGAGGGAGGGAAAGAGAGGAAGGGGGGCTTTTCCACATCACTCTTTTAATTTGGGACCAAATGAAACTCTCCTTTCTGCATGTGCCACAAAATGAAACCCACCATCCTGGTTTCCTCAGCATGAGACACTTAAGCCCCAGAAGAACTAGCCAACCATTGTAGGTTGTGTTAACAAAAGAGGTGGGGATATTCCTCAACATGTTGCCTGAACCTAGTCGAGGTTTTGCAGGTGTGAGAGGCTCAGCACAGTCACTTCTCGGGGTTGGAACTCTTTTCACAGGGAGCAGCTCGTCTTATTAATTTTATGCCTTTTATTTTTAAAGTGTCCGATGTTTGAAGTTGGTCCCTGGAGCCTCCAAGAGAGAAAACACCACAAAGCATCGACACAAAGTGCCACAAGCCCAAAGTTGTCTTCTTCCCTTTGGAAAGGAAACCAGGAAGAAGAAGAGGAGAGGGAAGAAGGAAGCAAATTCCTTAAGCCGTGGGAGACTAAATTAGTTTGGTCATTAAATGTCCTTTGTCGGAAATATTAGCTCAAAGCTTTGCTCAATCCATATTGCAAAATGTTTTATATAAACCCACATTATATTTGTGCACAAATGTACGCACTCGCACACAGAGATTTATAATCCTGTACCTTACAACATAGGAACATTTTGTCTCTGCTTCCCAGGCTCTCTACCCTTAAGTGATGGAACAGACCAACACATGAACAGTTTCAACTGAAAGCAGTTTGGTATTTGGGACCAGCTCTTTCTTTATTTCAATCTCAACTTTATTTATTTTATAAATCACTCAAGGTGGTGAATAGACTTAATATGCCTCCCTCCCGCTCTTTTCCCCAAAACAACAACCCTGTGAGATGGATTGGGCTGAATCCCTGGCCCAAATTCACCCAGCTGGCTTTCATGTGCAGGTTGAGGCTAGAACTCACCGTCTCCTGCTGACTGGCCCAAACCACCCAACTAATTTCACAGGTTTAAGGTGGCAAACTAAAACGAGAACTCCCAGTCTCCTGGTTTCTAGCCACACAGTCGGTTCTCCCACATCCACCCCTAACTGAAGGGAGGAGGGGAACGACGGGGGTCCCTGGTGCTCTCCGAGTTCGGTGCTCTTGCTTGTGCCCGTTTTCTCGAGAGCCAAGTGAGGAGAGGAACCAACCGACCCTCGAATGGGCAAATCGAGGCAAGATTATTGGGGCTCCTCTCTTTCTGCCCTCCCCGCCTGGCCCCTCTTGGTACTTCCGAGCAGGGCTGATGAACCCGGATATTTGCCCTGCTGTGCACACGCGGAGTCCCCGCTTGAGTCAGGAATCCAAGGCTGCTGGAGCCGCCTGCTATTTCCGTGTCCTTTTTTCCTGACCGAAAGAAACGTTCAGTCCCAGCTAAGCCGTTAATAACCAGAGAGCCACAAAGACCTTCAGGCTAAATGGCAAAGCGAGGACAAGAGTTCAGGCATTATTGGCCTTAAGGGGCTGCCTTCATTTCTTAGAATAGAATCGCAGAAGGGACCTTGGAGGTCTTCTAGTCCAACCCCCTGCCTAGGCAGGAAACCCTACACCATTTCAGACAACACCTTTTTAAAACTTCCAGCGTTGGAGCCTTCACAACTTCTGGAGGCAAGTTGTTGCACCAATTAATTGTTCTAACCGTCATTGTTCTCCTTAGTTCTAAGCTGCTTCTCTCCTTGATGAGTTTCCACCCATTGATTCTTGTCTTGCTTTCAGGGGCTTTGGAGAAGAGCTTGACTCCCTCTTCTTTGGGGCAGCCCCTGAGATACTGGAAGGCTGCTACTATATCCTCCCTAGTCCTTCTCTTCACCAGACTAGCCAGGCCCAGTTCCTGCAACCGTTCTTCCTATGTTTTAGCCTCCAGTCCCCTAATTCTCTTGCTTGCTCTTCTCTGAACACTTTCCAGAGTTTCAATCTATTTCTTAGAATAGAATAAAAAATACAGAAGAACAGAGATGGAAAGGACCTCGGACATCTTCTAGTGCAGGGGTCTCCAAACCTGGCCAAACCTGGACCTTGGAGGTCATCTAGTCCAGCCCCCTGCTCAAGCAGGAGACCCTATATACATGCAATTTACATGCAATTTCTTTTTTCTGTTCTATTGCCTGCTGGGCATCCACATTTTCCTCTATTAATTGGTAAATCAATCCTTTCTGTTTTTCATTTTTGAGTCTATAGGAAAACCATCTTCCTGGTTTATTAGCCTGCTCAAAAAATATTTGTCTAGCTATATTCAACTTTGTAACCATTCCTTCCTGTTCAATTAAATTTATTTTATGTTTAGTTATTATCATCTGATTTTGCAATTTGGAGTCTTGGGGTGTTTTTAATTGAATTTCTAGTTCTTTAATTCTTTGTTTCAATTTGTTTTGTTGGGCGTATTTTTCTTTATTTCTCCTAGCAGTGTCTGATATCGTTGTGCCCCTTATTATAGCCTTCCTTGTATCCCAAATATTCTCTTTCGTAGTTACTTCATTATTATTTTCTTTTTAAAAAAAATCTAATTCCTCCTTAAGTCTATTCATAAACTCTTTCTCTTCAGTTAGGTGTGTATTTAGAGTCCACCTTTTCCTTGGCTTTTTCCTACCTTTCCATACTATCTGAATCGGATTATGATCTGCCCATTCGTTAGGTAAAATTTCGATCTCTTTTAACTCATCTGCTAGCTCACCATTCATCCACACCATATCAATTCGTGTCCATGACTGATGTGGATTGGAATAAAATGTAAATTGCTTTTTCTCCGGATTTAATTTCCTCCACTTATCTATCAAATTTAGTTCAATCATTTCCCCACATGTTTTCGGTAATTTTCTCTTTTTCCTCTTTTTCCCCCCACTACTGTGATCTTTCTGGGTGTCCGCAATGGCATTAAAGTCCCCCAAGATACAAATATTCCTTTTTTCTAATTCCACTATTTTTTCATGTAATTGTTTAAAAAATTCTTTTTGATTATCGTTAGGAGCGTAAATTACTACTAGTAAAATTGGAATTAATTTAATCCAAATTTGTAACACCAGAATTCTTCCATTAGAATCTCTCCAAATTAACTCTGCTTTCATATCTTCTTTCACGCATACTGCTATCCCTTTCTTTTTCCCAAAGTCTGCTGGCAACGTATACAAATTCCCTAGCTTGGGGCATTCTAGATATTTTTCATCTTCCTTCTTACATGAATTTCTTGTAAACGTATTATATCTGCATTTTATTTAGTTAGCTTAGTATTCTTTTCCTTTTTATCCTAGAGTTCAGACCATTTATATTAATGGGTAATATTTTCTTTTCCTCGTCCATTGCCTAATTAACTCTTGCTCTATATCTTGTAGTTACTCCTGTCTCTCTTTGTAGCTGATTTTGTGTTTTCAGTTCTTCTCTCTTTTGTTTCCTATCTATTCTTTTGGTAATCTTGATCGTCTTGTGAGTTTGATTCTAATTCATTTTTACTACTCGATTCTTCCGGACCTACCAATTGTTCATAGAATTCTTGAGCTTTTTCCACGGAATCTACTCTGACTTTTCTTCCTTCCCATGAAATTAACATCCCCTCTGGGATTAACCATCAGAATATAATGCCTTTTTGGTTTAATTGATTCACCAAAAATTTATAGTCTCCTTTGCTCTCTCACTCTTCTTGGGATTTGTTTAAGCACCAGAACTTCTTTTCCTTTATATGTAATTGTCTCTTCTCTAGATATTTTATATATAACATCCTGAACCTTTCTTCTGGCAAATCTTAGATGGACCTTTTTTGGATATTTATGGCATCTTACATAGTTTGTGCTCACTCTGTAAACTTCATCCAGCTCTTTCAAGTTACCATCCTTATCTTTTTCCAACAGTTCTGCTAGTATGTTCTGGAATCTTAAATATGCTGCGGCCTTATCCATTTCTAGGTAGACCAAGGAATCATCCATTTCTTTGCTCGCATTTCTTAATTGTTCACCGACCATTTCCAACCTCTTCTCAACTTCCTTTATTGTTGATTCTTTTCTCTCTAGAGCTCGCTGTATTATTCCAATTTTTTGATCCAGCTTTGAGATATCTAATTTCATTTCTGCTTTTAAGTTCCCGATCTCTGCTTTTAATTCATTTGTATCAGCTCTTGTCTCAGTATTTATTTTTGTCATTATTTCCTGAAGTTTCGACATAGATTCTTGTAAAGTAAGAAGAGGTGATTGAATATTAGCATTCGTGATGGTAGGTTGTTTCTCTCCAGATAGTGTTTCCTCAATTGTCTTTTGTGCCATCACTGAGGGCGATGCCGCCGCAGTTGTTTGTACTGAGGTAATTTTCTTCCCAGATTTAAGCATTGTATTAGCTGTAGAAGTCATCTCTTGTAAAATTTGTTTCTGTTTTTGTATTATATTAAATACGTTATCCCAAATTAGCATTCACGATTGAAAAGTATCCAATAGTAGTAGCCACTACTCTAGTTAATTTAGTAAGTTAATAAATTAATCACTCCTATCAATATAAATATTCCCCAACACAGTTTTTAACTTAATTTCTAAATCAAATATCTGGATCTATACTTCTTAATATTATCTCAGATTTCTCTGTTTAAGTTTAAAGTATTACTGAACTATATATCTATAAATGCTATGAAATTCTCAATATTATAAAATAGTATCTCAAATGTTTACAAATCTAATTGACGGTATATTAACCTTACTATACAGCAGTTGGTTATTTAATCTAATAATAATTAATCACAATTAATTATTTAGTCTTACTATAATCAATGTCTATAATCAAATATCAATACTTAAATAGTTAATTGATTATCATCTCCTTTTTCTTTCTATATATTAAAACCAGATGTAAATTTCAATATTTACTAATATATCAATTAAATCATATATAAATCCCATTTACCACATTCAAAAATCAGTTGAGTTGGTGTCGGGATAATTACAATCAGCAGAGTTATAAGCACAAAGTCTCTTAGTATAGCTGTTCAGTTCTTCCTCTCCGAATTAGAAAGTTCCTTCACCAAGGACACCGGAAGTGCAGTCTTACTGAGTAATGTCCCTGGTTTTACAGTCTCACCGTACTTTCCGTTATCACCGTTCCACCCTTCGTTTAAGAATCCTACAAGTCAATTTCTAAATTTCATAGAGTCTCTTTGTTTGGTAAATCTCCTCCACTTGTTACGGCTCCAAGTCAATAGTCCAAAAGAAAAGTCAATAGGTTAATTAGGCTTCGTCCGCGGAATCTTTAAAGTTACAATGAGGCTATTTGTGTCCTCCCTTCCAATCTCTCTCCAGTCTCAAATTCGTCCTTCCAATCTTCCCAAAATCCACAAATCAAATCTCTCCCACTTCCCAGATAATGAGGTCGTTATTCTTCTTTTTTTTCCCCAATTACTGTCAGTCACTCAGATCTCAGCTTTTCTTATCTTCTCTATCTGATCGCTCACGTTCTTACTCCTTTCCGTCTCATGAGCCCTTTCGCTTTCACCACCACTCGTATCTGCTTTGGCTGCTGCTTTCGGGCTTCGCTCCGACTAATTTTCTCCAGTGCTCGACACTCAATCAAAATCGCAAATTCCTTCCCTCACAGTCCTCGTTCACCACAGACTCACTCACTCTCTTCCTCTTGTATGTAACGATCCGGACTTCGGGACCGCCATTACTGGCGGTCTCTTGATGTCGGTCTCTACAAGGTCTCTGCGTCGCGATCAGGATTGCCTTCTCCGCACCGCAACTCGAGTCTCCCCACACCGGCACGTTTCTCTACAGGTTACATGCACCCCTAAGGGTCTCTCCAACAGCAAGAAAAGGTAACTCGGAACCCAGAGCGAGCTTCAGCACCTCCACTTGTCCATACCTCGTCACGAGTACCTCGTGTTTTGGAGTACTATGAAGCCCATCCGGAAAAGCAAATAGCCCTTGTTTTCTTGGATGCATAGAAGGCCTTCGATAACTTAAATTGGCAGTTCCTAATTCAACAAATCTACAATATGAATTTAGGCACTAAATTTGAAAACATTGTGACTACAATTTATGACTCACAAAAGGCAAATATAATTAACGGAGAATATACACACTCAATAAAAATAGAGAAAGGAGTTAGGCAAGGGTGTCCATTATCTCCTCTGCTTTTCATATTATCCTTGGAAACATTGCTTACATGAATTAGACAAAACCCAGGAATAAAGGGGTTAAAAATTAAGAAAGAAGAATACAAACTGCAGTCATTCGCGGACGATATGGTCTTTTTTATAGAGGAAGCAATTGAAACAGGCCAAGAATTAATCAAAGAATTAGAGCAATTTGGGAAAGTTGCAGGACTTAAAATTAATAGGGAAAAGATGAAATTAATAACTAAAAATTTAAGAGAAAAATAGAAATTAAAATTGGAAAAGACAATGGGACTACAAGTGGTAAAAAAGATTAAATACTTAGGAATTTGGCTGACGGCCCATTGTAAAACTCTAATGGAAAATAACTATAGTAAATTGTTACAACAAGTAAAAAAAGACTTAGAGATATGGGTCAAACTGCAAATCTCCCTTTTAGGGAGGATTGCTACTATTGAAATGAATATTCTTCCTGAATTTATTTATTTATTCCAAACAATACCAATAACAATATATAAAAATTATTTTCTGGAACTTAATAGGATAATCACTAAATTTATTTAGCAAGGGAAAAAAACGAGGATAAAATTAAAGGCGATGCAAGATATGAAGAGCAGGGGGGTATGGCCCTCCCAAATTGTGAAATATATCATAGTGCAGCCTCCTTACTTTGGCTGAAAGAGTGGGTAAACCTTTTGAATAAAAGAATCTTATATCTAGAAGGCCACGATTTACAGAGGGGGGTGGCATGCATTTTTATGGGACATTGGAAAAACTAAACAGAATTATTTCCACAGACATATAATTAGAGACTCTTCATTGGCTACTTGGAATAAAATAAGAAAATAACATTATTTAAAAATCCCAATCTCCATCTCAACGATGGAGGCGATGATACACCCAAACAATTTGGATATTAATAAGATGATAAAATACAAGGACCTTCTAGATGCGCAAGGAACTTTAAAATCACGGCAAGACCTCCAAAAACAAGGGCTAAGAGTAGACTGGTGGACTTACCTGCAAATTCATAATAGATACAGACAAGATAAGAAAAACTTTGGAATTTATGGTAAATTACAACAATTAGATAAAATCCTATTAGTTCCTGATAAAAAAAATATAACCAAATTTTATAACTATTAGAGATAGAATTAGAAGAAGTACTCAAAGGTAATGTAAAAAAAAACTCCCCCACAAACAGTTGCGAAAAGGAGGAAATGCTGTTTAAAATAAAAATATCTATAAATTATAACTAGAAAAAAACAAGACAAACCACACTGAATCAATTAAGGAAACCAGGCAAGATAAGGGCTTGAAGACGTCCACAGATATCGGAATACACACTAGGAGGGATACCAAACTCAGTTAAGGACGGACAGACTAGAAATATTTTCACACTTTGTTTCCAGCACTGGCTCATGCCCAGCCTGTCCTTTTAAATAGTTCTCATAGTTGCAGCCCATGAAGGGGATCAAGGCCCTTTCCTCCCCCGTAGACCATGCCATTCACGTTTCTCCCTTAACCTTCTTCCCTGCGTGCCCTAGGATGGAGAGGGGATGGGCCTGGGTTCTCCTCTGACTGCCCAGCCGGCCTCTGCCCTTCCCCAGTTTCTTCCACAACTTCCGGAGCCACACCTCCACTCCCCGTCGGCTGCGGAGTCTTTCTCCAACGGGCATGACAAAAGGTAAAGGTTCCCCGCCTTGCACCTCCGTGCTAGTCGTTTCTGGCTCTAGGGGGCGCTGCTCATCTCCTTTACAAAGCCAAAGAAGAACCAGCGCTCTCCAAAGAATATGGTCATGTGGCCAGCAGGACTAAACACCAAAGGCGCACGGAACGCTTGTTACCTTCCCACCAAAGGGGTTTTTTTTCTCCTTTTTTTTTCTAATTTTTATTTTATTTTTATTTTTCTACTTGCACTTTTTTACGGGCTTTCGAACTGCTAGGTTGGCAGAAGCTGGGACAAGTAGAGGGAGCGGCGTGACACGGCGCTGGGAATTCGAACCACCCGACAACACCCGTCAACTCGTAAAGCATTCCTGGCTTGCTCTTGAGTTACCATAAGAAGGGGGGGAGAGATCTGATGGAGCAGCTCAGTTGCTATGACCAGAAGCACATTCCACGCATACCTTTCCCCAGATTGTGTCCCAGGTTACCAGAGCCAGCCTGACAAGCGTGTTTTCTGCAGCCCGCGAAAGTAGTCTTATAGGACAAAACGGAAGCTTCGCTGCCCTCCTGTGGCTGAGAGCTTGATAGGCAAGCTTGATAGGCATGATCTGATAGCCATGACCTCAGCTCTCTCTCTCCCTCTCTCTCTTTCTCTCTGTCTCTCTCTATCATCTATTACAGAGGTCTCCAAACTTGGCAACTTTAAAACTTGTGGACTTCAACTGGCTGAGGAATTCTGGGAGTTGAAGTCCACAAGTCTTAAAGTTGCTAAGTTTGGGGACCCCTGCTCTATTCTCTCTCTCTCTCTCTTTCTCCCTCCCTCCCCCTCTCTTATCTATCTACTGCTATCTACTGTCTACTCACTAGCTAACTAGATAGCCATCCTATCTATCTGTTTTTCTGTCTGTCTGTCTGTCTATCCCCTCTATATTTTATCTATCTATCTATCCTATCTATCTATCTATCTATCTATCTATCTATCTATCTATCTATCTATCTATCTATCTACGCTATCTATCTGTCTGTCTGTCTACCTATCATTAAATTATATGGATGGATGGATGGATGGATGGATGGATGGATGGATAGATGGATAGAGACAGAGATAGAGATAATACTTTATTTGTGGTCATGGATCAAAACAGAAGTACAACAAAAGAAGAACATGGGAAAATTAATCATGAACAATTGGTCACCAAAAACTTGACTAAGGGGGATTACAGCATTCTTCTCTGATGGTTACCACTCTTAAAAGAAAAATTGGAAACCTGAGAAGTAACGTATGAGGAGGAGCCATCCCCTAGACAATATAAGAACAAATTGCTAACATTGGGTCTAGAAGGGCCTATTCCAAGGAGAGACAGTAACTTAGACCTGCCTGCGTTATGCACAGGACAATGTAAGAGGACAAGCTCCACAGTTCCAACCTCAGCTCTGTCACGGGGGCATAGCTGCTTGTTAATCGGGAGCCTCTTACTTCGCCCATCCAGTAGTGCTGAGGGCAGGACGTTAAAGCAGGCTAGGGAGAAAGCTCTTCTATACTTGGGAATAGTTAGAGTGTAAAAATAGGAAGCCATCCTCAGTCCATAAGACTCTGAAGAATTGAGTGCAAATCTTTCTCTTTCGCTGCCCAGGGTATCTCCAATGGAACAATAAGGACTGCAAGAACCTGCTTCCTTTTGTCTGCAAGTTCCTGGCCCCGAGTGAGGAAGACGACTAATGGAGTCTGGAGAAGCAGCGAGGCCTGCCTGCCTGATTGCTGAAATCTCCGCTCCGCACTCCTTGGCTGAGCGGATGCTTTGTGTAGCTTAGACCTGATTTTGCTCATTCTGATGGGCCAGAAGTTTGAATAAATTCTCAAACTCAGAGTCTGAAGCTCAAGATCCCTGAGTCTTCTGCACAGCAAGGGTTGGTATGAACAAACAACAGATAATCAGAGTTGGAAGGAACCTTGTAGGTCATCTAGTCCAACCACCTGCCCAAGCGGGAGACCCTACACATTTCTAACCGAGGGCAGTCCAGTCTCTTCTTGAAAGCCTCCAGGGATGAAGCTCCCACAACTTCCAAGGGCAACTTCTGTTCTATTGGTTGATTGTTCTCGCAATCTCAGAATATTTCTCCTTATTTCCAGGTTAAAGGATACTAAGGGGAGGGGCTGCTTTCTTTGCGAGGACCATCCATTGATGCTATCGTTGTGTAGTGGGCTTCAGTAGGCAGGAACCAGACCAGCATAGCTGCAACAGCATTTATTGACTCAAAACTGGAACTGAGGAATTGCAGGCAAATGCCTGTAATTTATACCCTGGGCCCACAAGGCCTTAATCATAATGCTTGAAAAACCTGCCCAAATATAAATGTTCAAAGTTTCCCTCCAAAACAGTTGGAGCTGACGGAGAGGATCATCTAAAGCAGGGTCGCCAACCTTTTGGACCTCAGGGACCACCAAACTCATAATTTTAAATCCCGGGGACCACTAATATGAATTTTGACTGACGGTAGCTTGCTGACGTTGGTGTGTTTGTGTGTGTGTGTGTGTGTGTGTGAGAGAGAGAGAGAGAGAGATCTGATCTAATCTCTCCCTCCGTCCCCCCCCCTCTCTCTTTCTCACACACAAACATACACACACACACAAACAAACACATAGAGGCAGGGGTGGGGTTCAAATTGCTTAACAAGTGGTTCTTGGGGTGGCCTAATTTGTAGGTGTGGCTTGGTGATCATGTGACTGGCTGGGCATGGCTTGTATGTAAATATTATAAATATTTATGTAAATATTGAATGTTTAATTCAAAAAAGAGCAACTTTTACCCAAAATCAGGCAAAGCAGGCAAGCAGATTGAGTTGCTCACAGATCACAGATTCACTTAGAGATCTATGATTCTGCAATCGGCTACCTGAGTCTGCATTGCTTCAGTCCTAAGGAAGGTTCAGCTCTGCTTAAAAGCAGAGCCAAAGATCTAAAGATTAGCTAGAAAGCAAGAAATCCAACAATTTCTTTATGGTATATATCTCCTGGCACAGCAGAACAGCTGTGTACAATCACGTTCTGGTAACTCCTGTGATGCAGCTGGAACTCATCGTATCGGCTGCCGTTCTATTCGACTATTTCAGCGACGTGGAGAGGGGGGGAATCTGCTGCTTGGGTAACAGTTTATCCTCCATGTTAAATTACCCAGGCCTCGTGCTCTGGAGAGGACACTCCAGCTTTGCACACAGCATGGAAACAGCACAGGAAGTGGCTGTTACCAGTTTCATAGCATGAGACCATCGTCTCTTGAGACCGAAGGATGCCAATTCAATTCAACATTCATAGTCTTTGAGATAGGCTGGGGGCCCATGGGATCCTGGGTTTGGAGAGAACCACTGCTCCAGCGGTGGGATTCCGGGTGGCGGTGGCGTCCTTGGCTGGTGTGGCCCTGCCGGGGGTGGAGACGGTGACGGTGGCCCGAAGATCTCGCCAGCGGCGATGACGTCGGCGGTGGCGGCCTGGCCTGGTTCCGTCTGGTCCAACGGCGGGGGTGCCTAGTGTGAGGACGATGCCGGCCCTGGTGATTAAGACCAGAATTCCGGTGTCGGTGACATCAACTGGAATGAACTTTTTGCCTTCCCGATCTTGTTTTTATCAACGCTAGCGACGATGTCAAGGACAGGGGTTACGATTTGTTAACTGGGATATCTGGAGGGGTCAGCCTCGAGCCGGCTCCTCTCCTCTCCAACCTCGACTTCAGTCATTAACAACTGTATCTGCTGGACGCCGTGTGGCCGGCCCGATTGTATACTCAGCGGCGGACTTGAGGGCACTCAGGAATTCCCCCTTTCCTTGAGGCGGCCCCCCGACCTTTCTGTGGCATACTTCGATGATGGACCCTGGGATCCGGAAAGGTGGCACATTCAAGGGAAATGCGGCCAATTACGTTTGTTTATTTCCAAATTCTTAAATGGGTTAGGGAGGGTGGTCAGACAGGGTTGGGGTACAACCCTTCTGGAAAAAAGGCCAGACCAGAGGTCACGCGCGGTCGAGGGGTTTTGGGAAGGGGGATGGTCGGATTGAGGATGGGGTTTTTTTTGGGGAAGGGGGAGGAGAGGGCCATTTCTACCATTGGTGGGAGAGGCAGGTATGGCATTGACAGGGGGCCTTATCAAGTTATGGGAGCTCGCCCCCGCTGTTTACAAGCGGTGGTGTGCTCCGGCCCCCAGGTCATGTCTCGCTCCCTGAGTTGTTTGAATGATCGGGCCCCGGGCCTCCGGCTGATGTTATGCAATGCCAGGTCCGTAGTGAATAAAGCCCTCCTTGTTTACGATCTTGTTACGGAGGGGTGTGTGGACCTGGCGGGCATTACCGAGACCTGGCTGGGACAAGAGGGGGGTGTCCCTCTGGTGGAGATGTGCCCAGCTGGGTTTCGGGTCTTTCATCAGCCGAGGGCCCAGAGGAGGGGTGGGGGGGGGTTGCGGTAATTATTCGGGAGGATCTGGGACCTAGGGAATCCACTGTTCCTCAGACGACGGGATGTGAGTCCCTTTTTGTTAAGTGTGGTTCCGGGGTTCAGATGGGCCTATTGATCACATACCTGGCTCCCTGCTATGTGACATCGGCTCTGCCTGAGCTCCTCGAGGTCATAGCCGGCCTGGCGGTTGAGACCCCCCAGGCTGATGGTCATGGGGGATTTCAACTTGCCTTTGGCTGGCAGGGCCTCGGGGATTGCTCAGGAGTTTTTGGCTTCCATGACAGCCTTGGGCCTGACCCAATTAATTAGGGAGCCCACTCACATTGGGGGTCACATCCTGGATCTGGTTTTTGTCTCTGGACAGTGGCAGGATGATCTTGGTGTTGGGGATGTTTTTGTTGAGCCCTTGTCATGGTCAGATCATTCGCTCTTTAGGCTGGACTTCCAGGCCGCTCCCCCCCATCGCAGGGAGGCGGACCAAATACGTTGGTACTGCCCCAGGCGCCTGATGGATCCAGATAGGTTCCTGATGGAGCTTGGGCCATGTCCGGACGTTTGAGCACACGACTCGGTTGAGGACCTGGTGGCCACCTGGGATAGGGTGGCGGCTGGGGCCCTGGACCGGGTCATGCCCTTGCGGCCTCTGACCTGGTGCCGCTCTCGCTCGGCCCCTTGGTTCTCTGAGGAGCTGAGGGAGATGAAACACAGGAAAAGACGCCTGGAGAGTATTTGGAGGACTACTCGCTCCGGACCTGACCGAACACAATTGCGGTCTTATATTAAGACCTATTTAGTGGCGATAAGGGTGGCACTTGGGGAAGTCATTTGGGAGGAGTTTGATCCTGTGACCCCTGAAGACATGGACAGGTTGATGTGGGGGTTGAATGCTACCACATGTTTATTGGACCCGTGCCCCTCCTGGCTGGTGTTGGCCACTCGGGAGGTGACATGAGGTTGGTTCCAGGGTATTATTAACACTTTCTTGAGTGAGGGATATCTACCCACTGCCTTGAAAGAAGCAATGGTGAGACTCCTCCTCAAGGAACTGTCCCTGGACCCAACTTTTTTATCTAATCATCATCCCATCTCCAACCTTCGCTTTGTGGTGAAGGTTGCTGAGAGTGTGGTGGTACGACAGCTTCCCCAGCACCTGGATGAAGCTGTCTATTTGGATCCACGCCAATCGGGCTTCAGGCCCGGGCACAGCATGGAGACGGCATTGGTCGCATTGGTGGATGATCTCTGGAGGGCCCGTGACAGAGATTATTCCTCTGTCCTGGTCCTATTAGATCTCTCGGCGGCTTTCGATACTGTTGACCACAGTATCTTATTGCAACAGCTGGAGGGGTTGGGAGTGGGGGGCACTGTTATGCGGTGGTTCTCCTCCTTCCTTTCTGGCCGTTCACAATTTGTGTTGGCGGGGGGGCAGAGGTTGGCCCCGAGGCCCCTGATTTGCGGGGTTCCTCAGGGGTCGGTGATCTCGCCACTTCTGTTCAATATTTATATGAAACCGCTGGGTGAGATCATCCGTGGCTTTGGGGTAGAGTTCCATCAATACGCTGATGACACTCAACTGTACATCTCTACCCCGCGCCACCCCGATGAAGCCGTGGAAGTGATGGCCCAGTGCCTGGAGGCCGTGCGGAGTTGGATGGGGCGGAACAGGCTTCAACTCAACCCATCTAAGTCTGAATGGCTGTGCTTCCCGGAACCCCCGTACAGCCAGCTGGTTCCATCGCTGGCTTGGGCGGGGGGGAAATACTTGCCCCCACAGAGAGGGCTCGCAATCTGGGTGTCCTCCTGGATGTGCAGCTGTCATTGGAGGACCATTTGGCAGCCGTCGTCAGGGGGGCTTTTGGCCAGGTCTGTAGGATCTACCAGTTGCGGCCCTTTCTGGATCGGGATGCGCTTCGCACGGTCACTTCTGCCCTGGTGACCTCCCGCCTAGACTATGCCAATACTCTCTACATTCGGCTGCCTTTGAAGAGCATCCGGAGGCTCCAGCTGGTGCAGAATGTGGTCGCGCGGGTGGTGTTGGGGGCTCCTCGGGGCTCCCATGTTACGCCACTTCTGCACAAGCTGCATTGGCTCCCGGTGGCCCTCCGGGTGTGCTTCAAGGTCTTAGTTATCATCTTTAAAGCGCTCCATGGCTCGGGACCAGGATATTTGCGAGACCGCCTCCTGCCATTATCGCCATGTAGACGTCTTGACTTTTGGACCTCAACCTTCTCCCGCAGAATAAACCAGGCCAGTCGTGCTAAGACAGAGTTTATTTGACCTGTGGGGTGAGCAAAATCAGACCCAAGCTACCGAAAGCCTCCATGAAGTGAAGGGGTGCGTGCAAAGCAGAGACTTTTTGGGCAGGTGAGGGGCGGGGTGTATATGTGCGGTGGGGGCTTCCTTAATTCTCCAGGTTTCATCAGGTGTTTCCCACAGACTGTGGTGACATCTGGCAGATGAAGGAATACTTGGATTCACACTTGTCAGCTTCCGATATATCATGAACTGAGTGGAAAAAGAGAGAGAGAGAAATGGCAGTTCTGGGCAGCAAAAGAGAAAGTTTTGCAGGGAAATCCCGCAGGTGGAGGTGGATCCAGGAGATCCCTTCAATGGCCCCTCCCTCTCGGCCAGGGGGAAGTGGGGCCAGTGGTGGTATTCACCCGGTTTGCACTGGTTAGGGAGAATCAGTAGCAAGGACTTGGCGTGGGTCGCCGAACCATTAGTAAGTTCTGGTTGGCCATGCCTCTACCCTGGTGCCCGGTTGCCAGTAACTCGCTGGCCCCGCCCACCTGACACTCGCCCCTTAAAGTTTTTCTTTTTTTCTTTTCCCTCCCAACAATCAGCTGTTCATACGATCAGCTGTGCTCGGATTCCCCTTGTTGAGTCCCAGGAAGGCAGAAAGTGGAGGAAGGGGCACAGCTGGGACTGTGCCAGGAGACACACCCAGGACTCCCCTGGGATTCTGAGAGGGCGAAAACAGCCTCCCCTGGGCTTTGGGGGCCCTCCGGAAACTGGAAACAGGCTCATTTCTGGACTTCCAGAAGGCCCATTTTTTCCCCTCCCAGGGCCTCAGTGCAGAACCTGCACTTACCTGCATTGCGTGGAGACTCCTGGGAGGGGAGGGGAGGGGAAGGGAGGCGGGCCTAGCCGGTCAGTTGACATACTGGTTTGGCGGACCAGCTGTAACTTTAACATCCAGTTAGCTTGAACTGGTCCGAACCAGTAGAATCCCACCCCTGGTTGGGCTGAGAGAAAAGAACTGGCCTAAAGTCTGTCAGCCAGCTTTCATAGCTAAGGTCGGACTAGAATTCCCCATCTCCTGGTGATTGGCCCAAAATTTTATCCAGCAAAGTTTCATGCCTAAGAAGGGATTGGGGTTGGGGTTGGGTTGGGGTTGGGGTTGGGTTGGGGTTGGGGTTGGGGTTGGGGTTGGGGTTGGGGTTGGAGTTGGGTTGGGGTTGGGTTGGGGTTGGGGTTGGGTTGGAGTTGGGGTTGGGGTTGGGGTTGGGTTGGAGTTGGGGATGGGATTGGGAATGGGTTTAGGTTGGGGTTGGGTTGGGATTGAAATTGGGGTTAGGGTTGGGTTGGGGTTGGGTTGGGTTGGGTTGGGTTGGGGTTGAGGTTGGGGTTGAGGTTGCGGTTGGGGTTACGGTTGGGTTGGGGTTGGGGTTGGGGTTGGGGTTGGGGTTGGGTTGGGGTTGGGTTGAGGTTGGGTTGTGGTTGGGGTTGTGGTTGGGTTGTGGTTGGTTTGGGGTTGTGGTTGGGTTGTGGTTGTGGTTGGTGTTGGGATTGGTGTTGGTGTTGGGGTTAGGGTTGGGGTTGGGGTTGGGGTTGGGGTTGTGGTTGTGGTTGTGGTTGGGGTTGGGGTTAGGGTTGAGGTTGGGGTTGGGGTTGCGGTTAATGTTAGGCTTGGGGTTGATGTTGGGGTTGGGTTGGGGTTTGGGTTGGGGTTAGGGTTAGGGTTAGGTTTAGGACTCCCAAGCCTTACACACAAGATTAAAAGGAACCCAATACACAAGACTATTTTAATAATAAATTATAATATATTAAATAATAAATAAGACTGAGGATAGCAGAAGAGATTCTGCCGAAACATCATTAGAATAAAATGACAAATACTAAGATGTGGGAAAATATCCAAAGAAACGTACATACCATACATTTAAATACCCGTGAAAACATAAGAAAACATATATAATCATAATGATAATCATAATCATAAATATTTATTTATATACCGCTACTCTCCCAAAGGACTCGGAGTGGTGCACAGCAATACAATTAAAACAATAAATATATGAAAAGTTAAAACTAAATTAAAGGCCCTGGCTGAAAACAATTAAAACCCCTCCCTAAAACCCTAAAATTTAATATAAAAATTAAAACACCCAAATCTAAAATCAGCCCAAGCCGGCCTGGTCAAAGAGTCAGGTTTTCAAGGCATGCCTGAAGGTCCCCAGGTCCGTGGCTATACGTAACTCCAGAGGCAATATATTCCAGAGGGCAGACGCCCCCACAGAGAAGGCCCTATTCCTCGGGGTCACCAGCCGGCACATAGATGCCGACGGGACCTGCAGGAGAACCCCCCTGTGGGAGCGCATCAGACGGTGAGAGGAAAATGGCAGAATATGAGTATGTATGTATGTATATGTGTATATATATATACACACACACACACATATAAACATATATACACATATACATAAACAGGCTCAGTATATATTCTTTTTCTTACTTTCTCTGTGGTAGTCATGGGGGAAGGGTTTCGGGCTTGACACATTCCTAAGTGGGGAGGAGTGGAGATAAAGAGAGTTGTTTTGGCTGGGTGGTTCTTCTTCCCGTGGGAAACGAGCTGTTCTTGCTTGGGCCCCTTGTGGTGGAAATTTTTGACATCAGGCAACTTTGAATTACTTCTATTAGAGAAGGTGACTTTTGAGGGTTGTTTCTAACTTGTAATATTGTGGGGTAATTCCGGGTTATTTCAGATCTGGAATTACCATGGACTTTGCCAATTTGTTGTTTTCGTAAATATAAGAAATCATTTTTGAAGATGGACTTTGTATTTTTCTTTTTAAATGGATTTCATCACTTAGATGTTCCACAGTTGCTCAAGGTGCTTCAGGGGGTAATCAGTTGGGGGATTGATCCCCTTCTACCCACTGAAGGGGGAGCCCCTTCTGAAGATGCCAGCCACCTCTTAGGCAGAAACTTTTGTGTGGGTCCAATGGAGCGAAATCCCTACCAAGGAGTGGAGCCCCACTCTTCATAACAAACACATGCATTTTTTGCCAAACTTTTCCCTTTGAATTAATGGCACGTTTCAATTGCCTTGATATAGCTTGACTTTTTGCAAATGGAGTTCAGCAGACATGTAAGGTGGGATTAAAGAGGAAGAAAAAGGAATTTCAGGGAGAGGATTCTGGAGGGTCAAATCAGGAAGGGGTCAAAGCAGGGGTGGAATTATACCGGTTCGGACCGGATTGGCCAAACCGGTTGCTCCAAAGATCAGCTGAGAGGGAACTGGTTCGTTCCGACATTCTTCTGTTCTTCTGTTTGGCCCACCTGCCCACCTGGGCTCTAGGCTGTCCTTTATTCCCTGCTTTTTCAACCTCAGCTGCTTTGCATGGCACAGCTGATTGAAGTGCACACTGTGTGTCACGACCAGCAAGCCCAGGCTCACCAAGAGGAATCGCCCCATAGTCTTCCTTCCTTCGCTGCAGAGACAATAAAAGAGGGGAGATATTAAAAGGGGAGGCAGGCCATTGGGAAGCTACCTCCCTCCCAAGAAAGAGGGACCCCACATTCAACCCAGGACAGAAATTCAATTAGTTGTTCAGTTGTTCAGCCCTGGTCTTCCTTCCTTGGTCATGTCACAGCCTTGGTGCTTCAAAGACCCAGCAAGAACTTACCAAATTTGCAGATGATACTAAGCTGGCAGGAATAGCCAACACTCACGAAGATAGGCTGAAGATCCAGATGGATCTTGACAGACTTGAACACTGGGCCATATCTAACAAAATGAAATTCAACGTAGAGAAAAGGAAAGTCCTACACGTAGGCAAGAAAAACCCAAAGGACACATATACACTGGGTGAAACCAGGCTCAATAGCAGTTACTGGGGGAGGGATCTTGGAGTCTTAGTGGACAACCAGCTAAATAGGAGCCAGCAGCAGCAGCCAAAAGAGCCAATCCAATCCTAAATTGCATTAACAGAGGGATACAATCGAGATCAAGGGAGGTACTATTATCACTTTATAGAGCCTTTGTAAGACCACATCTAGAGTACTGCATCCAGTTTTGGTCACCACACTATAAAAAGATGTTGAGTCTCTAGAAAAAGTGCAGAGAAGAGCAACCAGGATGATGAGGGGACTGGAGACTAAAACATATGATGAACGGTTGCAGGAACTGGGCCTGGCTAGTCTAGGGAAGAGAAGGACCAGGGGAGACATGATTGTGGTCTTCCAATATTTGAGGGGCTGCCCCAGAGAGGAGAAAGGGGGTCAAGCTATTTTCTAAAGCACCCAAAGGCCAGAGAAGGAATAATGGATGGAAACTGATCAAAGAGAGATTCAACCTGGAAATAAGGAGAAACTTTCTGACAATGAGAACAATCAACCCATGGAACAGAAGTTGCCTTCAGAAGTTGTGGGAGCTTCATCCCTTGAGGCTTTCGAGAAGAGACTGGACTGCCATATGTAAGAAATGTGGAGGGTGTCCTGCTTAGGTGGGAGGTTGGACTAGATGACCTATAAGGTCCCTTCCAAATCTGTTAATCTGTTAAAACCCTTCACTGCTGTCTAACGATTATGGGCAGGGGGCTCTTGAGAAGGTCTCTTCTATATCTGTCCGTCTGCCCCAGAGATCCCCAATAGATCCTTTGCTCTCTGCCTGAGGGATCCTCCTGCAGCCCCCTTGCTGCGACCTGGACATCACATGCAGCCTCCCCTGCAAGAGATCCCTTCAGAGGGAGGGAGGGAGATGCAGGAAGGATCTGCTGCAAGGGTCTCACCTGTCAGGTGCCTGTAGGTGTGAGAGATACACTCACCTGTCCACAGGTAGCAAGTCTTCTCAGTGGCAGCTCAAGGTTTTTCCCTCCTGCAAAAGGAACAGAGGCATTTATAGGCAAGTCATGGGGGTGGATTTCTTTAGGGAGGGCGGGGGGCGTGGAGGGAGAGAAGGAAATTGCATGAGAAGGAAATTTTTGGTCTAACCACCAGGAAGTGGCAGAAAATAATCTGGCAGGATTTACATTCTTGCAGGACTGAAAATCCTGCAATGTGTAAAACGGTCCCTGAGGTCATCCAGTCTAGCCCCTGCTCAGCTCCCTGGACCCATAGCTAACTCACCTCCTCTCCCCACTCCAAACCTCCTCTGGATGCTGTGGGGTTGTTGTTGACAGGTCGACTTTCTCTTTTCGTGCACCAGGTATTTCTAACTTTGGCACCTGGAGGGATGAACAGCCTCCCAGCATCCTCCTAAAGGAGGCCTTCGTTGCATTCCCACAAGAGGCCAAGACCTCAACCCAGGTTAGGGAGGCGGATTTTGCTGTGCCTGGCTTCCTCTACACAACACACTTGAGCCCCTGAGTCGCTAAGCGAGCGTTGGGATTTGCGTGAACTCAGCGCAAAGTTTTTCTCCGAGGGATCAACATGTCCTGCGAATCTCGTCGAGGTTTTGCTGGTGTTGAGAGGCTGTGAAGGATCCCCTGGCAGGATTCCTCCCTTCATGGGGAGCCACTCCTTTTATTAATTTATTTCTCACGTTCTTTCCAGTGTCCAATGTTTCAAGGGATCAGATCTTATCCCCGGGGCGTTTTCTGCACCAGGGGTGGGCTTCAAAAATTTTAGCAAGGGGTTCTCTACCCAGTTGCTGGGGGGGTGGCCATGGGAACGTGGCCTAGTCAGCCTTCTGCACCATGCTGGGGGGGCATTTTTGCCCTCCCCGGGCTGTGGAGGCTTTCCTTGAGCCTCCGGATGGGCAAAAACAGCTTCCCAGACTACAGAGGGTCTCTGGAAGGCAGAAAAGGGCTCTTTTCTGGCCTCCCAAACTTCTGGGAGGGCCGTTTTTTGCCCTCCCTGAACTTCTGTGCATGCCCTGCACTTACCTGCATCCAAAACGGGCCACATGGGGACTCCTGGGAGTGGAGGGGTAGGTGGGAGTTTCGGGTTTTCGGAACTGCACTGAATCTTAGCTAGGGGATCTTCTGAACACCTGCGGATCCCCAGCAGCCTAGCCCTGGTCTGCACCCACGGGAAACCTCCCCTTGTAGCTACCCTGAGGCCCAATTAAACTCTAATGACAACCAGGTGCCGTTACTTTGGAGTTTGGGGCCACCTAACAAGGATCCCCCCAAAGTCCCAGAGCAGCAGTTGAGCTACAATGGTTGGCAAGCTCAGCGTTAACGATGGAACAAGGGAGCCCCACGAAGCATTGTGACATCCAGGGCCGTGAGCCAAAAGTGGTCTTCTCCCTTTGAAAAGAACACCAGGAAGGACAAATGGAGAAGGAACAAGGAAGCGAAACCTTGAAGCGATCCAAGGCTGGCTTGGATCAAGAGTCCTATGTAGGAATTATTGCCTCAAAAGTCTTCTCATCCCATATTGCAAAATGTTCTATATAGAAATACATTATATTTATGCGCGCATGTCTGCAGAGGTGTGTGTCTGTCCGCGCACACACACACAAACACACACACACTCCTAGTCCCAAGGACTGATAGTGTCCTTGTAAGTGGTCCAAAGCCTTCCAGCCAGTTTTCACGGGACTGGAACTCACCGTCTCCTGGGAATTGGCCCCAAGTCACCCAGTTGGCCTTCCTGCCTGAGGTGGGACTAGAACTCCCCATCTCCTGCTTTCTACCGCTGTGCCTTAGCCACTAAGACCAAACTGACTCTCAAAGATGGCTCACTTGCCCTGAAGAGGTTGTCTCCTGTCATGCGTTGTATGAAGCCCTCCTGACTCAAAATGTGTATGAAAATACGGAGAAGGGCTGCGCAATGTTTCCTTCACAAGTTGGCTTTGACTGCAAAACTACTTTGCCACTTGCCAGCATCCAAACCTACATGCCGGCCTTTGATGCTTACAGCCATCCAGAGAGCAAACATCCTGGGGAAATTGACTGTGTGCTCTTTCCCCAATTCAAAGAAACTCATCTGGGAATGGCATGGTGCAACCACCGATACCCCAGGAGGTTACCTGGGGAACAACAGAGGCACTTCGCTTTGCACCTGGGAATGCATCTGTGTCACCAACATCCAGAATCCAGGAAGTGCATCTTTGCAGAAAAAGGGAAGAAGGAAGGAAACAGAGGAGGGGAAAGCCCACCCTTCCATACATCTCATAAGGTTCCCTTTAAGAGCCCCTCACCCTTTTTCCTTCCTTCGTTCCTTCGCTCCTTCCCTCCCTCCCTGTGGTGACAGTCTGCCATGAATGGAGAAAGGGAGCACAGGATGCTTGGGGAACCGAAAGTAACCACTGCGCTTTCTCAAGAAGCTGCTTCAAGTCCTCTGGTATAAGGGCGCTAAAACACAGGGGTATTTTAGAAAACATTATATTCAAGAGGCATTGTTTTTGTATTGGGAGAAGATAAAAAGACAATACTACTTAAAAATTCCACTATGGATATCAACCATTGAAGCTTTTTCTTATCCAATAATATATAGAAAGAAACAGATATGGTGAGATGTGGAATGAAAAGGGTGAACTTAAATCTATGCAAGTGTTGGAAGAACAAGATGTAAAAATGAACTGGTTTTCATACTTGCAAATACAATCTAGGATTGATAAAGTTTCTAAAACAGAAGGTATTTATGATAAGGTGACTGATTTAGATACAATTTTGATGGGTACTGATGAAAAGGTAATTAAAAAACTTTATGGACATTTATTAGAATTTAAACTGGAGGAGGAACAAGTTAAAGAAACGATGATTGCTTGGGGGAAAAATTTTGGATACGGGATTGATTTAGAAAAATGGCAAAAATTGTGGTCTCAAAATTATAAAATGACAATGTCAACTGCATATAAAGAAAATTTGTATAAGATGTTTTACAGGTGGCATTTACCCCCGTTGAGACTTGCGAGAATGTTTAAGAATAAATCGGATAAATGTTGTTAATGTCATCAGATACCCGGTTCATATTACCATATGTGGTGGACATGTTTGGACGCAAAGAAATATTGGACTGAAATCCACACATGGCTGGAAAAAAATGATAAAACAACATATAGACTTTAAACCAGAGATCTTTTTATTGGGAATCATACCGGAAACATACAAGAAAGAGCTGAAATATTTGATTGTTAATGTTTTAACAGCGGCTAGAATTATATTTGCGAAGAATTGGAAAAATGATAAAATACCTATGCAGGAGGAAGTTATTTAAAAAGTTATGGACTGTGCTGAAATGAGTAAATTGACATTTGAAATGAGAGACCAAGAAGGTAAGCAATTTTATATGATATGGGATTTGTTTTATCAATGGTTGGATAAAAAGACATGGTAAGGTAATAGAATAGATAATTTTGTTATAGAAGCTTAATAGATTGATATAAAACATAATGTAGACATATATAACCATTGAATGAAAGCATACTTTAAAATAAAATTTGGGATATCTCGTATAAAATGATGGAATAAATAGTTTAGTCATGGATGATTAACAATTGATAAATATATGAGCATACGTCAGTTTGACAATGTGAGATTGATATAAACTGTGAGCAGCGACTATGAAAGGATTGCACAAAAGATTTGAAACCAACTGACACACTGTGTGTGTATATAAAATGGAAGATGTTTTTATGTTTTTATGTTTTTATGTATTGTTTGTATATGTTCGCCTTAAAAAATAAAAACTTTTTTAAAAAAAGAAGAAGCTGCTTCAAGGTCACCCAAGTGGTTGAACTAACCATAAGGAAAACTGGATCTCATTAAACTGGACATACCCAGTTCCTGCAACCCTTCTTCACATTTTAGCCAGAGGTGGTATTCAACCGGTTTGCAGCGGTTTGTGCAAACCGGTAGGGGTGATTTGGCCTGGGTCGCTGAACAGGTGGTAACCCCTGGCTGGCCATGCCCTGGACCTGGTCGCCCGGTCACTCACTTGCCCCGGTCTCTCTCCTAGCTTTCCCTACCATGTGGTGGCCATGGCACAGCTCGGGCGCAGCAGTCCCGGGAAAACCGCCCACCTGCCCGCCCTCCTGGAGCACGCTTTCTTCCTTCTCCTGGCAGATGCGCCTCTTCCAGCCCGGCCAGGCCCAGCCAGCCAGCAGGTGGGTGAGTGAATTTCCCGGGGCTTCTTGCCCCCCTTGTCGCAAGATGCCTGCAACGTGCTTTTTTGGGTGAGGCTGGAGTCCAGTCCCATCGAAAAAACCAGGCCCTGTTCTATGTGCCAGGCCTGGCAAGTCCGAGCAGCTGGCCCATAGAACAGGGCAGCGCCAGACCGTTGGAGAAGCAGAGCAAAGCCAGAAATCAGTCATTTAGCCTGCAACTGCCGCGTGTTCCCCAGCCCCACCGAAAAAAGCACAACTTGTGCCGGCCCATTGGAAAAGCGGAGCGGCAGCTACAGGGTTCTCACACCAAAAAAAGGGGCGGCAACTCTTTTTCGGTCTCCAGCTGCCTCTTTTGCAATGCCAGAAGCCTCCCCAACCATCCGGCTGCTCTCCTCCTCCTCAGCCATACAGAACAAAGAGGCAGAGAAGGAAAGCAGGCAGACTCGGCAGGCAATCGCGATCTTTAGCTGGCCTTCTCTTTCTCAGACCAAGGAGGGAGGAGGGAGGGGAAGGTATGTAGGAAATCTCCCTGTCTCTGCAGCATCGGTCATGTTACTCAGTGGGTGTGGCCAACTTGACATAATTCGCAGCAAGGTGCCACATTACCCTGCCGAGTTGGCCATGCCCACCGAGTCACATGACCACCACACAAGCCATGCCCACAGAACTGGTAATGAAAAAATGTGACCCCCATCACAGGCTTTAGCCTCCAGGTCCCCTAATCATCCTTCTTGCTCTCCTCCTCACTCCTTTCTAAAGTCTCTTCGGACTTGACTCTCTGACTGTGCTTTGGGTGTCGGAACTCTGGACTTGTGGGCATTGCTACTTCCCTCTTTGCCACGTGGGGCTGCTAGGACTTAACGGATAATAGATAATCACTGACTCGGCACAGATCCCATCCAGCTCCATGGTTTATGGAGGAGCTGAGGGAGATGAAGTGCTGGAAAACATGTCTGGAGGGTGTCTGGAGGGCCAGTCGCACCGAATCTGACCGGACACAGGTGAGGTCCTATATTAGGACCTACCTAGTGGCAATAGAGGCGGCGAAGCATTCGTACTTCTCCGCCCTTATTGCGTCAGCAGAAAATCGGCCTGCCGCCCTGTTTAGAGTGACCCGCTCCCTGCTTGAGCTGAGAGCGCGGGAAAACCTCTTGCAGGGCAGGGCGGAGGAGTTTTCCCGATTTCTGCATGATAAAATCACTCAGATTTGGGGTGAGCTAGACTCCAGCTGGGTGGTCCTGGGGGAGATGGCTGGGGCAAGTCTTGAGATGGTTATCTGGCAAGACTTCGATCCTGTAACTGCCGAGGGCGTGGACAGGTTGCTGGGGTTGCTGAACACCACCACATGTTTGTTGGACCCGTGACCCTCCTGGTTGGTTTCTACCTCCAGTGAGGTGACACGAGGCTGGCTCCAGGGGATTGTCAACGCTTCATTGAGGGAGGGGTCGCTCCCTACCGCCCTGAAAACGGCGGTGGTGCGGCCTCTCCTCAAGAAGCCTGCCCTGGACCCAGCACTTTTGAATAACTTTCGTCCGGTCTCCAACCTCCCCTTTCTGGCGAAGGTTGTGGAGAGTGTGGTGGCATTTCAGCTCCCTCAGTACCTGGAGGAAACGACGTATTTAGATCCCTTCCAATCGGGCTTCAGGCCCAGGTACAGTACTGAAACAGCATTGGTCGCGTTGGTTGATGATCTCTGGAGGGCCCATGACAGAGGTTATTCCTCTGTCCTGATTCTATTAGATCTCTTGGCGGCTTTTGATACTATCGACCATAGTATCTTGTTACAGCGGCTGGAGAGGTTGGGAATTGGAGGTACCGTCTTGCGGTGGTTCTCCTCCTTCCTCTCTGACTGCTTGCAATTTGTGTTGATGGGGGGGAGAGGTCCACCCCTAGGCCCCTCATTTGTGGGGTGCCTCAGGGGTCGATCCTCTCCCCTCTCTTGTTGAACATTTATGTGAAGCCGCTGGGGGAGATCATCCGTGGTTTTGGAGTAAAGTGTCATCTTTATGCGGATGACACTCAGCTTTACATCTCTACTCCAAAACACCCCAACGATGCTGTGGAGGTTATGTCCCGGTGCCTGGAGGCCGTGCGGAATTGGATGGGTGAGAACAGGCTTCGACTCAACCCTTCCAAGACTGAGTGGCTGTGGTTTCCGGCATCCGGATATAGTTAGCTGACTCCATCGCTGACTATTGGGGGTGAAATCTTAGCCCCCACAGACAGGGCTCGCAATTTGGGCGTCCTCCTGGATGCACGGCTGTCATTGGAAGATCATATTACGGCCATCTCCAGGGGTTTTTTTTATCAGGTTCGCCTGATTCGCCACTTGCGGTCCTTTCTGGATTGGGACGTCTTACATACGGTCATTCATTCCCTTGTCACCTCCCGCCTGGACTATTGTAACGCTCTCTACATGGGGCTCCCTGCGGGGAGCACACGGAAGTTGCAGCTGGTACATAATGCGGCCGCGCGGGTGTTTATGGGGGCATCTAAAAGCTCTCATGTGACTCCTCTCCTGCACGAGCTGCATTGGTTGCCGGTTGCCTTCCCGGTGCGCTTTAAGTCCTGGTTTTGGCCTTTAAAGCGCTTCATGGCATCGGACCAGGAAACTTACAAGACCGCGTTCTGCCAGTAGTCTCCCACCGACCTGTGCGCTCCCACAGGGAGGGTCTCCTTCAGGTCCTGACGGCCTCTATGTGCTGCCTGGCGACCCCGAGGAACAGGGCCTTCTCTGTGGGGGCACCTGCTCTCTGGAATGGGCTCCGCCCTGAATTGAGAACGACCACCGACCTGAGGGTGTTCAGGCGTGATTTGAAGACCTGGCTCTTTGAGCAGGCCGGCCTGGGCTGATCCTAAATTAATTTTAATGGGGTTTAATGTATTCAATTTTAAGGTTGTGATTTTAGATTCAGTTACAGCCCTTATTTAATTCTATTTTAATTGTTATATATATGTGGTTTTAGTAGGCTGTGCACTGCCCTGAGTCCTTCGGGAAAAAGGCGGTATATACATTTGAATAAATAAATAAATGAGAGTTGGAAGGGACCTTGCAGGTCATCTAGTCCAACCCCTGCCCAAGCAGGAGACCCTACACCATTTCTGACAAATGGCAGTCCAATCTCTTCTTGAAAGACTCAAGTGATGGCGCTCCCACATCTTCCGAGGGCCACTTTTGTTCATGGGTTGAGTGTTCTCAGTGTCAGAAAGTTTCTCCTTATTTCCAGGTTGAATCTCTCCTTGTTTCCATCCATTATTCCTTCTCTGGCCTTTGGGTGCTTTAGAAAATAGCTTGACCCCCTTTCTCCTCTCCGTGGCAGCCCCTCAAATATTGGAAGGCTGCTCTCCTGTCTCCCCTGGTCCTTCTCTAGGACTAGACTAGCCAAGCCCAGTTCCAGCAACCGTTCCTTGTATGTTTTAGCCTCCAGTCCCCTCATCATCCTGGTTGCTCTTCTCTGAACTTTTTCCAGAGTCTCAAATCTTTTTTATAATGTGGTGAACAATACTGGACGCAGGACTCTAGGTGTGGCCTTACTAAGGCTTTATAGAGTGGTATTAGTACTTCCCTTGATCTTGATTGTATCCCTCTCTTAATACAACTTACAATTGCATTAGCTTTTTTGGCAGCTGCTGTACACTGCTGGCTCCTATTTAGTTGGTTGTCCACTAAGACTCCAAGATGCCTCTCACAGTTACTGCTATTGAGCCTGGTTTCACCCAGTCTGTATGTGTCCTTTTGGTTTTTCTTGCCTAAGTGTAGGACTTCCCTTTCCTCTACATTGAATTTCATTTTGTTAGATATGGCCCAGGGTTCGAGTCTGTCGAGATCCATCTGAATCTTGAGCCTATCTTCTTGGGTGTTAGTTGATGGAGCTCGGAGAATCCAGACAGAGGGAAAACTGAGGGTTAGGGTGAAGTTCCCTGGCACCATTGGTGGGTCATTTGACCCTGGGATAAGTGTTAAATAAACTGACCCTACTCCGTGTGGCCAGAGTGACTTGGGTCAGAACATGAGGTGGACATGCAAGAAAGCATCGTAGCATCAATGGTTGTTTCTTTGGCGTCACCCTGTTCCCACTGCCACGTCGCTGGCATCTGCTTGGATGACAAAGGGTTGTTTGGGGTCAAGATGCTTCAGCACTGATTCTTTTGCAAACAGTTCTTCCAGTGTTTCAAATTCCTTTGGGCAGGTTATGTCCCACTGTAGGGGTTGTCTTGGGTGGGGTTTCGTTCCTGGGCTCCCTGTCTTTAGGAGGTCTGTCACGGGTTTGGCAATCTTCGCAAAGGAGGGGATGAGTTTTTGGTAGGAGTTTGCGAACCCCAAGAAGCTTTGTAGCTGCCTGTGGGTGGGAGGGAGCTGCCAGCCTAAGTTGGCTTTGTTGTGGTTTGCTGGCAGCCGGTGCAGCCGGCAGTGGAATTGGACAGTGGGGAAGAACCAGTCCAGGAATCTGGGGAGGCTCTGAATAGAGGAGAAGAGTAGAGTAGGGAAGAGAAGAGAAGAGAAGAGAAGAGAAGAGAAGAGAAGAGAAGAGAAGAGAAGAGAAGAGAAGAGAAGAGAAGAGGAGCAGAATAGAGTAGAGTAGAGTAGAGAAGAGAAGAGAAGAGAAGAGAAGAGAAGAGAAGAGAAGAGAAGAGAAAAGAAGAGAAGAGAAGAGAGCAAAATAAGGAATAGAATAAAATAGAGAATAGATAATAGAATAGAATAGAATAGAATAGAATAGAATAAAGAGTAGAATAGAATAGAATAGAATAGAATAAAGAGTAGAATAGAATAGAATAGAATAGAATACTTTTATTGGCCAAGTGTGATTGGACATACAAGGAATTTGTCTTGGTGTCAATACTCTGAAGACTCCGCAGAATGAAGGAGGCCAGTCATGATAGATAGATTTTTATTTGACCTTCTGGCCCAACAGGAAGAGCAAAGTCAGATCCAAGATACAGAAAGCATCCATGTCCATGAAGTGATGGGGTGCAGAGCCGAGATTTTGGCAGGTGGGAGGGGGCTTTCCTTGCCTCTCCAGACTTCACCAGGTGCTTCCCTCACCCTGTGGCTGGAACTTGCAGATGAAATAACGCCTGAACCCGCAACTCTGATCGTTCCATCTGAGGTACCCTGGGTAGCAAAAGAGACATTTCTGATCACCCAGCCAGTTTCCCTGCCTAAGGTGAGCCTGTAATTCACCGTCTGTTGGGGATTGGCCCAACGTCATCCCGCTAGCTTTCGTGGCTAAGGTGGGACTGGAACTCAACGTCTCCCCCTTTTCTAATCTGGTGCCTTAACCACTAGACCATATTGAGACTGCTCTGGTGGTTTATTATTGGACTGAACCTACATTAATATTTCTGTTCTATATAGGTAGGTGGCTGAGATTTATCTCATTGCAGTGCATAGACCTTTGACAATGGCAATAGCGCCTAGACTTATATACTGCTTTATAGTGTTTTACAGCCCACTCTAAGCAGTTTACAGAGCCAGCATATTGCCCCCAACAGTCTGGGTCCTCATTTTACCGACCTCGGAAGGGCGGAAGGCTGAGTCAACCTTGAGCCTGATGAGATTTGAAATGCCGAAGTGCAGTCAGCCGGCGGTCAGCAGAAGGAGCCTGCAGTACTGCACTCTGACCACCATGCCACCATGGTTCAATAATAATTTAATATATTAAATTATTAAATTAATATATTAAAGCAAGGAAAATGACCACGCAAAGCCAGATGTCCTGTGACAATGATGGGCCAAGGAAGTAGGTTAAGATGGAGATTATTTGCTTAATTAGGAGTAATTCTGAGTATTACAGGCCCTGTAATTATTTGGATATACAGTTTGAGGGTTCGAAGAAACCGTGGCTTTCACTTTTAATGGCGTGCCCCATGGATGTTTTGTCTTCCCTTGTCTGTAGAGAGAGTAGGACTGTGGCAGCTCAGAGATTCAGGAGGTCGACAAAGGCCATTGGGGGCCAAGGATTCAGGGTACCAAGAAAGATCCTCCTCAGGGGTGGGATTCTACCGGTTCAGCCCGGTTTGGAAAAACCGGTATCTCCAAATATCAGCTGGGGGGGAGCTAGTTCGGTTTGCTCCGACGATCAGCTGTTGAGCCCACCCACCCCCTGCTGGGCTTTATATCCTGTTTTTCAAGCTGAGTGGATTGCTGCGCATCAGCTATTTAACACACAGGGATTGCTGGAGAAGGTCAGTAGCAAAGGCTCTGCGCACGCTCACCGAACTGGTTGTTACATTGGTTGAATTGTACCCCTGGTCCCCCTTATTGTGGGAAGCACATCTTCAGCAGCCCTCCCCTTCATCTGGGCTTACCTGACAAGCTCCACAGTTCGACGCAGTACTCGTTCCATTAAAGGTTATTGGGTTCTCCTAGTTTCCAGGATTTGTAGCGGAAACTGGAGCCGTCACTCCAGTACCAGATGCGTTGCTAGAATAACAGAGAAGCCATGTTAGCCAACTGAGGAAGGGGCTATGGCTGTGAGGGCCCAGAGGCTTAGAGAGAAAAGTTGGTAAGTTTCAAGGGGAAGACCCTCTTCCTTCCCCTCCTCTTTTTCTCCCTCGTCTCCCTCTGTCTTCCCTCTTTCTCTCCCTCCTCTCTCCCTCTTTCTCTCTCTCCCCCATCTTTCTCTCCCTCTTTTCAGTCATAGGGTATACAGTATATATAATTTAATAATAGGGTACACTAAGCCATCAAACCATACTAGGAGACAGTCAATATAAATTGTAGACATACAAGCAACGTGGTTATAGTCATAAGTGGGATGAGATAGGTAATAGGAAAGATGAGAATAATAATAGTAGTGCAGACTTTGTAAATAGTTGGACAGTGTTGTGGGAATTATTTGTTTAGCAGAGTGATGGCGTTCAGGAAAAATCTGTTCTTGTGTCTAGTTGTTCTGGTGTTTGAGGGAAGGAGCTGAAACAGTTTATGCCTGGGATGTGAGGGGTCTGTAGATATTTTTACAGCCCTCTTTTGGACTCGTGCAGGATACAGGTCTGGAGTCACTGCGTGGGCTTGGACGAAGCCGGGGCGATCCTGAGTCCATCCCAGCTGCAAGGGTCCTCCTCCCCCTTGAAAATGCACCGCCCCCTCCCAGGAGAAATCTCTTCTTTGCCTCTGGAAGGCTCCCTGGGCTGGAGCCCGTTTTACGCCCACCTGGGCAAAAGAGAAGCCCCTTTGAGGAGGCCTGAAGTGGGGGAGAGATCTGAGACCCTTAACTCATTCGTGGTTCTACCCTCCTGCAAGGCAGCCTTGATTCAGAGATCCTCTCGTCCTTATGGAGTAGGGAGCAGGTTGGACTAAACAAGGGCTCTCCCGGATTGGCAACTTTTAAGACTTCAATTCCCAGAATTCCCTGGTGAGGTTGGCTGGCTGGCTGGGGGATTCTGGGAGTTGAAGTCCACAAGTCTTACAGTGGCCAGGTTTGGAGACCCCTGCACTAGAAGATGTCCGAGGTCCTTTCCATCTCTGTTCTTCTGTATTTTTTATTCTATTCTAAGAAATAGATTGAAACTCTGGAAAGAGTTCAGAGAAGAGCAAGCAAGAGAATTAGGGGACTGGAGGCTAAAACAGGAAGAACGGTTGCAGGAACTGGGCCTGGCTAGTCTGGTGAAGAGAAGGACTAGGGAGGATATAGTAGCAGCCTTCCAGTATCTCAGGGGCTGCCCCAAAGAAGTGGGAGTCAAGCTCTTCTCCAAAGCCCCTGAAGGCAAGACAAGAATCAATGGGTGGAAACTCATCAAGGAGAGAAGCAACTTAGAACTAAGGAGAACAATGACGGTTAGAACAATTAATTGGTGCAACAACTTGCCTCCAGAAGTTGTGAAGGCTCCAACGCTGGAAGTTTTAAAAAAGATCTTGTCTGAAATGGTGTAGGGTTTCCTGCCTAGGCAGGGGGTTGGACTAGAAGACCTCCAAGGTCCCTTCTGCGATTCTATTCTAAGAAATGAAGGCAGCCCCTTAAGGCCAATAATGTCTGAACTCTTGTCCTCGCTTTGCCATTTAGCCTGAAGGTCTTTGTGGCTCTCTGGTTATTAACGGCTTAGCTGGGACTGAACGTTTCTTTCGGTCAGGAAAAAAGGACACGGAAATAGCAGGCGGCTCCAGCAGCCTTGGATTCCTGAATCAAGCGGGGACTCCGGGTGTGCAGAGCAGGGCAAATATCCGGGTTTCTCAGCCCTGCTCGGAAGTACCAAGAGGGGCCAGGCGGGGAGGGCAGAAAGAGAGGAGCCCCAATAATCTTGCCTCGATTTGCCCATTCGAGGGTCGGTTGGTTCCTCTCCTCACTTGGCTCTCGAGAAAACGGCCACAAGCAAGAGCACCGAACTCGGGGAGCACCAGAGACCCCCGTCGTTCCCCTCCTCCCTTCAGTTAGGGGTGGATGTGGGAGAACCGACTGTGTGGCTAGAAACCAGGAGACTGGGAGTTCTCGTTTTAGTTTGCCACCTTAAACCTGTGAAATTAGTTGGGTGGTTTGGGCCAATCAGCAGGAGACGGTGAGTTCTAGCCTCAACCTGCACATGAAAGGCAGCTGGGTGAATTTGGGCCAGGGATTCAGCCCAATCCATCTCACAGGGTTGTTGTTTTAGGGAAAAGAGCGGGAGGGAGGCATATTAAGTCTATTCACCACCTTGAGTGATTTATAAAATAAATAAAGTTGAGATTCAAATAAAGAAAGAGCTGGTCCCAAATACCAAACTGCTTTCAGTTGAAACTGTTCATGTGTTGGTCTGTTCCATCACTTAAGGGTAGAGAGCCTGGCTTAAGAAATTTGCTTCCTTCTTCCCTCTCCTCTTCTTCTTCCTGGTTTCCTTTCCAAAGGGAAGAAGACAACTTTGGGCTTGTGGCACTTTGTGTCAATATTTTGTGATGTTTTCTCTCTTGGAGGGTCCAGGGACCAACTTCAAACATTGAACATTTTAAAAATAAAAGGCATAAAATTAATAAGACGAGCTGCTCCCTGTGAAAAGAGTTCCAACCCCGAGAAGTGACTGTGCTGAGCCTCTCACACCAGCAAAACCTCGACTAGGTTCAGGCAACATGTTGATCCGCTCTGAGAAATAATCTCTACCTGTTTTTAACACAACCCCCAATGCTTAATTATTCTGAGGCTTAGTGTGTCATGCATAGGAAGCCAAGATGGTGGGTTTCAGCTTGTTGCAGCTGTACAAATTCAGAAAAAAAGGTGGGGAGCTTCACTCTGTCCCAAATTAAAGGGGTGATAGAAAAAATAGAATAACACAGTTGGAAGGGTCCTTGGAGGTCATCTAGCCCAACCCACTGCTCAAGCAGGAGACTCTATACCAAAGGCCTTCAAACTTGGCAAGTTTAAGACTTGTGGACTTCAACTCCCAGAATTCCTGAGCTGACATGACTGGAGAAGGAATTCTCGGAATTGAAGTCCACAAGTCTTAAAGCTGTCAAGTTTGAAGACCTCTGGAATAGATAGATAGAGAAAGAGAGATAGATAGAAGAGATAGAGAGAGAGAGAGGGAGAGGGAGAGAAAGATAGAATAGATAGATAAAGAGGTGGAATAGAGAGAGAGAGAATAGGTAGGATAGATAGACAGAATAGATCAAGGGTTTTCAAACTTGGCAAGTTTAAGACTTGTAGACTTCCAACTCCCAGAATCCCTGAGCTAACATGACTGGAGGAGGAATTCTGGGAGTTGAAGTCCACAAGTCTTCAAGCTGTCAAGTTTGAAGACCCCTGGAATAGATAGAGAAAGAGAGGTAGAATAGAGAGAGAGCGAGAAAGAGAGAGAGACAGAATAGATAGATAGGAGAGGGAAAGAAAGAATAGATATAGATAGAATAGAGAGATAAATAGAATAGAGACAGAATAGACAGACAGATAGATAAATAGAATAGACCAAGGGTCTTCAAACTTGGCAACTTTAAGACTTGTGGACTTCAACTCCCAGAATTCCTGAGCTGACATGACTGGAGGAGTTGAAGCCCACAAGTCTTAAACGTGCCAAGTTGGAAGACCCCTGCTCTATACCATTTCTGACAGGTGGCCATCTAGTCTTTTATTAAAAACCTCCAAGGATGAAGCACCCACAAGTTCTGGAGGCAGGCTGTTCCACTGGTTAATTGTCCGCCCGGTTGGGAAGTTTCTCCTTAATTCCAGGTTGCTTCTCTCTTTCATGAGTTTCCATCTGTTGCTGCTTCTCCTGCCTTCAGGGGCTTTGGAAAATAAGTTGACTTCTTCTTCTATGTTGCAGCCCCTCAAATACTGGAAGGCTGCTGTCACTGCGATCCTGTGACTCCTAGTCCTTCTTTTCACTAAATAGCCATGCCCAGTTCCCGTAACTGTTCTTCCTGATTGGATCGAGGTAAGTTTGCAGACAAATCTACATTAAAACAGTATCGATCGATTTGTGGTTCATTTTTTCTTAAAAACCCAGCCACTCATTCGACACATTGTGTGAAGCCGCTGTTCCCTTTTCTTAACCCGGGTTGAGGTCTTGGCCTGTTGTGGGAAGGGAGCGAAGCCCTCCCTGGGGAGGATGCAGGGAGCTGTTCATCCCTGCGGGTCCTGAAGGAAAGTTTGAGAAATCTCACTCACAAACACAGAAAGTCAGCCTGTCTACAGCAACCCCAAGACCCATAGGAAGTGGGGGGGGGGTCTTCTCTCTCTCTTGCTTTCTCTCTCTCTCTTTTTCTCCCTCTCTTTGTCTCTTTCTCTCCCTCCCTCCTTCTCTTTCCTTGGGTTCAGGAAAACAGAAGAAGAACATGGAGGCATGAAGTCAAACGGACAGGAGGGATGTTGGGAAGCCACGTTAGAAGATTGGACTTCACAGAAAGAGCCGTTGAAGCCTGGAACCAGCATCCAGGCCAGGGGATGGGCCAGGCCTCAGTAACTGAGTTTGGACATGGCTGAGATAAAGACACGTCCAACATCCAGAAAAAAATTTAAGAAGTAAAATAAAACAACGTAAATTGTGATGGACCACAAGGTCTTTTTCGGCTGTGAGCTTCCTATGCTTCTGTGTTGTAGGGAGTTTGCAGTGAAAACACCTGTATGGTTTGTGGTTTGGCTTTTCTTCAAAACCCAGCTGCTCATTCAGCAGATTGTGTGAATGAAGCAGCCATTCCCTTTTCTTAACCCGGGTTGAGGTCTTGGCCTGTTGTGGGAAGGGAGCGAAGCCCTCCCTGGGGAGGATGCTGGGAGCTGTTCATCCCTGCAGGTCCTGAAGGAAAATTAGAGAAATCTCTCTCACAAATCTGACAACAGAAGCCCTGAGACCCAGATGAGAGGGGGAGGAGGGTTCCCCTTGTCTGGATGCCCTCGAGGGGGCTGTAATCAGCCATGGATCCGGGGTGCTTTCCTTTGGATTGCTGCACTTTGCTGGGCCTGGGCTGGAGGGCCTCAAATTGCAGATGGAAATCCCGTGAGATTAAGGGTTTGTGTGTGTGTGCAAACAAGCTACTTCATGGCACTTAGACCAAAACTCTCACGCAAAGAAATGTCTCTTTCTCTGCCCCCCCAACAGAAATCCACCCCCCTGCCTTGCCTATAAATGCCTCCCTTCACTTTATAGGAGGAAAAGCCTTGAATTGCCAGACTTGAGCAGACTTGCTACCTGTGAAGGCAAAAGGACAGGTGAGTGCGGCCCTCCCACCTGTGCGCACCTGACAGGTGAGGCCCCTGCACCAGACCGCTCCCGTGGCTGTGCTTCTCCACCTGAAGGGATCTCTTCCAGGGGGCTGCAGGCAATGCTTATGACTCAGCAGGTGATCTGGGAGGCAAGGACCAAGGGATCTTTTTTGGGGGGATCTCTGAGGGACAGAGAGAGGCCCATGGGAGAGCCTTTCTTAGGAACTCCCCCCAATCAAGACATGCTAGTTCAGGATATACTGTAACACAGGGGTCCCCAAACTTGGCAACTTTAAGAGTGGTGGACTTCAACTCCCGGAATTCCTCAGCCAGCTGAGGTGTGGAATTCTGGGAGTTGAAGTCCACCAGTCTTAAAGTTGCCATGTTTGGAGACTTCTGCTCTAACCCATTAAAGCCATTGTGCGACCAAGGAGGGAGAAATGGGGGCCAGGTGGGGAGCCCAAAACTTCCTGGCTTGGAGCCTAGTGGTGAAGGGGGTCTCCCTTCCTGAGGAGCCTCTCCCAAGGGCCCTTGACTCCTCCCCCTTCTTCATCTCCCCTCTTTGCTTCTCTCTGCAGGGAAGGAAGGAAGACCATGGAGCGATTCATTTTTCTAAGTCTTGGCTTTCTGGTTGTGGCCCTCTCCTTAAGGGGTGAGTTCGAGCAGGGTCTCTTGCGTCCAGAGGGGTCAACTCTCTTGCCTTGAAGCCCTTCCTGATTTGTCCCCCCCCCCCCTCAATATCCTCTTCCTGAAGTTGCTTTTGTTCCTGTTTGGCTTAAAGTGAATCTCGTAGACCAGGCAGAAATCAGAAGCCTAAAGCAGAGCCTTGCAAAGCCCCCAAGACCCTGCTGGCGATGATGAAATGGAGGGAGAAGGAGAAGGAAGAGGAGGAGGAGGAGGAGGGTGTATGAAAAGGGTATGATTATAGGTTAGTCTTAAATAGAATAGAATAGAATAGAATACCTTTATTGTCGTTGCATTCAAAATACAATGAAATTTGAAAGCTACTCCAGCACAGTGCCCCAAACACGACATCACAATCACACTACACAGTATTTAAAAAGTAAAATAATTAAAGTAATAATAATAATAATAATTAAAAACCTAGTCTAAAACCTATCTAAAAGATATATTAAGTTTGATGGTTAAAAATGCCACTTTAAACATAGAGCTAAATCAGAAATGTACTGTTTGATTCAAGACAATTACTGCCTTGGAAAAGAAACTATTTCTCAGTCTATTAGTCCTCATTTTAAGACGCCTATAACGTCTCCCTGAGGGTAACAATTCGAAATATGAATGACCAGGATGAGAACGGTCTGTGGAGATCTTTTTTGCTCTAGAGAGGAGTCTGGTCTTCACAATCTCTTCCAAAGAAGAAAGAGAGCAACTGAGATTCTATGATTCTATGGGTTGTTTCTCTGAGTCCAGTTAAAGTTCCTTTCTCCACTCTTTGAGCCAGGAGGAAACGGTGCCAGGAAAGCGTTTGCTGCCCCTGGCTGCCAACTCCTCCCCTGCCTCTGGGCCTAAGAAGGGCAGATGGCAGCAGCCTTATGGGTAGCCTGTGGGGCCGATGAAGGGAGGGATTTGCAACTTTCCTGGTTTGTTCACTCCTGCCATCGATCTCCACCAATGCCTCCCCTTAATGTGGTTTTTTTTTTCAGTTTTCTCCCACGTATATTATATTATTTTTACAAATAACTCCAGATGGCCAACACACACAATAGTTCTTCCTCCACCTTCCGTTTTCCACACAATAACAATCGGGTGGGCTGGACTGTGCTGAGAGGGAGGGAGTGGCCCACAGTTGCGCAGCTGGCTTTCATGCCTAAAGCGCAATTAGAACTCGCAGACTTTTGGCTTCTAGCTTTTCTCACATGCACAAATGCACAAGCAGAGACAAGACCCTCCTTCTCTGTTGAACGAGGCTCTTTCTCTCCCAGGTGTCCTGCAGGCAGCAGGAGGAAGGCAGCCACCTCGCCTCCATCCACAGCTGGGCCGAGTCAGCGTACGTGGCCAATTTGGTCTCCCACAATGTCGTCCTCACCAATGTCTGGATCAGACTGAGTGATCCATGGAAAGTAAGTCCTTGCCGATGTTAATCTTTATCGGTTTATCTTTCTATGTTTCTGATGGGCTTTACTACCCAGCCCTCCAATGGGAGTCACAGATCTCTCTGTGGAATGTCCTTGCCTTGGATAACACCAGGGGTGGGATTCAGCCGGTTTGCATCGGTTTGCAAGAACCGGATGTTAGTTTAACATACGGTTCAGCGTACCGGTAGTTCCGATGACCGTCTGGCCCACCCCACTCTGCCTCCCCCAGGAGTCCCCATGTGGCCTGTTTTGGATCCCAGGTAAGTGCAGGGGGCGTGTAGAGCCCAGGGAGGTGGAAAACAGGCCTCCCAGTGGCCCCGGGAGGGTGAAAAGGGGCCTATTTCCAGCCTCCAGAGAACCTCCGGAGCCCAGGGAGGTTGAAAACGATCCCTCCATAGCCCATTTTGCTCCAAGGATGGTGCAGGACGCCAACTAGGCTATGCCCACCATGGCCACGCCCACCCAGCAACTGGGTAGAGAACCGGTTGTTAAATTATTTGAAGCCCACCACTGAATAAAGCCATAGAAAAAAACCATTTACTCCCATCTGGACTCTCTCTCTCCCCCCTTACCAAATCCTTCCTGCCCTGTTGAAGAACTGAGTGCTGTCTTTAAAGCCCCAGAGGGACGGATCCTGCCCTAGCCCCCATCTCAGCACCAGGACCTCCTTTCCTCTTGAGGGCCCCTTGGGTGGTCTCTAAACCTGGTTGAAACTCTGGTGGGCCATCAAGTCAGGGACTGCAGAGATTGGCCTGGGAGGGCTGTTCTTCCCGCCCCCCATTTTATTTTATGCAGAAATTCCTCCTTTCTGTTGCCAGCAGGTTCCCATCTTCTGCTCTGTTGCATTTTCAGTTCTTGAAAAATGCTTGATCCTATAGGAAGAAGGGGAGTTTCCCTGGAGTTGAGCTCAGCTCCTGGTGTCTTTGTGAATAGAAATCTGTGGTGGTATTTGATCAGCCGAACCAATATTAGTTTTTTCCCTTTTCCTTTTCCCTCCCAACAATCAGCTGTTCCGACAATCAGCTGTGCTGGGATCCCCCTTGCTTTCTTACTGCTTAACCCAGGAGGCTTCCCTGAGGCCCAGGAGGCAAAGAAATGGAGCCTGGGGGTCAGTGTGTACTGCAAAAAAAGAAAAGGCCATGACCACCCAGTCAAACAGCCACGCCCACCTTGCCCCTCCCACCTAGCCATGTCCACAGAACCAGTAGTAAAAATATTTCCATCCCACCCCTGATTAAAACAGAGGACTACTCTGCCCCACACCTTAACTAACTAACTAACTAAATCTAGGATGCTTTTCCATTCTTAAGTGTCCCAATTCCCAACAGCCCTGGGGTTTTGCTGGTGGTCTCCCACCCAAAGACTCACTGACTTTAACCCTAATTATCTTTCTGACATCAATCAGTATCATCAGGAGCTGTCACCAAGTGGTGACTTCACGGACACCTCCAGGTAGTTTTCTTCTGCAATGGCCTTATCCCTGGGTCTCCTGATTGTCACCTCTCCAGGTATTCACCAAGTTCAACCCTGCTTAGCTGTTCCAGGTCAACTGAGATTGATTAGAGAGATAGGGGGAGTTAGAGAGAGAAAAAGGAGAGAGAGAATGATGGGAGAGAGAGAGAGGGAGAGAAAGGAGGGATCGAAAGAGGGTGAGAGAGAAGAAGGAGAAAGAAAGAGGAAGGAGAGAAAGAGGGGAGACAGAGAGAGAGAGGGGGAAAGAGAGAGAGAGAGAAGGGAGAGAATGAGGGAAAAGAGAGAGGGGGAGAAAAGAGGGAGAGAAAGATGGGGAGAGAGAGAAGGAGAGAGAGAGGAGGGAGAGAATGAGTGAAAAGAGAGAGGGGGAGAAAAGAGGGAGAGAAAGATGGGGGAGAGAGAGAAGGAGGGAGAGAGGAGGGAGAGAAAGAGGGAAGACAGAGGGAGAGGAGGTAGAAAAAGAGGAGGGGGAGGAAGAGGGTCTTCCCCTTGAAACTTAGCAACTTTTCTCTCTAAGCCTCTGGGCCCTCACAGCCAGAGCCCCTTCCTCAGTTGACTAACATGGCTTCTCTGTCATTCTAGCAACGCATCTGGTACTGGAGTGACGGCTCCAGTTTCCGCTACAAATCCTGGAAACTAGGAGAACCCAATAACTTTTTATGGAACGAATATTGCGTCGAACTGTGGAGCTTCTCAGGTAAGTCCAGATGAAGGGGAGGGAGCTGAAGATGTGCTTCCCACAACAAGGGGGACCAGGGGTACAATTCAACTAATGTAACAACCAATTTGGTGAGCGTGCGCAGAGCCTTTGCTACTGACCTTCTCCAGCAATCCCTGTGTGTTAAATAGCTGATGCGCAGCAATCCACTCAGCTTGAAAAACAGGATATAAAGCCCAGCAGGGGGTGGGTGGGCTCAACAGCTGATCGTCGGAGCAAACCGAACTAGCTCCCCCCCAGCTGATATTTGGAGATACCGGTTTTTCCAAACCGGGCTGAACCGGTAGAATCCCACCCCTGAGGAGGATCTTTCTTGGTACCCTGAATCCTTGGCCCCCAATGGCCTTTGTCGACCTCCTGAATCTCTGAGCTGCCACAGTCCTACTCTCTCTACAGACAAGGGAAGACAAAACGTCCATGGGGCACGCCATTAAAAATGAAAGCCATGGTTTCTTCGAACCCTCAAACTGTATATCCAAATAATTACAGGGCCTGTAATACCCAGAATTACTCCTAATTAAGCAAACAATCTCCATCTTAACCTACTTTCTTGGCCCATCATTGCCACAGGACATCTGGCTTTGTGTGGTCATTTTCCTTGCTTTAATATATTAATTTGGGGACTAATATATTAATTTGGGGACTATGTCTAGGTGCCTGGAGGCCGTGCGGGACTGGATGGGCGGGAACAGGCTTCGGCTCAACCCATCCAAGACCGAGTGGCTGTGGTTTCCGGCGCCCCGATATAGCCAGCTGACACCTTCGCTGGCTATTGGGGGGGAGGTTCTGCCCCCCACAGAGAGGGCTCGCAACCTGGGAGTCCTCCTGGATGTACGGCTGTCGCTTGAACATCACATCGCGGCCGTCTCCAGGGGGGCGTTTCATCAGATCCGTCGGATCTACCGGTTGCGGCCCTTCCTGGATCGGGACGCCTTGCGCACGGTCACTCAGGCCCTTGTCACCTCTCGCCTGGACTATT
This sequence comes from Bungarus multicinctus, assembly GCA_023653725.1. Lineage (NCBI taxonomy): Eukaryota > Metazoa > Chordata > Lepidosauria > Squamata > Elapidae > Bungarus > Bungarus multicinctus. Next base: position 84,188,639 of record CM042848.1, read on the forward strand.
GTAATGCCCTCTACATGGGGCTCCCTGCGGGGAGCATCCGGAGACTCCAGTTGGTGCAAAATGCAGCCGCGAGGGTGATTATGGGGGCGTCGCGTAGCGCCCATGTGACGCCTCTCCTGCGCGAGCTGCATTGGTTGCCGATGGCTCTCCGGGTTCGCTTTAAGGTTCTAGTTTTGACCTTTAGGGCGACCCATGGCATGGGACCAGGTTACCTTCAGGACCGCATTCTACCAACGTTCTCCAACAGGCCGGTGCGTTCCCACAGGGAGGGTCTGCTCCGGGTGCCGTCGGCCGCTATGTGTCGTCTGGCGGCGCCAAGGGGTAGGGCCTTCTCTGTGGGTGCCCCCGCCCTCTGGAATACTCTGCCACCGGAACTTCGTACCGGCACGGACCTGAGGGCCTTCAGGCGCGCGTTAAAGACCTGGCTCTTTGAGCAGGCCGGCCTGGGCTGAGATAATGATTTTAAATTTGATCTCCATTTTTAATTTTAATTGGGTTTTAAGGGTGGGGGGGGGTTTTCTAATTTTAGTCTACAGCTGATTCTAATATTTAATTACTTTTTAACTTTTGTATTTGTGGGGTTTTTAGACGAGCTGTTCACCGCCCTGAGTCCCTTGGGAGAAGGGCGGTATATAAATGTAATTAATAAATAAATAAATAAATAAATAAATTTAATATATTAAATTATTATTGAACCATGGTGGCATGGTGGTCAGAGTGCAATACTGCAGGCTCCTTCTGCTGACCGCCGGCTGACTGCAATTCGGCAGTTCAAATCTCACCAGGCTCAAGGTTGACTCAGCCTTCCGCCCTTCCGAGTTCAGGTAAAATGAGGACCCAGATTGTTGGGGGCAATATGCTGGCTCTGTAAACTGCTTAGAGTGGGCTGTAAAACACTATAAAGCAGCATATAAGTCTAGGCGCTATTGCTGTTGTCAAAGGTCTACCGCACTGCAATGAGATAAATCTCAGCCACTTACTTATATAGAACAGAAATATTAATGCAGGTTCAGTCCAATAATAAACCACCAGAGCAGCCTCAATATGGTCTAGTGGTTAAGACACCAGATTAGAAAAGGGGGAGACGGTGAGTTCCAGTCCCATCTTAGCCACGAAAGCTGGCGGGATGACGTTGGGCCAATCCCCAACAGACGGTGAATAACAGGCTCACCTTAGGCAGGGAAACTGGCTGGGTGATCAGAAATGTCTCTTTTGCTACCCAGGGTACCTCAGATGGAACGATCAGAGTTGCGGGTTCAGGCATTATTTCGTCTGCAAGTTCCAGCCACAGGGTGAGGGAAGCACCTGGTGAAGTCTGGAGAGGCAAGAAAAGCCCCCTCCCACCTGCCAAAATCTCGGCTCTGAACCCCATCACTTCATGTTCATGGAAGCTTTCTGTATCTTGGATCTGACTTTGCTCTTCCTGTTGGGCCAGAAGGTCAAATAAAAATCTATCTAGCATGACTGGCCTCCTTCATTCTGCAGAGTCTTCAGAGTATTGACACCAAGACAAATTCCTTGTATGTCCAATCACACTTGGCCAATAAAAGTATTCTATTCTACTCTACTCTACTCTACTCTACTCTTATTTTATTCTATTCTTTATTCTATTCTATTCTATTCTTTATTCTATTCTTTATTCTATTCTATTCTATTCTATTCTATTCTATTCTATTCTATTCTATTCTACTCTACTCTACTCTACTCTACTCTATTCTATCCTATTCTCTATTTTATTCTATTCCTTATTTTGCTCTCTTCTCTTCTCTTCTCTTCTCTTCTCTTCTCTTCTCTTCTCTTCTCTTCTCTTCTCTTCTCTTCTCTTCTCTTCTCTTCTCTTCTCTTCTCTTCTCTTCTCTTCTCTTCTCTTCTCTTCTCTTTTCTCTTCTCTTCTCTTCTCTTCCCTTCCCTTCCCTTCCCTTCCGTTCCGTTCTATTCTATTCTCTTCTATTCAGAGCCTCCCCAGACTCCTGGACTGGTTCTTCCCCACTGTCCAATTCCACTGCCGCTGCATCGCTTGCCAGCAAACCACAACAAAGCCAACTTAGGCTGGCAGCTCCCTCCCACCCACAGGCAGCTACAAAGCTTCTTGGGGTTCGCAAACTCCTACCAAAAACTCATCCCCTCCTTTGCGAAGATTGCCAAACCCGTGACAGACCTCCTAAAGACAGGGAGCCCAGGAACGAAACCCCACCCAGGACAACCCCTACAGTGGGACATAACCTGCCCAAAGGAATTTGAAACACTGGAAGAACTGTTTGCAAAAGAATCAGTGCTGAAGCATCTTGACCCCAAACAACCCTTTGTCATCCAAGCAGATGCCAGCGACGTGGCAGTGGGAACAGGGTGACGCCAAAGAAACAACCATTGATGCTACGATGCTTTCTTGCATGTCCACCTCATGTTCTGAACCAAGTCACTCTGGCTACATGGAGAAGGGTCAGTTTATTTAACACTTATCCCAGGGTCAAACGACCCACCAATGGTGCCAGGGAACTTCACTCTAACCCTCACTTTTCCCTCTGTCTGGATTCTCCAAGCTCCATTAACTAACACCCAAGAAGATAGGCTGAAGATCCAGATGGATCTCGACAGACTCATACCCTAGGCCAGATCTAACAAAATGAAATTCATCGTAGAGAAAAGGAAAGTCCTACACTTAGGCAAGAAAAACCCAAAGGACACATACAGACTGGGTGAAACCAGGCTCAATAGCAGTTACTGGGGGAGGGATCTTGGAGTCTTAGTGGACAACCAGCTAAATAGGAGCCAGCAGCAGCAGCCAAAAGAGCCAATCCAATCCTAAGTTGCATTAACAGAGGGATACAATCAAGATCAAGGGAAGTACTAATACCACTCTATAAAGCCTTAGTAAGGCCACACCTAGAGTATTGCATCCAGTTTTAGTCACCACACTATAAAAAAGATGTTGAGTCTCTAGAAAAAGTACAGAGAAGAGCAACCAGGATGATGAGGGACTGGAGGCTAAAACATACGATGAATGGTTTCAGGAACTGGGCCTGGCTAGTCTAGTCCTAGAGAAGGACCAGGGGAGACATGATAGTGGTCTTCCAATATTTGAGGGGCTGCCACAAGAATGTAGGGAGTCAAGCTATTTTCTAAAGCACCTGTAGGCCAGACAAGGAATAATGGATGGAAACTGAACAAGGAGAGATTCAACCTGGAAATAAGGAGAAACTTTCTGATACTGAGAACACTCAACCCATGAACAAAAGTTGCCCTCGGAAGTTGTGGGAGCTTCATCCCTTGAGACTTTCAAGAAGAGATTGGACTGCCATTTGTCAGAAATGGTGTAGGGTCACCTGCTTGGGCAGGGGTTGGACTAAATGACCTACAAGGTCCCTTCCAACTCTGATTATCTATTATCCGCTAAGTCCTAGCAGGCCCATGTGGCAAAGAGGGAAGTAGCAATGCCCACAAGTCCAGAGTTCCAACACCCAAAGCACAGTCAGAGAGTCAAGTCCGAAGAGACTTTAGAAAGAGTGAGGAGGAGAGCAAGAAGGATGATTAGGGGACCTGGAGGCTAAAGCCTGTGATGGGGGTCACATTTTTTCATTACCAGTTCTGTGGGCATGGCTTGTGTGGTGGCCAAGGCTTGGTGGTCATGTGACTCGGTGGGCATGGCCAATTCGGCAGGGTGATGTGGCATCTTGCTGCGAGTTATGTCAAGTTGGCCACACCCACTCAGTCACATGACCGATGCTGCAGAGACAGGGAGATTTCCTACATACCTTCCCCTCCCTCCTCCCTCCTTGGTCTGAGAAAGAGAAGGCCAGCTAAAGATCGCGATTGCCTGCCGAGTCTGCCTGCTTTCCTTCTCTGCCTGTTCGTTCTGTACGGCTGAGGAGGAGGAGAGCAGCCGGATGGTTGGGGAGGCTTCTGGCGTTGCAAAAGAGGCAGCTGGAGACCGAAAAAGAGTTGCCGCCCCTTTTTTGGTGTGAGAACCCTGTAGCTGCCACTCCGCTTTTCCAATGGGCCGGCACAAGTTGTGCTTTTTTCGGTGGGGCTGGGGAACACGCGGCAGTTGCAGGCTAAATGACTGATTTCTGGCTTTGCTCTGCTTCTCCAACTGTCTGGCGCTGCCCTGTTCTATGGGCCAGCTGCTCGGACTTGCCAGGCCTGGCACATAGAACAGGGCCTGGTTTTTTCAATGGGACTGGACTCCAGCCTCACCAAAAAAAGCACGTTGCAGGCATCTTGCGACAAGGGGGGCAAGAAGCCCCAGGAAATTCACTCACCCACCTGCTGGCTGGCTGGGCCTGGCCGGGCTGGAAGAGGCGCATCTGCCAGGAGAAGGAAGAAAGCGTGCTCCAGGAGGGCGGGCAGGTGGGTGGTTTTCCCGGGACTGCTGCGCCCGAGCTGTGCCATGGCCACCACATGGTAGGGAAAGCTAGGAGAGAGACCGGGGCAAGTGAGTGACCGGGCCACCAGGTCCAGGGCATGGCCAGCCAGGGGTTACCATCCGTTCAGCGACCCAGGCCAAATCACCCCTACCGGTTTGCACAAACCGCTGCAAACCGGTTGAATACCACCTCTGGCTAAAATGTGAAGAAGGGTTGCAGGAACTGGGTATGTCCAGTTTAATGAGATCCAGTTTTCCTTATGCTTAGTTCAACCACTTGGGTGACCTTGAAGCAGCTTCTTCTTTTTTAAAAAAAGTTTTTATTTTTCAAGGCGAACATATACAAACAATACATAAAAACATAAAAACATCTTCCATTTTATATACACACACAGTGTGTCAGTTGGTTTCGAATCTTTTGTGCAATCCTTTCATAGTCGCTGCTCACAGTTTATATCAATCTCACATTGTCAAACTAACGTATGCTTATATATTTATCAATTGTTAATCATCCATGACTAAACTATTTATTCCATCATTTTATATGAGATATCCCAAATTTTATTTTAAAGTATGCTTTCATTCAATGGTTATATATGTCTACATTATGTTTTATAGCAATCTATTAAGCTTCTATAACAAAATTATCTATTCTATTACTTTACCATGTCTTTTTATCCAACCATTGATAAAACAAATCCCATATTATATAAAATTGCTCATCTTCTTGGTCTCTGATTTCAAATGTCAATTTATTCATTTCAGCACAGTCCATAACTTTTTAAATAACTTCCTCCTGCATAGGTATTTTATCATTTTTCCAATTCTTCGCAAATATAATTCCAGCCGCTGTTAAAACATTTACAATCAAATATTTCAGCTATTTATTGTATGTTTCCAGTATGATTCTCAATAAACAGATCTCTGGTTTAAAGTCTATATGTTGTTTTATCGTTTTTTCCAGCCATGTGTGGATTTCAGTCCAATATTTCTTTGCGTCCAAACATGTCCACCACATATGGTAATATGAACCGGGTATCTGATGACATTAACAACATTTATCCGATTTATTCTTAAACATTCTCGCAAGTCTCGACAGGGGTAATTCCACCTGTAAAACATCTTATACAAATTTTCTTTATATGCAGTTGACATTGTCATTTTATAATTTTGAGACCACAATGTTTGCCATTTTTCTAAATCAATCCCGTATCCAAAATTTTTCCCCCAAGCAATCATCGTTTCTTTAACTTGTTCCTCCTCCAGTTTAAATTCTAATAAATGTCCATAAAGTTTTTTAATTACCTTTTCATCAGTACCCATCAAAATTGTATCTAAATCAGTCAACTTATCATAAATACCTTCTGTTTTAGAATCTTTATCAAACCTAGATTGTATTTGCAAGTATGAAAACCAGTTCATTTTTATACCTTGTTCTTCCAACACTTGCATAGATTTAAGTTCACCCTTTTCATTCCATATCTCACCATATCTAACTGTTTCTTTCTATATATTATTGGATAAGAAAAAGCTTCAATGGTTGATATCCATAGTGGAATTTTTAAGTAGTATTGTCTTTTTATCTTCTCCCAATACAAAAACAATGCCTCTCGAATATAATGTCTTCTAAAATACCCCTGTGTTTTAGCTCCCTTATACCAGAGGACTTGAAGCAGCTTCTTGAGAAAGCGCAGTGGCTACTTTTGGTTCCCCAAGCATCCTCTGCTCCCTTTCTCCATAGTTCATGGCAGACTGTCACCACAGGGAGGGAGGGAAGGAAGGAAGGAAAAAGGGTGAAGGACTTTTAGAGGGAGCCTCATGAGATGTAAGGAAGGGTGGGCTTTCCCCTCCTCTGTTTCCTTCCTTCTTCCCTTTTTCTGCAAAGATGCACTTCTTGGATTCTGGATGTTGGTGACACAAATGCATTCCCAGCTGCAAAGCGAATTGCCTCTGTTGTCCCCCAGGTAACCTCCTGGGGTATCGGTGGTTGCATCATGCCATTCCCAGATGAGGTTTCTTTCCCCAGGTTGTTTGCTCTCTGGATGGCTGGAAGCATCAAATGCCGGCATGTAGGTTTGGATGCTGGCAAGTGGCAAAGGAGTTTCGGGGTCAAAGTCAACTTCTGAAGGAAACATTGCGCAGCTCTTCTCCGTATTTTCATACACATTTTGAGTCAGGAGGGCTTCATACAACGCATGACAGGAGACAACCTCTTCAGGGCAAGTGAGCCATCTTTGAGAGCCAGTTTGGTCTAGTGGCTAAGGCACAGCGGTAGAAAGCAGGAGATGGGGAGTTCTAGTCCCACCTCAGGCAGGAAGGCCAACAGGGTGACTTTGGGCCAATCGCCAGGAGACGGTGAGTTCCAGTCCCATGAAAACTGGCCGGACAACTTTAGACCACTTACACTATCAGTCCTTGGGACTAGGAGTGTGTGTGTGTGTGTGTGTGCGCGTGCAGACACACACCTCTGCAGACATGCATGCATAAATATAATGTATTTTTATATAGAACATTTTGCAATATGGGAAGAGAAGACTTTTGAGGCGATAATTCCCACACAGGACACTTGATCCAAGCCAGCCTTGGATCACTTCAAGGTTTCGCTTCCTTGTTCCTTCTCCACTTGTCCTTCCTGGTGTTCTTTTCAAAGGGAGAAGACCACTTTTGGCTCACGGCCCTGGATGTCACAATGCTTCGTGGGGTTCCCTTGTTCCATCGTTAACGCTGAGCTTGCCAACCATTGTAGTTCAACTGCTGCTCTGGGACTTTGGGGGGATCCTTGTTAGGTGGCCCCAAGCTCCAAAGAAAAGGCACCTGGTTTTCATTAGAGTTTAATTGGGCCCCAGGGTAGCTACGACGGGGAGGTTTCCCATGGGTGCAGACCGGGGCTGGGCTGCTGGGGATCTGCAGGGGTTTGGAAGATCCCCTAGCTAAGATTCAGTGCAGTTCGGAAAACCCCGAACTCCCACCCACCCCTCCCCTCCCCTCCCAGGAGTCCCCATAAGGCCCGTTTTGGATGCAGGTAAGTGCAGGGCATGCACAGTAGTTCAGGGAGGGCAAAAAACGGCCTTTTAATCTTGTGTGTCAGGCTTGGCAGCCCCAAACACAACCCAAACCCCAACCCCAAACCAATACCAACCCCAACCACAACACCAACACCAACCCAACCCTAACCCAACCCCAATCCCAATCCCAACCCAACACCAACCCAACCCCAACCCCAATCCCAATCCCAATCCCAACCCAACACCAACCCAACAGCAACACCAACCCAACACCAACACCAACACCAACCCAACCCAACATCAACACCAACCCAACACCAACACCAACACCAACTCAACCACAAACCCAACCCAACACCAACCCAACCCTAACCCCAACCCCAACCCAACCCAACCCTACCCTAACCCCAACCCCACCTCCAACAACAACCCCAACCCAACCCCAACCCGACCCAACCCCAAACCCAACCCTAACCCTAACCCTAATCCCAACCGCAACACTAACCCTAATCCTAACCCTAAAGCTAATCCTAATCCTAACAAAAAACGACTGTGAAGCCTGGCACAGAAGATTTAAAAGAACCGAATAGACAAGCCTGAGGATGGCAGATGAGATTCTGCCGAAAAGTCGCTATAATATATATATATATATATATATATATATATATATATATATATATATATATATTTATATATGCAGGCATCACATCAAGACTGCCTTCAAAACTGACAGAAAAATAGCAGCCATCCTAAGAAACCCCAAAGATAAAAGTGACCTAGAAAACCAAGGCATATATGAAGTACTCTATGCATCCTGCCCTGCAACGTACTTAGGACAAACCAACAGAAGGATAAGTACCCGCCTTGAAGAACACAAGAATGCAATAAAAAAGCTGGAACTCACTTCCTCACTAGGCCAACATATGAAGGCCACAGGTCATAGCATCGACTTCATTGGCACCCAAACCCTAGCTGCTATAGAAAACCCCGGCTACAGCATCATCAGAGAAGCCATAGAAATTGATAAAAGACCTAATAGTATGTATAAAAGAGATGACTACACCAGACTATCAATCATCCGGAAGCCTGCACTCACCAACAAAAAAATCTCTATGCCACAATCCAGACAAACACCTGGACACAAACAGACCCCCCCCCCAATACCTCCAGCCCAAACATGCCCCAGCCAGCTTCCCAAATAAAACCCAGCTTCCCAATAAATAATTATTGGCCATTCACAAGAAACCAAGCTGCACTAAGAAACCCCAATGCACAAAACACAAGGTTGCCAACCAATCAAAAGCACAGCAACTTGAAGACCAATAAAAACAGACCTAGATTCCTAGCCAATCAGGATGAGGAAAAAAACATTCAAATATAGCAGAAAGCCAGCACCAAATTCAAACAAAAAACGACTGCCAAACCTGACACACAAGATTAAAAAGAACCCAGTGCACAAGCCTGAGGATGGCAGATGAGATTCTGCAGAAACATCGCCAGAATAAAAGCACAAATATTATGTGGAAATATTCGAAGAAGCCTAAATATCATACATATAAATACCCGTGAAAACATTATATTTATATATAGATATATATATATATATACTTTGTGTTACTTTGTGTATATATATATATACACATATATATATATACATACATACATACATACATACATACATACATACATACACACACACATACAGGGGTGGAATTCAAATTTTTTAACAACTGGTTCTGTGGGTGTGGCTTAGTTGGTGGGTGGGGCTTGGTGGTCATGTGACTGGCTGGGTGTGGCCAACTCAACATCACTCACATCGAGGCATGCATCCCCTCGCCTGGTCTCTCATGACTGTGGGGATGCTGCAACAGTCGGAAGTGTGAAAAATGGTCATAAGTCACTTTTTTCAGTGCCATTGTAACTTTGAATGGTCCCTCCACAAAACCAAAGTACCAGCAAAGGAGGGGAAAAAAACTCCAGAGAAGTTCCTGAGACAGGAAGTGTAGTGCTGCCAAGGATGTAATAAGGGTTGACGGAGAGGCAGTTTCTGTAAGCAACACCAGAATGTTTCCTTCCTGCCTTCCTTACAGGATTAGGCCAATAATTTCTTCTAACAACCGGTTCTCCGAACTGCTTAGAACGTTAACAATCGGTTCTAGAGAATAGGTGCGAACTGGTAGAATCCCACCCCTGTATACAGATATGCAGGTCTTGGCGTGTTCGGGTCTTTTCCCGAGTAAGACTGAGAGTATCTTGGCTACGTTTTGACGAGCTCCCACTTGCCATCTTCAGGCTGGTGCTTTTGACTTGTGTGAGCTCCTCTTCCTCCTCCTGGCCACCTACTCACTGGGCTTCCTCTCTCCCCACACAGGAATTGGAGCTGATCGTCATTGCCCCTCGGACTGGAGCTCCATCAAAAGGTTTTGCTACAAGTTAATCAAAGAAGAGAAGAGCTGGAACGATGCCGAGGTGAGAAGTGCTTGTGTGCCTGTGAATCTCTTAGCCCAGGCAGAGGAGGAGTCTAGGCAGAGCCCAGAAGACCCCCCCTCCAAAGACCCCTCTGGCTGGGCTGAAGGGGAGGGACACCTCTGATGGGTGAATGCAAAAACAGCAAAAACGCAATTCTTCTCTGGACTGGCATGCCTACAAACGTTAGCGAAGGTCAACATTTTAGGATAGTCTGAAATCCAGATATTCTGAGGACTCTGAGCCCATGTGAACTTCCCTTTCCACTCTTTGAGCCAGGAGGAAACAATGCCAGGAAAGCGTTTGCTGCCCCTGGCTGCCAATTTCTCCCCTGCCTCTGAGCACAAGATGGGCACATGATAGCAGCCTTATGGGTAGCCTGGGGGCCGATGAAGGGCAGGGCATTGCAGCTTTCCTGGTTTGTTTTCCTCCACTCCAGCCATACATCTCCCCCAATGCCTCTCCTTAATGTGGTTTCTTTCAATGGATTTATCTTTTGTTTAGGTATTTATTTATTTTTATGCCATCTTTATTTTTATTTTACAAATAACTCAAATCTGTGAACATAGCCAATGCTCCTTCTTCCTCCCAGTTTCCTCCCAGCAACAATCTTGTCAGATAGCTTGGCCCGAGAGGGAGCGGCTGCATTGCATAGAAGCTCTTTTCTCCCCAAGCCTCCCCCTTCCCATCCCCCCCAATCCTGAGTTCATGACAGATTGTCACTGTCGCAAGCCAGCATGAAGGGGCATCTGACAGATGGATTAAAAAAGCTGGTGTGATGACCCAAAGGGGTGTGGCACAAAGACAAAACAGCCAGAGAATAAGTATGAGTTCCTTTATTAGCTCCAACTTTGCCACTGACGTCCCGGTTCCTCTCTGGTCTGGAGAAAAACTCACCCACAAACCTGCAACAGCCTTTGGTTGCAGATACTTCACTCCAAAAGTTGTAAAGAGAAAACTTCACATTATAAATCCAACAAGGCAAGATAAGGTAATAAATCCGGCAGGGCAAGATAAGGAATTCCAGAAGTGAAGTAACATGGCAGTAAATCAAACCAGTTGGGAGGATGCCAGTTACTCAGATAACAGCAGCCAACACTAGGTGAACTCAGCGGTTTTTCCCCACAACCGCCCCTCCCATCTGCCTCTCCTTTAAACTGCATGCCCAGGTGCGCCTTGTGAAGGGAATCAGGGCCCTTTCCTCCCTTGTAAGCCATGCAACCCACGTTTCTCCCTTCTCCATTCCTCCCTACGTGTCCTCAGATGAAGAGAGAGTTGGCCTGGGTCTTCGACTGAATTCCCTCTGCCTTGCTCGACCTCTCCCCTGCTCTGCCCAGCCGGACTTTGCCTTTCACAGTTTCCTCCACAGCCAAGGCAGCCACTCCTCCGCCCCCTGTCAGCTGTTCATCTTCCTCCTCGGATTCCGACTCCAACAGGGGCATGACAGCTGGACAGGAGCTGGCGTGGACGTCTCCCAAAATGCTGGAGGCTGAGATGCTTTGGGCCCCCTCCAAAGTTTTGCAAACTCTTCCTTTTGCTCCTATCAGTAACTCTGGGGGAACACACCTTTGTTGTGCCAGAGGGGGCTTCACTGGCAGGAAGCAGGTGGTGAGTGGGGCATGAGGAGCCCCCCTACCCAAAAGTTTGATCTATGGGTTCAACCTGGGGTCTTAATTAAAGGAGGGAGCAGATGTTCTAACTTCTAAACTGGGCATTGTTCAAAACCTGAGGACAGCTACGAGCGTCTACCAAATCAAGATGGAGGCTTTATCAGAGTATATTCATGAACTGGCAGAAACATGATTAACAAAGTAAGGATGGCAACAGACCAGCCAATGGGAGCTGACAGCCTGGGTGTGGTTTGGCTCTGTGTGCTTTGCTGAGAAATGCTTCTGCTTGTGTTTTTCCTTATGCCGCTTTGGAAGAAACTTCTGGTATTGTACGTTCAATTATGTTTATAAAGAAGTTAATGAACCTGCTGAATCAGTTATCTGTGTGTTTTCTGGACTTGAATTTCTGCTGCAAACTCGAACAGGCTCCAGGCATGCAATCATAGCCCTTAGACTTATATACCACTTCAAAGTGCTTCACAGCCCTCTCTAAGTGGTTTATAGAGCCAGCATATTGCCCCCAAGAATCTGGGTCCTCATTTTACCAACCTCGGAAGGATGGAAAGCTGAGTCAACCTTGAGCCTGGTGAGATTTGAACTGCCAAATGGCAGTCAGCCGGCAGTCAGCAGAAGGAGCCTGCAGTACTGCACTCTGACCACTGAGTCACTGAGGCTCTTTACAAATGCACAAGCAGAGACCGCTTGGTCCTTCTCTGTTGAACCAGGATCTTTCTCTGTTGTGCCTCTCTCCCAGACACACTGCGCCCAACTTCAGAGAGGCAGCCATCTGGTCTCCATCCTTAGCGCGACTGAGTCCTTTTTCATCACACAGTTGCTGTCCAGAAATCTGGTCTTATTCACCAATGTCTGGATTGGACTGAATGATCCAGGGAAAGTAAGTCCTTTCTGATGTTAACCTTTATTGATTTATCTTGACTGTTTCTGATTGTTTTTTACTAACCTGCCCTCCAATGGGAGTCACAGATCTCCCTATGGAATATTCTTGCCTTGGATAACACCAGGGGTGGGATTCAGCTTGTTCACTCTGGTTTGGGAGAACCGGGTGTTAATTTTACATCCAGTTTGGCGTACCGGTAGGTCCAACGACTGGCAGGCCCCACCCCCTCTGCCCCTCCCAGGAGTCCCCACGTGGGAAAGAGAGAGAGAGGTAGGGAGAGAAAGGTAGGGAGGGGGAGGGAGAGAAAGTGAGGGAGAGAAAGAGAGGGAGGGAGGGAGGGAAAGAGAGGGAGGGAGAGAAAGAGAGGGAGGGAGGAAAGGAGGGAGAGAGAGAAAGGGAGACAGAAAGAGAGAGAAAGAGAAGTAGGAGGGAGGGAAAGAGAGAGAGAGAAAGAGAGGGAGGGAAAGAGAGGGAAAGAGAAGGAATGAGAGAGAGAGAGAAAGGGAGGGAAAGAGAGAGAAAGAGAGAGAAAGAGAGGGTGAGGGAGGGAAGGAAGGAGAGAAAGAGAGAGAGAGAAAGAAGACAAAGAGAGGAGGAGGGAGGGAGGGAAGGAAGGAGAGAAAGAGAGGGAGGGAGGGAAAGTGAAAGGGAATGAGAGAGAAAGAGAAAGAAAGAGACGGGGGAGAGAGAGTTTGGTGTGCCCTTACCCCCCGCCCTTGCATAGCCCGAGCGCCTTCCTCAGTTGGCTGACATGGCTCCTCTATCATTACAGAATCGCATCTGGAAGTGGAGTGACGGCTCCAAGTTTGGTTATACAAATAGTTTGGGGACTATTTGAACATTGCAAAGATGATACTGAGGAGTCCTGCGTAAAGATGATCAGTTCAGAATGTAAGCCGAGATGGAGGGGAGGGAGCCAAGGAGTGCTTCCCACCATAAGGATCCAAAGAGGACCCTGCTTTGTAGCCTGAGCCCCTGGCCACCGATGGTTAAGTGGTTAAGGCGCCAGATTAGAAAGGAGGAGACCATGAATTCAAGTCCTGCCTTGGCTGAGAAAGCTGGCGGGTTGAATTTGGGCCAATCACCAGGAGACAGGGAGTTCTAGTCCCTTATTAGACGTTAAAGTCAACTGGGTGACTTTGGGCCAATCACCAGGAGACAGGGAGTTCTAGTCCCTCCTTAGGCGTTAAAGTCAGCTGGATGACTTTGGGCCAATCACCAGGAGACAGGGATTTCTAGTCCCTCCTTAGGCGTTAAAGTCAGCTGGGTGACTTTGGACCAATCATCAGGAGACAGGGAGTTCTAGTCCCACCTTAGCCATGAAAGCTGGCTGTCGGACTTTAGGCCAGTTCCTTTCTCTCAGCCCAACCAGGGGTGGGATTCTACTGGTTCAGACCAGTTCAAGCTAACTGGATGTTAAAGTTACAGCTGGTCCGCCAAACCGGTGTATCAACTGACTGGCTGGCCCCGCCTCCCTTCCCCTCCCCTCCCCTCCCAGGAGTCTCCACGCGATGCAGGTAAGTGCAGGTTCTGCACCGAGGCCCTGGGAGGGGAAAAAATGGGCCTTCTGGAAGTCCAGAAATGAGCCTGTTTCCGGCTTCCGGAGGGCCTCCAGAGCCCGGGGGAGGCTGTTTTCGCCCTTCCAGAGTCCCAGGAGAATCCTGGGTGTGTCTCCTGGCACAGTCCCAGCTGTGCCCCTTCGTCCACTTTCTGCCTTCCTGGGACTCAGCAAGGGGAATCCGGGCACAGCTGATCGTATGAACAGCTGATTGTTGGGAGGGAAAAGAAAAAAAGAAATACTTTAAGGGGAGAGAGTCAGTTGGGCGGAGCCAGTGAGTTACTGGCAACCGGGCACCTGGGTAGGGGCGTGGCCAACCAGAACTTACTAATGGTTCGGCGACCCATGCCAAATCCTTGCTAGTGGTTTTCCCAAACCAGTGCAAACCGGCTGAATACAACCACTGGCCTGACGTCCCCCTGGCTGAGAGGGAGGGGCCATTGAAGGGATCTCCTGGATCCATCTCCACCTGCGGGATTTCCCTGCAAAACTTTCTCTTTTGCTTCCTCTGCAAGATGCAGCCACAGTCTGTGGGAAGCACCTGATGAAACCTGGAGAATTAAGGAAGCCCCCACCGCACATATACACCCCGCCCCTCACTTGCCCAAAAAATCTCTGCTTTGCACGCACCCCTTCGCTTCATGGAGGCTTTCGGTAGCTTGGGTCTGATTTTGCTCACCCCGCAGGTCAAATAAACTCCTTCTTAGCACAACTGGCCTGGTTTATTCTGCGGGAGAGGGTTGAGGTCCAAAAGTCGAGACGTCTATGTCAGAAAGTTTCTCCTTATTTCCAGGTTGAAACTCTCCTGGCTCAGTTTCCATCCATTTATTTATTTATTTTATTTATTTAAATTTATATACCCCTTCCTCTCCCAAAGGGATTCGGGGCGGTGAACAGCCAGAGTAAAATGCACATATAAAACACATATACAATATTTAAAAATTAAAAGAATTAAATACATTGGCTCTTACAAAGATTAAAAATAAGGGAATTAAGAAAGTTAAAACGAGATTAAAAAATTTAAGAACCCCTAGGCCAGACCGGCTTGCTGAAATAAATGAGTTTTCAACGCACGGCAGAAGGTCAGGAGATCAGGGATGGTGCTCATTTCCGGGGGTAATTCATTCCAGAGAGAGGGTGCCCCCAATGAGAAGGCTCGCATCCTCGGGGTCGCCAGCCTTCCAGCCGGCGGCACCCCGAGAAGGCCGACTATATGGGAGCGTATCAGTCGGCGGGAGGCCGATAATGGCAGGAGGCGGTCTCGCAAATATCCTGGTCCCGAGCCATGGAGCGCTTTAAAGATGATAACTAAGACCTTGAAGCACACCCAGAGGGCCACCGGGAGCCAATGCAGCTTGTGCAGAAGTGGCGTAACATGGGAGCCCCGAGGAGCCCCCAACACCACCCGCGCGGCCGCATTCTGCACCAGCTGCAGCCTCTGGATGCTCTTCAAAGACAGCCCCATGTAGAGAGCATTGGCATAGTCTAGGCGGGAGGTCACCAGGGCGGAGGTGACCGTGCGAAGCGCATCCCGATCCAGAAAGTGCCGCAACTGGTAGATCCTACAGACCTGGCCAAAAGCCCCCCTGGCGACGGCCGCCACATGGTTCTCCAATGACAGCCGCACATACAGGAGGACACCCAGATTGCGGGCCCTCTCTGTGGGGGAAAGAGTTTCCCTCCCCCCACAGCCAGCGATGGAACCAGCTGGCTGTACCGGGATGCCGGGAAGCACAGCCATTCAGACTTAGATGGGTTGAGTTGAAGCTTGTTCCGCCCCATCCAACTCCGCACGGCCTCCAGGCACCGAGTCATCACTTCGATGGCTTCATCGGGGTGGTCCGGGGTAGAGATGTACAGCTGAGTATCATCAGTGTACTGATGGAACTCTACCCCAAAGCCACGGACGATCTCACCCAGCGGCTTCATATAAATGTTAAACAGAAGGGGCGAGAGCACCGACCCCTGAGGAACCCCGCAATCAGGGGCCTCGGGGCCGACCTCTGCCCCCCCGCCAACACGAATTGCGAACGGTCGGAGAGGAAGGAGGAGAACCACTGCATAACAGTGCCCCCCACTCCCAACCCCTCCTGCTGTCGCAATAAGATACTGTGGTCAACAGTATCGAAAGCCGCCGAGAGATCTAATAGGACCAGGACAGAGGAATAATCTCTGTCACGGGCCCTCCAGAGATCATCCACCAATGCAACCAATGCCGTCTCTGTGCTGTGTCCAGGCCTGAAGCCCGATTGGCGTGGATCCAAATAGACAGCTTCATCCAGGTGCTGGGGAAACTGTTGTGCCACCACACTCTCAACAAAACGAAGGTTGCAGACAGGACGATAATTAGATAACAAAGTTGGGTCCAGGAACGGTTCCTCGAGGAGGGGTCTCACCATCGCCTCTTTCAAGGCAGTGGGTAGATATCCCTCACTCAAGGAAGTGTTAATAATACCCTGGAACCAACCTCGTGTCACCTCCCGAGTGGCCAACACCAGCCAGGAGGGACACGGGTCCAATAAGTATGTGGTAGCATTCAGTCCCCGCAGCAACCTGTCCACGTCTTCGGGGGTCACAGGATCAAACTCCTCCCAAATGACTGCCTCAAATTCCGCCCCGAACCCCCCACCCAGAATTGCCCATTCAGAGCCCAACCCGTCCCGGATCCGAGCGATTTTATCCACCAGGAAATTTGAAGTCTTCAGCCTGTCCCTGCAAGGGGTCCTCCCGCGCTCCCCCTTCCAAGAGGGAGTGGGTCACTCTAAACAAGGCGGCCGGGCGGTTTCCTGCGGATGCAATAAGGGTGGAAAAATAAGAACGCTTTGCCACCCTTATCGCCACTAAATAGGTCTTAATATAAGACCGTAAAAGTGTTCGGTCGGGTCCGGAGCAAGTAGTCCTCCAAATACTCTCCAGGCGTCTTTTCCGACGCTTCATCTCCCTCAGCTCCCTGGAAAACCAAGGGGCCGAGTGAGAGCGGCGCCAGGTCAGAGGCTGCAAGGGCACAACCCGGTCCAGGGCCCCAGCCGCCACCCTTTCCCAGGTGGCAACCAGGTCCTCAACCGAGTCGTGTGTTTGAATGTCAGGACTTGGTCCAAGCTCCATCAGGAACCTATCTGGATCCATCAGGCCACGTCTCCCCTTGGAACAGACCCTTCTAGACCCAATGTTAGCAATTTGTTCTTATATTGTCTAGGGGATGGGTCCTCATACGTTACTTCTCAGGTTTCTAATTTTTTTTTTAAGAGTTGTAACCATCAGAGAAGAACGCTGTAATCCCCCTTAGTGAAGTTTTTGGTGACCAATTGTTCATGATTAATTTTCCCACGTTCTTTTGTTGTACTTGTGTTTTGGTCCATGACCACAAATAAAGTATTATCTCTAACTATGTCTATCTCTATCTCTATATCTAGCCATCCATCCATCCATCCATCCATCCATCCATCCATCCATCCATCCATCTATCTAATTCCTCAGAGTCCCAGAGGAGCATTTCAGCGGCACCTCTGTCAGCTTTGGAAGTCATGGTTTACTTAGAAACTTCCACGCTGCCACATTTTAGTGGGGATTACAGAGACGTGGAGGTTTAGACATAACGACGTCCTTCTTCTGAGTCAAGGACAAGCCATCCTGCAGGGGTGGAATTCTACTGCTTTGGATTTGTTCTGGTGTTCAGCGTGCTCCAAACCAGTTCGCTGAGACGAGGAAGCTCATGATCACTGAACTGGTTGCTATAGCAATGGAATCCCACCCCTGCATCCTGTCCCCAGGAAAGGAATGGTTGGAGGGACGTCTCCAGTTGGGACGGCTGGTGCTTGGACCATGTGATGGACGGATGGGTGCAGGAAATTCCCTTTTACAAATGGAAAACCCAAATCTGAAAGCTAGCTAAATATAGAAAAGAGAGGGGCAGGGAGGGAGAAAGAGAGAGAGAGAGAGAGAGAATAGAGCAGGGGTCCCCAAACTTAGCAACTTTAAGACTTGTGGACTTCAACTCCCAGAATTTTTCAGCCAGCTGAAGTCCACAAGTCTTAAAGTTGCCAAGTTTGGAGCCCTCTGTAATAGATGATAGAGAGAGACAGAGAGAAAGAGAGAGAGGGAGAGAGAGAGCTGAGGTCATGGCTATCAGATCATGCCTATCAAGCTTGCCTATCAAGCTCACAGGAGGGCAGCGAAGCTTCCTTTTTGTCCTATATGACTACTTTCGTGGGCTGCAGAAAACACGCCTCTCCGGCTGGCTCTGGTAACCTGGGATACAATCTGGAGAAAGGTATGCGTGCAATGTGCTTCTGGTCATAGCAACTGAGCTGCTCCATCAGATCTCTCCCCCCCTTCTTATGGTAACTCGAGAGCAAGCCAGGAATGCTTTACGAGTTGACGGGTGTTGTCGGGTGGTTCGAATTCCCAGCGCCGTGTCACGCCGCTCCCTCTACTTGTCCCAGCTTCTGCCAACCTAGCAGCTCGAAAGCCCGTAAAAAAGTGCAAGTAGAAAAATAAAAATAAAATAAAAAATAGAGAAAAAAAAGGTAGAAAAAAACCCCTTTGGTGGGAAGGTAACAAGTGTTCTGTGCGCCTTTGGTGTTTAGTCCTGCTGGCCACATGACCATACTCTTTGGAGAGCACTGGTTCTTCTTTGGCTTTGTAAGGGAGATGAGCAGCGCCCCCCAGAGCCAGAAACGACAAGCACGGAGGTGCAAGGAGGGGAACCTTTACCTTTTGTCGTGCCTATGTTGGAGACTGACTCCGCAGCCGACGGGGAGTGGAGGTGTGGCTCCGGAAGTTGTGGAGGAGACTGGGGAAGGGCAGAGGCCAGCTGGGCAGTCAGAGGAGGACCCAGGCCCATCCCCTCTCCATCCTAGGGCACGCAGGGAGGAGAGAATAAGGGAGAAATGTGAATGGCATGGTCTACGGGGGAGGAAAGGGCCTTGATCCCCTTCATGGGCTGCAGTTATGAGAACTATTTAAAAGGATAGGCTGGGCATGAGCCAGTGCTGGAAACAAAGTGTGAAAATATTTCTAGTCTGTCCGTCCTTAACTGAGTTTGGCATCCCTCCCAGTGTGTATTCCGATATCTGTGGACGTCTTCAAGCCCTTATCTTGCCTGGTTTCCTTAATTGATTCAGTGTGGTTTGTGTTGTTTTTTTCTAGTTATAATTTATAGATATTTTTATTTTAAACAGCATTTCCTCCTTTTCGCAACTGTTTGTGGGGGAGTTTTTTATCTCCAGTCAAGGATATTTGGAGCTTTGAAGCAAAGCGAAGGAATTAAAGGAACTTCACCTGTTTTTGTTCCTGTGTTGTTTTTGTATCCCACCCTGGGTCATCATTCTTTTACCTTACTAAAGTTATTGGGCATGCATGCTTCATCACAGAGGTATAAAATGATATTAACCAATAAAAAGATTCATTCCAAACCCAAAATGTTTGAATTGTACATAAAGCAACTTTCCACCTTAAAAAAAAAAAATCTTTATTGATTATACAACTAAAACAACAGACAAACACATACACAACACACACAAAAAAGAAAGAAGGAAAAAAAATTAAATAAAAAAGAAACTATTCCATTATTTATTTATTTATTTATTTCATAATTTTATATACCGCCCTTCTCCCGAAGGACTCAGGGCAGTGAACAGCCAAATAAAATGTATACAAACACAGAGATAAATATGGTTAAAAAAGAATTAAATTATAGGCTACCCCAATAAAAACCTAAAACCCCGATTAAAATAAATTAAAACTTTCGTACCCCACCCCAACTAATCTAAAACCCCTTATTTAAAAATCCCATTTGAGTCAGCTCAGGCCGGCCTGCTCAAAGAGCCAGGTCTTCAGGTCACGTCTGAATGCCCTCAGGTCAGTGGTTGTTCGTAGCCCCGGGGGCATCCCGTTCCAAAGGGCGAGTGCCCCCACAGAGAAGGCCCTATTCCTCGGGGTCACCAGGCGGCACATAGAAAGCGTCGGGACCCGGAGGAGACCCTCTCTGTGGGAGCGCACCGGTCGGTGGGAGACTACTATTATCAACAGTCTGTGATTCCTTATTTGTTATCATTATTGGTGTCATATTTGCAAATACATCTTAATGCGAATATGTAATTACTACCACTTTTTCAATTTAACAATATTTATTAATGTAATTTCTATTTTTGTCCTACCCAATCATACCAGCATTCCCAGCTCTTATAATATTCTGATGATTCTTTATCCTTGAGTGCTAACGTTAATTTATCCATCTCTGCACAGGCTGCTATTTTTTGAATGATCATTTCCTCTGTTGGAATATCAGCTTGTTTCCAACATTGTGCAAAGATTAATCTAGCCGCAGTGAGAATATGTAATATTATATATTTGGCTTTTTGGGGAAATTGTCTATTAAAAATTCCTAATAGAAAGAATTCTGGTTTTAGTTCAATTTGCTCCGTCGTTATTTCCTCTAACCATTTTTTAATTCTACGCCAATATCTTTGGGCTTCAGTGCAGGACCACCACATGTGAAAGAATGTTCCTTGTTTCTTTTTACACTTCCAACAATTCGATTCATGTTAGGAGACAACTTCGCTATTCTCGAAGGGGAGAGATGCCATCTGTAAAACATTTTATAGGCATTTTCTTTGTATGTTGCTGATTTTGTAATTTTATTATTCCTAATCCAGACCTTTTCCCATTCTAATAATGTAATGGTACGTCCTATATTTCTGCTCCAAGCTATTATGTTACCTTTGAGTACTTCTTCTAATTCTATTTCTAATAGATAGTTATAAAATTTGGTTATATTTTTTTTATCAGGACCTAATAAGATTTGATCTAGTTGTTGTAGCTTACCGTAAATTCCAAAGTTTTTTTTATCTTGTCTGTATCTATTTTGAATTTGCAGGTAAGCCCACCAGTCTACTCTTAGCCCTTATTCTTGGAGGTCTTGCCGTGATTTTAAAGTTCCTTGCGCATCTAGAAGGTCCTTGTATTTTATCATCTTATTCAGATCCAAATTGTTTGGGTGTATCATCGCCTCCATCGTTGAGATGGAGATTGTTTAGTTTTTCTGGTGTCCCATAAAAATGCATGCCACCCCCTCTGTAAATCGTGGCCTTCTAGATATAAGATTCTTTTATTCGAAAGGATTACCCACTCTTTCAGCCAAAGTAAGGAGGCTGCGCTATGATATATTTCACAATTTGGGAGTGCCATACCCCCCTGCTCTTCATATCTTGCATCGCCTTTAATTTTATCCTCGTTTTTTTCCCTTGCCAAATAAATTTAGTGGTTATCCTATTAAGTTCCAGAAAATAATTTTTATGTATTTTTATTGGTATTGTTTGGAATAAATAAATAAATTCAGGAAGAATATTCATTTTAATAGTAGCAATCCTCCCTAAAAGGGAGATTTGCAGTTTGACCCATATCTCTAAGTCTTTTTTTACTTGTTGTAACAATTTACTATAGTTATTTTCCATTAGAGTTTTACAATGGGCCGTCAGCTAAACTCCTAAGTATTTAATTTTTTTTACCACTTGTAGTCCCATTGTCTTTTCTAATTTTAATTTCTATTTTTCTGTTAAATTTTTAGTTATTAATTTCATCTTTTCCCTATTAATTTTAAGTCCTGCAACTTTCCCAAATTGCTCTAATTCTTTCAA
Organism: Bungarus multicinctus; assembly: GCA_023653725.1. Lineage (NCBI taxonomy): Eukaryota > Metazoa > Chordata > Lepidosauria > Squamata > Elapidae > Bungarus > Bungarus multicinctus. Next base: position 84,210,176 of record CM042848.1, read on the forward strand.
TAATTCTTGGCCTGTTTCAATTGGTTCCTCTATAAAAAAGACCATATCATCCGTGAATGACTGCAGTTTGTATTCTTCTTAATTTTTAACGCCTTTATTCCTGGGTTTTGTCTAATTCATGTAAGCAATGTTTCCAAGAATAATATGAAGAGCAGAGGAGATAATGGACACCCTTGCCTAACTCCTTTCTCTATTTTTATATATATATTCTCCGTATATATATATTTATATATATATATATTTATATATATATTCTCCGTGTATATTCTCCGTTAATTATTATATTTGCCTTTTGTGAGTCATAAATTGTAGTCACAATGTTTTCAAATTTAGTGCCTAAATTCATATTGTAAATTTGTTGAATTAGGAACTGCCAATTTAAATTATCGAAGGCCTTCTGTGCATCCAAGAAAACAAGGATTTGCTTTTCCGGATGGTCTTCATAGTACTCCAAAACACGAGGTACTTGTGACGAGGTAAGGACAAGTGGAGGTGCTGAAGCTCGCTCTGGGTTCCAAGTTACCTTTTCTTGCTGTTGGAGAGACCCTTAGGGGTGCACGTAACCTGTAGAGAAACGTGCCGGTGTGAGGAGACTCGAGTTGCGGTGCGGAGAAGGCAATCCTCATCGCGACGCAGAGAGACCCTGTAGAGACCGACATCAAGAGACCGCGAGTAATGGCGGTCCCAAAGTCCGGATCGTTAAATACAAGAGGAAGCGAGTGGGTGACAGTCTATGATGAATGAGGAGTTTGAGGGAAGGAATTTGCGATTTTGATTGAGTGTCGACCACTGGAGAAAATTAGTCGGAGCGAAGCCCGAAAGCAGCAGCCTAAGCAGATACGAGTGGCGGTGAAAGCGAAAGGGCTCGTGAGACGGAAGGGAGTAAGAACGCAAGCGATCAGATAGAGAAGATAAGAAAAGCTGAGAGATCTGAGTGACTGACAATAATTAGAAATTGACTTGTAGGACTCTTAAACGAAAGGTGGACCGGTGATAACGGAAAGTACGGTGAGACTGTAAAACCAGGGACATTACTCAGTAAGACTGCACTTCCGGTGTGTTTGGTGAAGGAACTTTCTAATTCGGAGAGGAAGAACTGAACAGCTATACTAAGAGACTTTGTGCTTATAACTCCTGTTGATTGTAATTATCCCGACACCAACTCAACTGATTTTTGAATGTGGTAGATGGGATTTATATATGATTTAATTGATATATTAGTAAATATTGAAATTTACATCTGGTTTTAATACATAGAAAAAAAAGGAGATAATCAATTAACTATTTAAGTATTGATATTTGATTATAGGCGTTGATTATAGTAGACTAAATAATTGTGATTAATTATGATTATTATAGATTAAATAACCAATTGTTGTATAGTAATATTAATATACCTTCAGTTAGATTTGTAAATATTTGAAATACTATTTTATAATATTGAGAAATTCATAGCATTTATAGATATATAGTTCAGTAATACTTTAAACTTAAACAGAGAAATCTGAGATAATATTAAGAAGTATAAATCCAGGTATTTGATTTAGAAATTAAGTTAAAAACTGTGTTGGGGAATATTTATATTGATAGGAGTGATTAATTTATTAACTTACTAAATTAACTAGAGTAGTGGCTACTACTATTGGATACTTTTCAATCGTCAATGCTAATTTGGGATAATGTATTTAATATAGTACAAAAACAGAAACAAATTTTACAAGAGTTGTTATAAGTAAATTTGGATGTTATACTTGAGAAACTACAGAACCAGACTGCAGCCATTTTGTGTTCGTAGAATGACCTTTTTAAAAGAACAGAAAAGTTGAGAAATATGTTTTTGTACAATAAACATGTGGTATTGCGAAAGTGTCCTTGGATGAGGTTCTAGAATGTGTACAGAACAACTTGACATTATATAGTCATATTAATCAAAAATATAATCCTCTGATAATTGCATAACCGGATATCTGGAGATAAATCCGGGAAAAGGATGTTGGTACCAATCCAAATGTCAAGTAAGAAGAGGTCAGTGGAAATACCCATAACTTTCCTATGGGAATCTATGTATCTTTGTAACTGAAAAACAACATATGATCTATAATTGTTTATATCATTATATTTGGGTATAAATATATGGTCTTTCTGGTGATCGAGGTTCTCCTTTGTCTCATACTATCTTTGGTATGGGTTAAAGGGTGCCGGTACTGCAGTATCTTCAATAAAGCCAGTTACGTGTTTCAGTATTTCAAGTCTGTTCTAATTTTTTTCTGCTCATACGCATGACAAGATGATTTCTACAACTAATACAACGCTTAAATCTGGGAAGATTACCTCAGTACAAACAACTGCGGCAGCATCGGCCTCAGTGATGGCACAAAAGACAATTGAGGAAACACTATCAGGAGAGAAACAACCTATCATCACGAATGCTAATATTCAATCACCTCTTCTTACTTTACAAGAATTATGTCGAAACTTCAGGAAATAATGACAAAAATCCATACTGAGACAAGAGCTGATACAAATGAATTAAAAGCAGAGATGGGGAACTTAAAAGCAGAAATGAAATTAGGTATCTCAAAGCTGGATCAAAAAATTGGAATAATACAGCGAGGTCTAGAGAGAAATGAATCAACAATAAAGGAAGTTGAGAAGAAGTTGGAACTGGTCGGTGAACAATTAAGAAATGTGAGCAAAGAAATGGACGATTCCTTGGTCTACCTAGAAATGGATAAGGCGGCAGCATATTTAAGATTCCAGAACGTAATAGCAGAACTGTTGGAAAAAGATAAGGATGGTAACTTGAAAGAGCTGGATGAAGTTTACAGAGTGAGCACAAACTATGTAAGACGCCATAAATATCCATATAAAAAGATTCATGTAAGATTTGCCAGAAGAAAGGTTCAGGATGTTATATATAAAATATCTACAGAAGAGACAATTTACATATAAAGGAAAAGAAGTTCTGGTACTTAAATAAATCCCAAGAAGAGTGAGAGAGCAAAGGAGACTATAAATTTTTGGTGAATCAATTAAACCGAAAAGGCATTCTATTCAGATGGTTAATCCCAGAGGGGATGTTAATTTCATGGGAAGGAAGAAAAGTCAGAGTAGATTCCGTGGAAAAAGCTCAAGAATTCTATGAACAATTGGTAGGTCCAGAAGAATCGAGTAGTAAAGATGAATTAGAATCAAACTCACAAGACTATCAAGATTACCAAAAGAATAGAGATAGGAAACAAAAGAGAGAAGAACTGAAAACACAAAATCAGCTACAAAGAGAGACAGGAGTAACTAAAAGACAAAGAGCAAGAGTTAATTAGGCAATGGACGAGGAAAAGAAAATATTATCAATTAATATAAATGGTCTGAACTCTCGGATAAAAAGGAAAAGAATACTAAGCTAACTAAACAAAATGCAGATATAATATGTTTATAAGAAACTCATATAAGAAGGAAGATGAAAAATATCTAGAATGCCCCAAGCTAGGGAATTTGTATACGTCGCCAGCAGACTTTGGGAAAAAGAAAGGGATAGCAGTATGCGTGAAAGAAGATATGAAAGCAGAGTTAATTTGGAGAGATTCTAATGGAAGAATTCTGGTGTTACAAATTTGGATTAAATTAATTCCAATTTTACTAGTAGTAATTTATGCTCCTAACGGTAATCAAAAAGAATTTTTTAAACAATTACATGAAAAAATAGTGGAATTAGAAAAAAGGAGTATTTGTATCTTGGGGGACTTTAATGCCATTGCGGACACCCAGAAAGATCACAGTAGTGGGGGGAAAAAGAGGAAAAAGAGAAAATTACCGAAAACATGGGGGAAATGATGATTGAACTAAATTTGATAGATAGGTGGAGGAAATTAAATCCAGAGAAAAAGCAATTTACATTTTATTCCAACCCACATCAGTCATGGACACGAATGATATGGTGTGGATGAATGGTGAGCTAGCAAGATGAGCGAAAAAGATCGAATTTTACC
>CM042848.1:84214664-84306760 GCA_023653725.1 Bungarus multicinctus
CCCTCCCCCTTCTTCATCTCCCCTCTTTGCTCCTCTCTGCAGGGAAGGAAGGAAGACCCTGGAGCGATTCATTTTTCTAAGTCTTGGCTTACTGGTTGTGGCCCTCTCCTTAAGGGTTGAGTTCGAGCAGGGTCTCTTGCGTCCAGAGGGATCAACTCTCTTGCCTTGAACCCCTTCCTGATTTGTCCCCCCCCCCCCAATATCCTCTTCCTGAAGTTGCTTTTGTTCCTGTTTGGCTTACGGTGCAATTTAGATCCCGCCGTATGTCTCTGTTGGCAAAATCTCCCGCTTTTCAGCCTGCTGCCCTAACCCCCTAGACCAACATTGGCTCAGTTGAGGACTCGAGGCCCAAGTTCTGCAAAGGTTCCTTTGATTCTTGAAGGCTCTTTTCTGGTTTTGCTCAATGCATGATAGGCCAAGGCAAGTGGACAGGCTCACACAGGGAAATTTAACCAAGACTAAACCTAACTGGGCTTTGGACAATTTGCAAACTGCAGTCGCTGCGTCTGTAACCCAAGTCAGATTGAATTTATTGTCATCAAAGATGGTCAAGAATGGGTGTTATTCCATCTGAGGAAAGTGTTGTAAAGAACATATTAGAGTGTGTTGAGATGGTTAGGCTGACAATAGAAAGAAAAGATAGAGGAGAAATCGAATATGTTTTGATTTGGAACGGGTGGTATAATTGGTTAAATAGTAGATATGAAGATATTACAATGGAACAACACACACACACACACGTTAAATTAAATTAAATTGTTAAATTATTTGAAGCCCACCACTGAATAACGCCATAGAAAAAAACCATTTACTCCCATCTGGACTCTCACTCTCCCCCCTTACCAATTCCTTCCTGCCCTGTTGAAGAACTGAATGCTGTCTTTAAAGCCCCAGAGGGACGGATCCTGCCCTAGCCCCCATCTTAGCACCAGGACCTCCTTTCCTCTTGAGGGCCCCTTGGGTGGTCTCTAAACCTGGTTGAAACTCTGGTGGGCCATCAAGTCAGGGACTGCAGAGATTGGCCTGGGAGGGCTGTTTTTCCCGCCCCCCCCTTTTTTTTTATTTTATGCAGAAATTCCTCCTTTCTGTTGCGAGCAGGTTCCCATCTTCTGTTCTGTTGCATTTTCAGTTCTTGAAAAATGCTTGATCCTATAGGAAGAAGGGGAGTTTCCCTGGAGTTGAGCTCAGCTCCTGGTGTCTTTGTGAATAGAAATCTGTGGTGGTATTTGATCAGCTGAACCAATATCATTTTTTTTCCCTTTTCCTTTTCCCTCCCAACGATCAGCTGTTCCGACGATCAGCTGTGCTGGGATGCCTCTTGCTGTCTTACTGCCTTATCCAGGAGGCTTCCCTGAGGCCAAAGAGGCAAAAATATGAAGCCTGGGGGTCAGTGTGTACTGAAAAAAAAGAAAAGGCCATGACCACCCAGTCAAACGGCCACGCCCACCTAGCCCCTCCCACCTAGCCATGTCCACAGAACCAGTCGTAAAAATATTTGCATCCCACCCCTGATAAAAACAGAGGACTAGTCTGCTCCACCACCTTAAGTAACTAACTAACTAAATCTAGGATGCCTTTCCATTCTTAAGTGTCCCAATTCCCAACAGCCCTGGGGTTTTGCTGGTGGTCTCCCACCCAAAGACTCACTGACTTTGACCCTAATTATCTTTCTGACATCAATCAGTATCATCAGGAGCTGTCACCAAGTGGTGACTTCACAGACACCTCCAAGTAGTTTTCTTCTGGCCTTATCCCTGGGTCTCCTGATTGTCACCTCTCCAAGTATTCACCAAGTTCAACCCTGCTTAGCTGTTCCAGGTCAACTGAGATTGATTAGAGAGATAGGGGGAGTTAGAGAGAGAGAAAGGAGAGAGAGAAGATGAGGGGAGACAGAGAGAGAGAAAGGAGGGACAGAGAAGAGAAGGAGAAGAAAGAGAGAAGAGAAAGGAGAGGAATAGAGAGAGAGAAGAGAGAGAGAGAGAAGGAGAGAGAGAAGAGGCGAGAGAGAGAGAAGGAGGGAGGAGAGGGGAGGTGAGAGCAGTGGAAGACAGGGGGAGAGGAAGGAAGAAAAAGAGGAGTGGGGAGGAAAAGGGTCTTCCCCTTGAAACTTACCAACTTTTCTCTCTAAAACCTCTGGGCCTCACAGCCAGAGCCCCTTCCTCAGTTGGCTAAACATGGCTTCTCTGTCATTCCAGCAACGCATCTGGTACTGGAGTGATGGCGCCAGTTTCCGCTACAAATCCTGGAAACTAGGAGAACCCAATAACTTTTTCTGGAACGAGTATTGCGTCGAACTGTGGAGCTTGTCAGGTAAGCCCAGATGAAGGGGAGGGAGCTGAAGATGTGCTTCCCACAATAAGGGGGACCAGGGGTACAATTCAACCAATGTAACAAGCCAGTTCGGTGAGCGTGCGCAGAGCCTTTGCTACTGACCTTCTCCAGCAATCCCTGTGTGTTAAATAGCTGATGCGCAGCAATCCACTCAGCTTGAAAAACAGGATATAAAGCCCAGCAGGGGGTGGGTGGGCTCAACAGCTGATCGTCGGAGCAAACCGAACTAGCTCCCTCCCAGCTGATATTCGGAGATACCGGTTTTTCCGAACCGGGCTGAACCGGTAGAATCCACCCCTGAGGAGGATCCTTCTTGGTACCCTGAACCCTTGGCCCCCAATGGCCTTTGTCGACCTCCTGAATCTCTGAGCTGCCACAGTCCTACTCTCTGTACAGACAAGGGAAGACAAAACGTCCATGGGGCACGCCATTAAAAGTGAAAGTCACGGTTTCTTCGAACCCTCAAACTGTATATCCAAATAATTACAGGGCCTGTAATACTCAGAATTACTCCTAATGAAGCAAACAATCTCCATCTTAACCTACTTCCTTGGCCCATCATTGTCACAGGACATCTGGCTTTGCGTAGTCATTTTCCTTGCTTTAATATATTAATTTAATATATTAAATTATTATTGAACCATGGTGGCATGGTGGTCAGAGTGCAGTACTGTAGGCTCCTTCTGCTGACCGCCGGCTGACTGCAATTCGGCAGTTCAAATCTCATCAGGCTCAAGGTTGAGTCAGCCTTCCGCCCTTCCGAGGTCGGTAAAATGAGGACCCAGATTGTTGGGGGCAATATGCTGGCTCTGTAAACTGCTTAGAGTGGGCTGTAAAACACTATAAAGCAGTATATAAGTCTAGGCGCTATTGCTATTGTCAAAAGTCTACTGCACTGCAATGAGATAAATCTCAGCCACTTACTTATATAGAACAGAAATATTAATGCAGGTTCAGTCCAATAATAAACCACCAGAGCAGCCTCAATATGGTCTAGTGGTTAAGGCACCAGATTAGAAAAGGGGGAGACGGTGAGTTCCAGTCCCACCTTAGCCACGAAAGCTGGCGGGATGACGTTGGGCCAATCCCCAACAGACGGTGAATTACAGGCTCACCTTAGGCAGGAAAACTGGCTGGGTGATCAGAAATGTCTCTTTTGCTACCCAGGGTACCTCAGATGGAACGATCAGAGTTGCGGGTTCAGGCGTTATTTCGTCTGCAAGTTCCAGCCCACAGGGTGAGGGAAGCACCTGGTGAAGTCTGGAGAGGCAAGGAAAGCCCCCTCCCACCTGCCAAAATCTCGGCTCTGCACCCCATCACTTCATGGACATGGATGCTTTCTGTATCTTGGATCTGACTTTGCTCTTCCTGTTGAGCCAGAAGGTCAAATAAAAATCTATCTAGCATGACTGGCCTCCTTCATTCTGCAGAGTCTTGAGAGTATTGACACCAAGACAAATTCCTTGTATGTCCAATCACACTTGGCCAATAAAAGTATTCTATTCTACTCTCCTCTACTCTACTCTATTCTATCTATTCTTTATTCTATTCTATTCTTATCTCTATTCTATTCTCTATTCTATTCTATTCTTCTATCTACTCTATCCTATCTATCTTACTCTACCTACTCTACTCTACTCTCTACTCTCTCTACTTCTCTCTTCTCTTCTCTTACTCTCTCTTTCCTATTCTACTCTACTCTACTCTCTATTCTCTTCTCTTCTCATTCTCTTTTTCATCTTTCTCTCTTCCCTTCTCTCTCCTCTTCCTCTTCTCTTCCCTTCTCTTCCTCTTCTCTTCTCCTTCTCTTCTCTTCTATTCTACTTCTCTTCTATTCTCTTCTCTACTCTGACTCCTACCCAACTTCTTCTATTAAGCCTCCCCAGACTCCTGGACTGGTTCTTCCCCACTGTCCAATTCCACTGCCGGCTGCACCGGCTGCCAGCAAACCACAACAAAGCCAACTTAGGCTGGCAGTTCCCTCCCACCCACAGGCAGCTACAAAGCTTCTTGGGGTTCGCAAACTCCTACCAAGAACTCATCCCCTCCTTTGCGAAGATTGCCAAACCCGTGACAGACCTCCTAAAGACAGGGAGCCCAGGAACGAAACCCCGCCCAGGACAACCCTACAGTGGGACATAACCTGCCCAAAGGCATTTGAAACACTGGAAGAACTGTTTGCAAAAGAATCAGTGCTGAAGCATCTTGACCCCGAACAACCCTTCGTCATCCAAGCAGATGCCAGCGACGTGGCAGTGGGAACAGGGTGACGCCAAAGAAACAACCATTGATGCTACGATGCTTTCTTGCATGTCCACCTCATGTTCTGACCCAAGTCACTCTGGCCACATGGAGTAGGGTCAGTTTATTTAACACTTATCCCAGGGTCAAATGACCCACCAATGGTGCCAGGGAACTTCACCCTAACCCTCAGTTTCCCTCTGTCTGGATTCTCCAAGCTCCATCAACTAACACCCAAGAAGATAGGCTCAAGATCCAGATGGATCTCGACAGACTCGAACCCTGGGCCATATCTAACAAAATGAAATTCAATGTAGAGAAAAGGGAAGTCCTACACTTAGGCAAGAAAAACCAAAAGGACACATACAGACTGGGTGAAACCAGGCTCAATAGCAGTAACTGTGAGAGGGATCTTGGAATCTTAGTGGACAACCAACTAAATAGGAGCCAGCAGTGTACAGCAGCTGCCAAAAAGCTAATGCAATTGTAAGTTGTATTAACAGAGAGATACAATCAAGATCAAGGGAAGTACTAATACCACTCTATAAAGCCTTAGTAAGACCACACCTAGAGTCCTGCGTCCAGTATTGTTCACCACATTATAAAAAAGATGTTGAGACTCTAGAAAAAGTACAGAGAAGAGCAACCAGGATGATGAGGGGACTGGAGGCTAAAACATACAAAGAACGGTTGCTGGAACTGGGCTTGGCTAGTCTAGTCCTAGAGAAGGACCAGGGGAGACAGAAGAGCAGCCTTCCAATATTTGAGGGGCTGCCACAGAGAGGAGAATGGGGGTCAAGCTATTTTCTAAAGCACCCAAAGGCCAGAGAAGGAATAATGGATGGAAACTGAACAAGGAGAGATTCAACCTGGAAATAAGGAGAAACTTTCTGACACTGAGAACACTCAACCCATGAACAAAAGTTGCCCTCGGAAGTTGTGGGAGCTTCATCCCTGGAAGCTTTCAAGAAGAGATTGGACTGCCATTTGTCAGAAATGGTGTAGGGTCTCCTGCTTGGGCAGGGGTTGGACTAGATGACCTACAAGGTCCCTTCCAACTCTGATTTATTTATTTATTTATTAAAATGTATATACCGCCCTTCTCCCAAAGGACTCAGGGCAGTGCACAGCCTACTAAAACCACATATATATAACAATTAAAATAGAATTAAATAAGGGCTGTAACTGAATCTAAAATCCCAACCTTAAAATTCAATACATTAAACCCCATTAAAATTAATTTAGGATCAGCCCAGGCCGGCCTGCTCAAAGAGCCAGGTCTTCAAATCACGCCTGAACACCCTCAGGTCGGTGGTCGTTCTCAAGCCCATTCCAGAGAGCGGGTGCCCCCACAGAGAAGGCCCTGTTCCTTGGGGTCGCCAGGTGGCACATAGAGGCCGTCGGGACCCGAAGGAGGCCCTCCCTGAGGGAGTGCACAGGTCAGTGGAAGACTACTGGCAGAATGCGGTCTTGTAAGTATCCTGGTCCGATGCCATGGAGCGCTTTAAAGGCCAAAACCAGGACCTTAAAGCGCACCCGGAAGGCAACCAACAACCAATGCAGCTCGTGCAGGAGAGGCGTCACATGAGAGCTTTTAGATGCCCCCATAACCACCTGTGGGGTTGCATTTTGTACCAGCTGCAACCTCCGGGTGCTCCCCAAAGGGAGCCCCATGTAGAGGGCATTACAGTAATCCAGGCGGGAGGTGACCAGGGCGTGGGTGACTGTGCGTAAGGCATCCCGATCGAGAAAGGGCCACAACTGGCGCATCAGGCGAACCTGATGAAAAGCCCCCCTGGAGACAGCCGTAATATGATCTTCCAATGACAGCCGTGCATCCAGGAGGACGCCCAAATTGCGAGCCCTGTCTGTGGGGGCTAAGATCTCACCCCCAATAGTCAGCGATGGAGTCAGCTGACTATATCGGGACGCCGGAAACCACAGCCACTCAGTCTTGGAAGGGTTGAGTCGAAGCCTGTTCTCACCCATCCAATTCCGCACGGCCTCCAGGCACCGGGACATAACCTCCACAGCATCGTTGGGGTGGTTTGGAGTAGAGATGTAAAGCTGAGTGTCATCCGCATTAAGATGACACTTTACTCCAAAACCATGGATGATCTCCCCCAGCGGCTTCACATAAATGTTGAACAAGAGAGGGGAGAGGACCGACCCCTGAGGCACCCCACAAATGAGGGGCCTAGAGGTGGACCTCTCCCCCCCATCAACACAAATTGCAAGCGGTCAGAGAGGAAGGAGGAGAACCACCGCAAGACGGTACCTCCAATTCCCAACCTCTCCAGCCGCTGCAACAAGATACTATGGTCGATAGTATCAAAAGCCGCCAAGAGATCTAATAGGATCAGGACAGAGGAAAAACTTCTGTCATGGGCCCTCCAGAGATCATCAACCAACACAACCAATGCTGTTTCAGTACTGTACCTGGGCCTGAAGCCCTATTGGAAGGGATCTAAATACGTCGTTTCCTCCAGGTACTGAGGGAGCTGAAATGCCACTACACTCTCCACAACCTTCGCCAGAAAGGGAAGGTTGGAGACCGGATGAAAGTTATTCAAAAGCGCTGGGTCCAGGGCAGGCTTCTTGAGGAGAGGCCGCACCACCGCTGTTTTCAGGGCGGTAGGGAGCGACCCCTCCCTCAATGAAGCATTGACAATCCCCTGGAGCCAGCCTCGTGTCACCTCACTGGAGGTAGAAACCAACCAGGAGGGACACGGGTCCAACAAACATGTGGTGGTGTTCAGCCGCCCCAGCAACCTGTCCACGCCCTCGGCGGTTACAGGATCGAACTCCTCCCAGATAACCATCTCAAGACTTGCCCTGGCCATCTCCCCCAGGACCACCCAACTGGAGTCCAGCTCGCCCCGAATCTGAGTGATTTTATCATGCAGAAATCGGGAAAACTCCTCTGCCCTGCCCTGCAAGAGGTCTTCCCGTTCTTTCGGCTCAAGCAGAGAGCGGGTCACTCTAAACAGGGAGGCAGGCTGATTTTCTGCTAACGCAATAAGGGCGGAGAAGTGCGAACGCTTCGCCGCCTCTATTGACACTAGGTGGGTCCTAATATAGGACCTCACCTGTGTCCGGTCAGATTCGGTGCAACTGGCCCTCCAGACACCCTCCAGACATCTTTTCCAGCACTTCATCTCCCTCAGCTCCTCCATAAACCATGGAGCTGGATGGGATCTGTGCCGAGTCAGTGATTATCTATTATCCGTTAAGTCCTAGCAGGCCCACGTGGCAAAGAGGGAAGTAGCAATGCCCACAAGTCCAGAGTTCTGACACCCAAAGCACAGTCAGAGAGTCAAGTCCGAAGAGACTTTAGAAAGAGTGGGGAGGAGAGCAAGAAGGATGATTAAGGGACCTGGAGGCTAAAGCCTGTGATGGGGGTCACATTTTTTCATTACCAGTTCTGTGGGCATGGCTTGTGTGGTGGTCATGTGACTCGGTGGGCATGGCCAACTCGGCAGGGTGATGTGGCACCTTGCTGCGAGTTATGTCAAGTTGGCCACACCCACTCAGTCACATGACCGATGCTGCAGAGACAGGGAGATTTCCTACATACCTTCCCCTCCCTCCTCCGCCCTTGGTCTGACAAAGAGAAGGCCAGCTAAAGATCGCGATTGCCTGCTGGCTGGGTGGGCCTGGCCGGGCTGGAAGAGGCGCATCTGCTAGAAGAAGGAAGAAAGCGTGCTCCAGGAGGGCGGGCAGGTGGGCGGTTTTCCCGGGACTGCTGCGCCCGAGCTGTGCCATGGCCACCACATGGTAGGGAAAGCTAGGAGAGAGACCGGGGCAAGTGAGTGACCGGGCGACCAGGTCCAGGGCATGGCCAGCCAGGGGTTACCACCCATTCAGCGACCCAGGCCAAATCACCCCTACCGGTTTGCACAAACCGCTGCAAACCGGTTGAATACCACCTCTGGCTAAAATGTGAAGAAGGGTTGCAGGAACTGGATATGTCCAGTTTAATGAGATTCAGTTTTCCTTATGCTTAGTTCAACCACTTGGGTGACCTTGAAGCAGCTTCTTCTTTTTTTAAAAAAGTTTTTATTTTTTAAGGCGAACATACACAAACAATACATAAAAACTTCTTCCATTTTATATACACACACAGTGTGTCAGTTGGTTTCGAATCTTTTGTGCAATCCTTTCATAGTCGCTGCTCACAGTTTATATCAATCTCACATTGTCAAACAAACGTATGCTTATATATTTATCAATTGTTAATCATCCATGACTAAAGTATTTATTCCATCATTTTATACGAGATATCCCAAATTTTATTTTAAAGTATGCTTTCATTCAATGGTTATATATGTCTACATTATGTTTTATATCAATCTATTAAGCTTCTATAACAAAATTATCTATTCTATTACCTTAGCATGTCTTTTTATCCAACCATTGATAAAACAAATCCCATATCATATAAAATTGCTCTACCTTCTTGGTCTCTGATTTCAAATGTCAATTTACTCATTTCAGCACAGTCCATAACTTTTTAAATAACTTCCTCCTGCATAGGTATTTTATCATTTTTCCAATTCTTCACAAATATAATTCTAGCCACTGTTAAAACATTTACAATCAAATATTACAGCTCTTTGTTGTATGTTTCCGGTATGATTCCTAATAAAAAGATCTCTGGTTCAAAGTCTATATGTTGTTTTATCATTTTTTCCACGCATGTGTGGATTTCAGTCCAATATTTTTTTGCGTCCAAACATGTCCACCACATATGGTAATATGAACCGGGTATCTGATGACATTAACAACATTTATCTGATTTATTCTTAAACATTCTCGCAAGTCTCGACGGGGGTAAATGCCACCTGTAAAACATTTTATACAAATTTTTTGTATATGCAGTTGACATTTTCATTTTATAATTTTGAGACCACAATGTTTGCCATTTTTCTAAATCAATCCCGGATCCAAAATTTTCCCCCCGAGCAATCATCGTTTCTTTAACTTGTTCCTCCTCCAGTTTAAATTCTAATAAATGTCCTTAAAGTTTTTTAATTACCTTTTCATCAGTACCCATCAAAATTGTATCTACATCAGTCAACTTACCATACATACCTTCTGTTTTAGAATCTTTATCAAACCTAGATTGTATTTGCAAGTATGAAAACCAGTTCATTTTTACACCTTTTTCTTCCAACACTTGCATAGATTTAAGTTCACCCTTTTCATTCCATATCTCACCATATCTAACTGTTTCTTTCTATATATTATTGGATAAGAAAAAGCTTCAATGGTTGATATCCATAGTGGAATTTTTAAGTAGTATTGTCTTTTTATCTTCTCCCAATACAAAAACAATGTCTCTGGAATATAATGTTTTCTAAAATACCTCTGTGTTTTAGCTCCCTTATACCAGAGGACTTGAAGCAGCTTCTTGAGAAAGTGCAGTGGCTACTCCCCAAATATCCTCTGCTCCCTTTCTCCATTCATGGCAGACTGTCACCACAGGGAGGGAGGGAAGGAGGGAAGGAAGGAAGGAAAAAGGGAGAGGGGCTCTTAGAGGGAACCTCATGAGATGTAAGGAAGGGTGGGCTTTCCCCTTCTCTGATTCCTTCCTTCTTCCCTTTTTCTGCAAAGATGCATTTCCTGGATTCCGGATGTTGGTGACACAGATGCATTCCCAGCTGCAAAGCGAAGTGCTTCTGTTGTCCCCCAGGTAACCTCCTGGGGTATCGGTGGTTGCACCATGCCATTCCCAGATGAAGTTTCTTTGAACTGGGGAAAGAGCACACAGTCAATTTCCCCAGGTTGTTTGCACTCTGGATGGCTGGAAGCATCAAATGCTGGCATGTAGGTTTGGATGCTGGCAAGTGGCAAGGGAGTTTCGGGGTCAAAGTCAACTTGTGAAGGAAACATTGCGCAGCCCTTCTCCGTATTTTCATACACATTTTGAGTCAGGAGGGCTTCATACAACGCATGACAGGAGACAACCTCTTCAGGGCAAGTGAGCCATCTTTGAGAGCCAGTTTGGTCTAGTGGCTAAGGCACAGCGGTAGAAAGCAGGAGATGGGGAGTTCTAGTCCCACCTCAGGCAGGAAGGCCAACTGGGTGACTTTAGGCCAATTCCCAGGAGACGGTGATCTCCAGTCCCATGAAAACTGGCTGGAAGACTTTGGACCACTTACAAGGACACTATCAGTCCTTGGGACTAGGAGTGTGTGTGTGTTTGTGTGTGTGTGCGCAGACAGACACACACCTCTGCAGACATGCGCGCATAAATATAATGTATTTTTATATAGAAAATTTTGCAATAAGGGATGAGAAGACTTTTGAGGCGATAATTCCCACACAGGACACTTGATCCAAGCCAGCCTTGGATCGCTTCAAGGTTTCGCTTCCTTGTTCCTTCTCCATTTGTCCTTCCTGGTGTTTTTTTCAAAGGGAGAAGACCACTTTTGGCTCACGGCCCTGGATGTCACAATGCTTCGTGGGGCTCCCTTGTTCCATCGTTAACGCTCAGCTTGCCAACCATTGTAGCTCAACTGCTGCTCTGGGACTTTGGGGGGATCCTTGTTAGGTGGCCCCAAACTCCAAAGTAACGGCACCTGGTTGTCATTAGAGTTTAATTGGGCCCCAGGGTAGCTACAAGGGGAGGTTTCCCGTGGGTGCAGACCAGGGCTGGGCTGCTGGGGATCCGCAGGTGTTCAGAAGATCCCCTAACTAAGATTCAGTGCAGTTCCGAAAACCCCAAACTCCCACCCACCCCTCCACTCCCAGGAGTCCCCATGCGGCCCGTTTTGGATGCAGGTAAGTGCAGGGCATGCACAGAAGTTCAGGGAGGGCAAAAAACGGCCCTCCCAGAAGTTTGGGAGGCCGGAAAAGGGCCCTTTTCTGTCTTCCAGAGACCCTCTGTAGTCTGGGAGGCTGTTTTTGCCCATCCGGAGGCTCAAGGAAAGCCTTCACAGCCCGGGGAGAGCAAAAATGCCCCCCAACCATGGTGCAGAAGGCTGACTAGGCCACGCCCCCATGGCCACGCCCTCCATGGCCATGCCCCCCAGCAACCGGGCAGAGAACTCCTTGCTAAAATTTTTGAAGCCCATCCCTGGTGCAGATTTCATTGAACTATGAGGAGAAAACGCCCCGGGGATAAGATCTGATCCCTTGAAACATTGGACATTGGAAAGAACTGGAGAAATAAATTAATAACAGGAGTGGCTCCCCATGAAGGGAGGAATCCTGCCAGGGAATCCTTCGCAGCCTCTCAACACCAGCAAAACCTCGACGAGATTCACAGGACATGTTGATCCCTCGGAGAAAAACTTTGCGCTGAGTTCACGCAAATCCCAACGCTCGCTTAGCGACTCAGGGGCTCGAGTGTGTTATGTAGAGGAGGCCAGGCACACCAAAATCCGCCTTCCTAACCTGGGTTGAGGTCTTGGCCTCTTGTGGGAATGCAACGAAGGCCTCCTTTAGGAGGATGCTGGGAGGCTGTTCATCCCTCCAGGTGCCAAAGTTAGAAATACCTGGCGCACAAAAAGAGAAAGTCGACCTGTCAACAACAACCGCACAGCATCCAGAGGAGGTTTGGAGTGGGGAGAGGAGGTAAGTTAGCTATGGGTCCAGGGAGCTGAGCAGGGGCTAGACTGGATGACCTCAGGGACCGTTTTACACATTGCAAGATTTTCAGTCCTTCAAGAATGTAAATCCTGCCAGATTATTTTCTGCCACCTCCTGGTGGTTAGACCAAAAATTTCCTTCTCAAGCAATTTTCCTCTCTCCTTCCACGCCCCCTGCCCTCCCTAAAAAATCCACCCCCTGCCTTGCCTATAAATGCCTCTGTTCCCATTGCAGGAGGAAAAAACCTTGAGTTGCCACTGAGAAGACTTGCTACCTGTGGACAGGTGAGTGTGACTCTCACACCTGCAGGCACCTGACAGTGAGACCCCTGCAGCAGATCCCTCCTGCATCTCCCTGCCTCCCTCTGAAGGGATCTCTTGCAGGGGAGGCTGCATGTGATGTCCAGGTCGCAGCAGGGGGGCTGCAGGAGGATCCCTCAGGCAGAAAGCAAAGGATCTATTGGGGATCTCTGGGGTACATGGACAGATATAGAAGAGACCTTCTTAGGATCGCCTGCCCATAATCGTTAGACAGCAGTGAAGGGTTTTAACAGATTAACAGATTTGGAAGGGACCTTATAGATCATCTAGTCCAACCCCCCACCTAAGCAGGAGACCCTACACCATTTCTGACAGATGGCAGTTCTGTCTCCCCTGGTCCTTCTCTTCCCTCGTCTAGCCAGGCCCAGTTCCTGCAACCCTTCATCATATGTTTTAGTCTCCTGTCCCCTCATCACCCTGGTTGCTCTTCTCTGCACTTTTTCTAGAAACTCAACATCCTTTTTATAGTGTGGTGACCAAAACTGGAAGCAGGACTCTAGGTGTAGTCTTACAAAGGCTCTATAGAGTGATAATAGTACCTCCCTTGATCTCGATTATATCCCTCTGTTAATGCACCTTAGGATTGGATTGGCTCTTTTGGCTGCTGCTGCTGGCTCCTATTTAGCTGGTTGTCCACTAAGACTCCAAGATCCCTCCTCCAGTAACTGCTATTGAGCCTGGTTTCACCCAGTGTATATGTGTCCTTTTGGGTTTTTCTTGCCTATGTGCAGGACTTTCCTTTTCTCTACGATGAATTTCATTTTGTTAGATATGGCCCAGTGTTCAGGTCTGTCAAGATCCATCTGGATCTTCAGCCTATCTTCTTGGGTGTTGGCTATTCCTGCCAGTTTAGTATCATCTGCAAATTTGGTAAGTTCTTGCTGGATCTTTGAAGAACCAAGGCTGTGACATGACCAAAGAAGGAAGACCAGGGCCCAGCTGAACAACTGATTCCAAGCTCAGTCCTGGGTTGAATGTGGGGTCCCTCTTCCTTGGGGGGGGGAGCTTCCCAATGGCCTGCCTCCCCTTTTAATGTCTCCCCTCTTTTATTTTCTCTGCAGCGAAGGAAGGAAGACCATGGGGCAATTTCTCTTGGTGAGCCTTGGCTTGTTGGTTGTGACTTTCTCCCTAAATGGTGAGTTTGAACAGGGTCTCTGGTGTCTGGAGAAGACAACCTTCTTCCCTTTGAGCCAGGGGTGGGATTCAACCGATGTGTAAGAACCGGTTTGGTGAGTGTGTGCAGCTTTGTAAAATCATCTTCTCGTGCAAGCCCTGCGTGCAACACATGGTGTGCGCTGCAATCAGCTGTGCCACGCAAAGCAGCTGAGGTTGAAAAAGCAGGGAATAAAGGACAGCCTAGAGCCCAGGTGGGCAGGTGGGCCAAACAGAAGAACAGAAGAATGTTGGAACGAACCAGTTCCCTCTCAGCTGACCTTTGGAGCAACCGGTTTGGCCAAACTGGGCCGAACCAGTATAATTCCACCCCTACTTTGACCGCTTCCTGATTTGACCCTCCAGAATCCTCTCCCTGAAATTCCTTTTTCTTCCTCTTTAATCCCACCTTACATGTCTGCTGAACTCCATTTGCAAAAAGTCAAGCTATATCAAGGCAATTGAAATGCGCAATTAATTAAAAGTGAAAAGTTTGGCAAAAAATGCATGTGTTTGTTATGAAGAATGGGGCCCCACTCCTTGGTAGGGATTTCGCTCCATTGGACCCACACAAAAGTTTCTGCCTTAGAGGTGGCTGGGCATCTTCAGAAGGGGCTCCCCTCTTCAGTGGGTAGAAGGGGGCCAATCCCCCAACTAATTACTCCTTAAACCCCTTGAGCATCTGTGGAACATCTAAGTGATGCAATCCATTTAAAAAGAAAAATACAAAGTCCATCTTCAAATATGATTTCTTTCATTTACGAAAACAACAAATTGGCAAAGTCAATGGTAATTCCAGATCTGAAATAACCCGGAATTACCCCACAATATTACAAGTTAGAAACAACCCCCAAAAGTCACATTCTCTAATAGAAGTAATTCAACGTTGCTTGATGTCATAAGTTTCCATCTCGAGGGGCCCAAGCAAGGACAGCTCGTTTCCCACGGGAAGAAGAACCACCCAGCCAAAACAACTCTCTTTATCTCCAATCCTCCCCACTTAAGAATGTGGCAAGCCCGAAACCCTTCCCCCCATGACTACCACAGAGAAAGTAAGAAAAAGAATATATACTGAGCCTAACTAAAATGGCTACACTTACGTCAATTTTGAGCTTGACATATAGTAGGAGCCCAACGCAAATCATTCAGGACTGATCCGCATCCTGTGTGTTGCATTGGATAACAGCCTGGGCACTGCCTTCTTCAGCAGTTGAAATTTCGAGGGGTTTTCAAGGGTAGCCCCTCTCATGAAGCCCATTGTGGTAGTCTAGATGGCTCATGAGACTTTCCCAGGGAGGTTTGCATTTCGCACCATAGAGCCACACATCCTTCAAATGGAGCTGGGTGTGTCCTGTTCCCAGCCAGTTGACCTTGAAGTTGTGTCTGAGGGAGGTACCATAAACCTTGTTTCCCTGGAAACCTTCCCCCTCCCATCCAAGCCTCCACCCACCCACCCACCCCAAGTTCATGGCAGACTGGCACCAAGTGATTGTGGAGCAAGCCTGAAGACACCACTGACACGGCATCATGGTGGTTAAAAATAACCCCCCATTTTCTAGCTTTGCACTGTGCACTTATTTATTTTATTTATTTGATCTGTCAATCTCTTATAAGATAATAGGTATAAGTATAAACATAGTTATGAATACATGAAATGGATACTTATTAGGAAAATAAAAAGAAACAATAGGACAGGGACAGTAGTCACGTTGGTTTACTTATGCAGGCCCCCAACAGACCTCTTAGGAAAGGGGTGAGGTCAATAATAGACAGTCTAAGGTTAAATTTTTTGGGGTTTGAGGAAGAAACCACAGAGTCAGGTAGAGTATTCCAGACATTGACCAGTCTGTGGCTGAATTCGTATTTCCTGCAATCAAGTTTGGTGCGGTTAACCTTGAGTTTGTATCTATTGTGCGCTCTTGTGATGTCATGGTTGAAGCTGAAGTATTCATTGACAGGTAGGACATTGCAATGGATGAGTTTATGTACCATACTTAGATCGGACCGAAGGCTGAAGGATAAAGCAACCCAAGTGGACAGGGTCAACCCAGACAAGGAAATTACAGGGGTGGGCTTCACAAATTGTAGCGAAGGGTTCTCTACCTGGTTGCTGGGTGGGCATGGCCATGGTGGGTGTGGCCTAGTCTGCCTCCTGCATCGGGGGGGAGGGGTGGCATTCTTGCCATCCTGGGATTAGAAGGCTTCCCTTGAGCCTCCGGGAGGGCGAGAACGGCCTTCCTGGGCTCCGGAGAATCTCTGGAAGCCAGAAACGGGCCCATTTCTGCCCTTCCAGAACTCACTTCCTGCACTTGCCTGCATCCAAAATGGGCCTCGTGGGGACTCCTGGGAGGGGCGGAGTGGGGGGGCCCAGCCAGGGGTGGGATTTGGGGGTTCTCCGAACTGCACAGAATCTTAGCTAGGGGCTCTCCTGTACCCCCGCGAACCCCCAGCAGCCCAGCCCTGGGAAATTACCCGAGGCTAACTCTAACCGAGGTTTGGACAATCTGCCAATGCTATAAGTAACATCACCAGTGGACGGTTGTTGTCTCTAGATCAAAGTGTATGGAGTGACCACAGATGGAGACTATATGGTATAATTATGAGAATAACGGTTATACTTAGGGTCTATATTGTTATGTGTCTTTTAAAAAGACTTGATACAGACAGTACACAGTTGTTTCAGAAATGGAAATGTTATGTATGATAAAGGAAAACATACAATAAAAATTGATATATATGTATATAGATATATATGTGTGTGTGTGTGTGTGTATGTTTTTAAGTGTGTGTGTGTGTGTGTATATACATATACACACATACATACATACATACATATGCTTTCTTCAAGAAGCCTGCCCTGGACCCGGCTGTTTTAAATAACTATCGTCCAGTCTCCCATTTTAGTGAAGGTTGTTGAGAGTGTGGTGGTGCGTCAGCTCCCTCAGTACCTGGAGGAAGCAACTTACTTTGATCCTTTACAATCGGGCTTCAGGCCCGGGCACAGTACCGAAACAGCATTGGTCGCGTTGGTTGATGATCTCTGGAGGGCCCATGACAGGGGTTACTCCTTTGTCCTGGTCCTGTTAGATCTCTCGGTGACTTTTGATACTATTGACCACAGTATCCTATTGCGGCGGTTGGAGGGGTTAGGAATTGGAGGAAGCATCTTATGATGGTTCTCCTCCTTCCTCTCTAACCGCTCGCAATTTGTGTTGACGTGGGGGGGAGAGGTCCACCTCTAGGCCCCTCATTTGTGGGGTGCCTCAGGGATCGGTCCTCTCCCCTCTTTTGTTCAACATTTATGTGAAGCCACGGGGGGAGATCATCCATGGCTTTGGGGTGCGGTTTCATCTGTATGCTGATGATACTCAGCTTTACATCTCCACCCCAAACCACCCCAACGATGCTGTGGAGATTATGTCCCAGTGCCTGGAGGCCATGCGGATTTGGATGGGCGGAAACAGGCTTCAGATCAACCCTTCCAAGACTGAGTGGCTGTGGTTTCCGGCAGCCCAATATTGTCAGCTGACTCTGTCGCTGGCTATTGGGGGAGAGATTCTACCCCCCACAGGGAGGGCTCGCAATTTGGGTGTCCTCCTGGATGCACGGCTGTCTCTAGAAGATCATATTGCGGCCGTCTCCAGGGGGGCTTTTTATCAGGTTCGCCTGATCTACCAGTTGCGGCCCTTCCTAGATCGGGACGCCTTACGCACGGTCACTCACGCCCTTGTCACCTCTCGCCTGGATTACTGTAATGCTCTCTACATGGGGCTCCCTGCGGGGAGCACCTGGAGGCTTCAACTGGTGCAAAATACGGCCGCGAGGGTGGTTATGGGGGCGTCAAGAAACTCCCATGTGATGCCTCTCCTGCGCGAGCTGCATTGATTGCCGGTGGCCTTCCGGGTTCACTTCAAGGTTCTGGTTCTGATCTTTAAAGCGATCCATGGCATTGGACCAGGTTATCTGCAAGACCGCGTTCTGCCGGTAGTCTCCCAGTGACCTGTGCGCTCCCACAGGGAGGGCCTCTTTGGATCCCGATGGCATCTATGTGCTGCCTGGTGACCCCAAGGAACAGGGCCTTCTCTGTGGGGGCACCCACCCTCTGGAATGGGTTGCCTCCTGAGCTACATAAGACCGCCGACCTGAGAGCATTCAGACGTGCGCTGAAAACTTGTCTCTTTGAGCAGGCCGGCCTGGGCTGATTTTAAATGGGAGTTTTGAAGTGTAATTTTAGATATTGGGGTTTTACATTTTGGGGTTTTAAATTTGGGGTTTTTATTGTAATTTTTTGGGGTTGGGTATAAATTTTAGTGGCAGCCTTAAGATATTTAATTTTCTTTTAACTTTTGTAAAGTGTAATGTGTTATAGTTGGCTGTACACCACCCTGAGTCCTTCGGGAGAAGGGCGGTATGTAAATGTGTTAATATATATATATATATATATATATATATATATATATATATATATATATATATATATATATATGTTTTCGGAGATTTTCGCGGGTATTTGTATGTGGATCTTTGGTTCTTCGGGTTTTCTCCCGCGTAGAGTTGGAAATATTTAGGCGACGTTTCGATGAAGTCTCATTCATCATCTTCAGGCTTCTGTCTTCGGTATCCCCAAGATACACAAAGAAGGAACCCCACTTAGACCTATAGTCAGCTCCATAGGCTCACCTCTACAAAACCTAGCCAAATTTCTCGCCAAACAACTACAGCCCTATGCTGAATCCATCAACTCACATGTAAGAAACTCATTCCAGTTCATCGAGATCATAAAGAAACAAAACTTACAACCCAGTGATCTATTAGTGAGCTTCGATGTCATATCCCTCTTCACCCAAGTGCCTATAAAAGAAGCCTTGACAGCCATCCAAAATAAATACAACCCCCCCAAGCACATCCTAGATCTGACCAACCACTGCCTATCCAATACATACTTCACCTACAATGGACAAAAATACAAACAAATAGAAGGAGCACCCATGGGATCACCCCTCTCACCTGTCATCGCAAACTTTTACATGGAACACTTTGAAACACAAGCTCTAGAAAAATATGATCACAAACCCAAACTCTGGCTCAGATACGTAGATGACACCTTCATAATCTGGCCACATGGGAAAGAAAAACTGAACAACTTCCTCACACACCTCAACAGCCTACACTCCAAAATACAATTCACCATGGAAACAGAAGCTAACAATCAACTTCCCTTCCTAGATGTCTTAGTATACAAAAAATCCAATGGCTCCCTAGGACACACCATCTACCAGAAGAAAACACATACAAACCGCTATCTACACGCACTCTCACACCACCACCCAGCACAGATCAATTCCGTAGCTGAGACACTCATCTCCAGAACAAAATGCTTAGCCGATGAACAACACCTAAAAACCGAACTACACACTCTCACTAACAGTACTAACAGCAAATGGATTCCAAAGAAGAAAGATTACTCACCTAATCCAAAAAGAAACCAAAATCCAAGACAGAGAACAAGAAAATGGCAAAGCCCTCCTCCCATATATAAAAGGCACTACAGACAAAATCAGCAAGATCCTCCAAAAACACAACATTAAAACAGCATTCTGCACAAACGGAAAAATATCCACCATCCTAAGAAACCCTAAAGACAAAATTGAGTTAGAAAACCAAGGAGTATACGAAATCCCGTGCACCTCCTGCCCCACCACATACATTGGACAAACTAACAGAAGGATAAGTGCACGCATTGAAGAACACAAGAACTCAATCAAAAAAGAAGAACCGACCTCTTCCCTGGTCCAACACCTCAAAGCCACAGGACACAAGATTGACTTTAAAAATACCAGAACTATCGCCAAAACTGAACACTTCAACAACAGAATAATCAGAGAAGCCATAGAGATAGAAAAACGCCCACACAGCATGAATAAACGAGATGACACCTCCCGCCTACCAGCCATTTGGAAACCCGCCCTCATTAACAAAAGAGTACCTAACATAAAGGACACCAGACCCACACCCACGAAGGCCACACAAGAAACTACCACCACACTTCCACGCAGAAAGCAGACTCACACCCACACAGAAGATGAAACACGACCACGGTCCAGAAGTCGTACCACAGCTGCATCACTACCTGCTTCAAACCCCCCCAACCCATACATGAAGGGAACTGATGCCCACCATGAAGATGTGACACGACCACGAACGCGAAGCCAAACAATAGGATCACAGCTCACCAGCTCAAATCCCCCAGCAACTGAGACTAACCGGAGTACAACCAAACCCCCACCAGAACAGAACACACCCCCAGCCAATCAGAACACAGCCAACCCCCCAACCAATCAGAACACAGCCAAACCCCCAACCAATGAGAACACACCCCCACCCAATCAGAACACAGCCAAGCCCCCACCCAATCAAGTCACACCCCCACTAGTAGTTAAAAGGAAGAAGCAGCTGCAAGCTCACATCACTCTGAGAAGCACAAGGCCGAAGACAGAAGCCTGAAGATGATGAATGAGACTTCATCGAAACGTCGCCTAAATATTTCCAACTCTATGCGGGAGAAAACCCGAAGAACCAAAGATCCACATATATATATATATATATATATATATATATATATATATACACACATGTTTTCTTATGTTTTCGCAGGTATTTATATGTATGGTATTTAGGTTTCTTTGGGTATTTTCCCACGTCTTCGTATTTGTGCTTTTATTATAGCGACCTTTCAGCAGAATCTCATCTGCAAACCTCAGGCTTGTGTATTGGGTTCCTTTTTAATCTTGTGTGTCAGACTTGGCAGCCCTAACCCTAACCCTAACCCTAACCCTAACCCTCACCCTCACCCTCGCCCTAACCCTCACTCTAACCAAAAATGGCTGCCAAGCCTGACACAAAAGCTTCAAAATAATGCAATATACAAGCCTGAGGATAGCAGATGAGATTCTGCTGAAACGTCGCTATAATAAAAGCACAAATATTAAGACGTGGGAAAATACTTGAAGAAATACCTTTTTGTGTTCCCTTTATTTCTTTGAGCAGTGTATATATATACATACACATACATACAGAGGTGGGATTCAAATTTTTTAACAACTTGTTCTGTAGGTGTGGCTTAGTTGGTGGGTGGGGCTTGGTGGTCATGTGACTGGCTGGGTGTGGCCAACTCAACATCACTCACATCAAGGCATGCATCCCCTCGCCTGGCCTCTCATGATTGTGGGGATGCTGCAACAGTCGGAAGTGTGAAAAAGGATCATAAGTCACTTTTTTCAGTGCCATTGTAAGTTTGAATGGTCCCTCCATACAAGCAAAGTATCAGCAAAGGAGGGGGAAAAAACTCCAGAGAAGTTCCTGAGAAGGAAGTCTAGTCCTGCCAAGGATGTAATAAGGGTTGATGGAGAGGCAGTTTCTGTAAGCAACACCAGAATATTTCCTTCCTGCCTTCCTTACAGGATTAGGCCAATAATTTATTCTAACAATCAGTTCTCCGAAATGCTTAGAATGTTAACAACCGATTCTAGAGAATAGGTGAGAACTGGTAGAATCCCACCCCTGTATACAGATATGCAGGTCTTGGCGTGTTCGGGTCTTTTCCCAAGTAAGACTGAGAGTATCTTGGCGACGTTTTGACAAGCTCCCACTCGCCATCTTCAGGCTGGTGCTTTTGACTTGTGCGAGCTCCTCTTCCTCCTCTTCTCCTGACCACCTACTCACTGGGCTTCCTCTCTCCCCACACAGGAATTGGAGCTGATCGTCCTTGCCCCTCGGACTGGAGCTCCTTCGATAAGTTTTGCTACAAGTTCATCAAAGAACAGAAGAGCTGGAACGATGCCGAGGTGAGAAGTGCTTGTGTGCCTGTGAATCTCTTAGCCCAGGCAGAGGAGAGGTCTAGGCAGAGCCCGGAAGACCCCCCTCCAAAGACTCCTCTGGCTGGGCTGAAGGGGAGGGACACTCTTTGGGTGAATGCAAAAATAGCAAAAATGCAATTCTTCTCTGGACTAGCGAAGTTAGCGAAGTTCAACATTTTAGGATAGCCTTTAATCCAAATATTCTGAGGACTCTGAGCCTATGTGCCTCGCCTGAGCTTGGGGTGCCTCGCCTGGAGCCGGTTGGAAGGGCCGTCAGGGCTGCTGGATCGAGGACAGTGGTGTTGGACGGCCATGGTGGCAGCGGGCGGCGGCAGTGACGATGGCCATGGACGGTCCCTTCGTTCCCCCTTGGTCCCCCCACCGGTGGCAGAGGTGGGGGAGGACTAGGGGAGACCAGCGAGTTTCACCTGGAACAGGTCGGACGGGCTGTCGGGACTGCAGGGCTGGCGAAAGCGGCGACAGCATCTATGCTGGGCGTCCACGGCAGGATCGGCGGGACCAGTTGGCCCGCTGAAGTATTCACGAGCCGAACTCTACGCCCTAGAGAGGGTGCCCCTCTCCCTGACATGGCCGATGGGACTGTCAAAAGTCCACCCAAAGGACGGGTCTTGGGATCCAGAGAGGTGGCATGGCCATTCTATGAAACGCTTGGGGAGAGGGAGGGGGAGAATTACTCAATTGGTTTCTTTTATTTTTCGATTTTTAATGGGGTTAGGGAGGGATGCCACGGGTATAGGATGGGAGGTTGGGAGGAGGGTGAGGGATAGATTTTTAGTGGGATTAGTGGGTTGGGGGTTTGGGGTCAGCCAAGCCAGTGAGCACACCTGGGGGGACCCGGGGGACCGGGGATTGGAGAGGCGACCAGGGTCAGAACGACCGAGGGTGGACCTTATTGGCACCATAAGTGGGAGGGGCAGATATGACAGGGGTAGAGGGCCATACCAGGTTAGGGCATCGCGTGCCCGCTATCTCCAAGTAGTAACGCGCTCCGACCCTCTCAACCCGTCTTGCAGGCCTGGTTGTGCAGAATCTCAGGCCCTGAGCACCCAGCTGATGTTATGCAATGCCAAATCCGTTATAAATAAGGCCCGCTTATTTTTGATCTGATTCAGGATGAGGGCATGGACCTGGCAGGGGTCACCGAAACCTGGTTGAGCCCAGAGGGGGGTCTCCCCCTGGTAACAATATGCCCACCAGGTTTCCAGGCATTTCATCGGCTGAGGGCTCAGGGTAGGGGTGGTGGTGTGGCGGTAATTATTAGGGAAGATCTCTGTCCTAGGGAGGCCACTGTACCTCAGATGGCTGGCTGTGAGTCCCTCTTTGTGAAGTGGAGTCTGGTTGGGCAGATGGGTCTCTTGATAACGTACCTGGCTCCCTGCTACGTATCATCGGCCTTGCCCGGGCTCCTCGGGGTAATAGCCGAGCTGGCGGTGGAGACACCCAGACTGTTAGTTATGGGTGACTTCAACCTGCCTTCACTCGGTGAACCCTCTGGGGTGGCCCGAGAGTTCTTGGCCTTCATGATGGCCTTGGACCTGACCCAATTAGTTTCTGGACCCACTCACACGGGAGGACACACCCTGGACCTGATTTTCGTCTCTGGATAGTGGTTGAATGATCGGTTAGGGGATATAGCTGTCAAACCTTTGTCATGGTCTGATCATTCTCTCCGTAAACTAGACTTCTGTACCACCAATCCACACCACAGGGAGGCGGAGCCGAGGAGATGGTTCCGCCCCAGACGCCTGATGGATCCTGAATGGTTCCAGACGGAGCTTGGGCCATTACCTGAAACACTGGCTCATAACTCGGCCACAGACTTGGTAGCCGCCTGGGATAGGCTGGCTGCTGAGGCTCTGGACCGAGTTGTGCCTTTGCGACTTCTGACCCAGCAGAGATCTCATTCGGCTCCGTGGTTTACGGAGGAGCTGAAGGAGATGAAATGCCGGAAAAGACGTCTGGAGGGCGTCTGGAGAGCCAGTCGTGCCGTGTCTGACAAAACACAGGTTAGGTCCTATATTAGGACCTACCTAGTGGCGATAGAGGCGGCGAAGAGTTCTCACTTCTCCGCCCTTATTGCATCGGCAGAAAATCGACCCACCGCCCTGTTTAGAGTGACCCTCTCCCTGCTTGGGCTGGGAGCGCGGGAGGATCTCTTGCAGGGAAGGGCGGAGGAGTTTTCATGATTTCTGCATGATAAAATCACTCAGATTCGGGCCGGGTTGGACTATAGTTGGGAGGTCCCGGGCGAGGTGACCGCCTGAGTCTTAAGACGGTTATCTGGGACGAGTTCGACCCTGTGACCGCCGAGGGTATAGACAGGTTGCTGGGGCGGCTGAATGCCACCACATGTTTATTGGACCCTTGCCCCTCCTGGCTGGTCTCTACCACCAGAGAGGTGACGCGGAGTTGGCTCCAGGGAATTGTTAACGCCTCTTTGATGGAGGGCTTGCTGCCCATTGCCTTGAAAACAGCAGTGGTGCGACCCCTTCTTAAGAAGCCCTCCCTGGACCCAACTCTCTTGAACAACTATTGTCCTGTCACCAACCTTCCCTTCTTGGCAAAGGTTGTTGAGAGTGTGGTGGCAGGTCAGCTTCCCCAGTACCTGGATGAAGATACGTACCTGGATCCCTTCCAATCGGGCTTCAGGCCCGGACATAGTACTGAAACGGCATTGGTCATGCTGGTTGATGATCTCTGGAGGGCCCGTGACAGGGGTTATTCCTCTGTCCTGGTCCTATTAGACCTATCAGCGGCTTTTGATACTATCGACCATAGTATCCTATTGCGGCGGTTGGGGGGGTTGGGGGCACCGTGTTGCGGTGGTTTGCCTCCTTCCTCTACGACCGCCTGCAATTTGTGTTGGCAGGGGGGGGGAGAGATCCACCTCTAGGCCCCTTGATTGTGGGGTGCCTCAGGGGTCAGTCCTCTCTCCTCTCCTGTTCAACATTTATGTGTAGCCGCTGGGGGAGATCATCCGTGGCTTTGGGGTGAGATGTCATCAGTACGCTGATGATACTCAGCTGTACATCTCCACCCCAATCCACCCCAACGATGCCATGGAGGTCATGTCCCGTTGTCTGGAGGCTGTGCGGAACTGGATGGGTGGGAACAGGCTCCGACTCAACCCTTCTAAGACTGAGTGGCTGTGATTTCCGGTGTCCCGATATAGCCAGATAGTTCCATCGCTGGCTATTGGGGGTGAGATTTTGCCCCCTTCAGAGAGGACTCGCAATCTGAGGGTCCTCCTGGATGCATGGCTGTCCTTGGAAGATCACATTACGGCCGTCTCCAGGGGGGTGTTTCATCAGGTTCGCCTGATCCGCCAGATGCGGCCCTTTCTGGATCGGGATGCCTTACGCACAGTCACTCATGCCCTGGTCACCTCCCGACTGGACTACTGTAACGCCCTCTACATGGGGCTCCCGAATGGGAGCATCCGGAGGCTTCAACTGGTACAGAATGCGGCCGCGCGGGTGGTTATGGGGGCGTCAAGGTTCTCACATGTGACGCCCCTCCTGCATGAGCTGCATTGGTTGTCGGTGGCCTCTCGGGTGCGCTTTAAGATTTTAGTGTTAACTTTTAAAGTGCTCCATGGCATCGGACCAGAATATTTACAAGACCGCATTCTGCCATTCTCCTCACCGTCCAGTGCGCTCCCACAGGGAGGGTCTCTTGCGGGTCCCGTCGGCATCTATGTGCCGACTGGTGACCCCGAGGAATAGGGCCTTCTCTGTGGGGGCGTCTGCCCTCTGGAATGGGTTGCCTCCAGAGTTACGTATAGCCACGGACCTGGGGACCTTCAGGCGTGCCTTGAAAACTTGGCTCTTTAACCAGGCCGGCTTGGGCTGATTTTAGATTTGGGGTATTTTAATTTTTATATTAAATTTTAGGGTTTTAGGGAGGGGTTTTAAATTGTTTTCAGCCAGGGCCTTTAGTTTAATTTAGTTTTAACTTTTACATATTTATTGTTTTAATTGTATGGCTGTGCACTGCTCCGAGTCCTTCGGAGAGGAGCGGTATATAAATAAATATCATTATTACTATTATTATTATTATTATAACTTCCCCTTTTCACTCTTTGGACCAGGAGGAAACGGTGCCAGGAAAGCGTTTGCTGCCCCTGGCTGCCAATTCCTCCCCTGCCTCTGGGCACAAGACGGGCACATGGCAGCAGCCTTATGGGTAGCCTGGGGCCGATGAAGGGCAGGGCATTGCAGCTTTCCTGGTTTGTTTTCCTCCACTCCAGCCATACATCTCCCCCAATGCCTCTCCTTAATGTGGTTTCTTTCAATGGATTTATCTTTTGTTTAGGTATTCATTTATTTTTATGCCATCTTTATTTTTATTTTACGAATAACTCAAATTGGTGAACATAGCCAATGCTCCTTCTTCCTCCCAGTTTCCTCCCAGTAACAACCTTGTCAGATAGCTTGGCCCAAGAGGGAGTGGCTGCATTGCATAGAAGCTCTTTTCTCCCAAGCATCCCCCTTCCCATCCCCCCCATCCTGAGTTCATGAAAGACTGTCGCTGTCGCAAGCCAGCATGAAATGGCATCTGACAGATGGATTAAAAAAGCTGGTGTGATGACCCAAAGGGGTGTGGCACAAAGACAAAACAGCCAGAGAATAAGTATGAGTTCCTTTATTAGCTCCAACTTTGCCACTGACGTCCTGGTTACTGGTGTTGTACGTTCAGCTATGTTTATAAAGAAGTTAATGAACCTGCTGAATCAGTTATCTGTGTGTCTTCTGGACTTGAATTTCTGCTGCAAACTTGAACAGGCTTCAGGCATGCAATCATAGCCCTTAGACTTATATACGGCTTCAAAGTGCTTCACAGCCCTCTCTAAATGGTTTACAGAGCCAGCATATTGCCCCCAACAATCTGGGTCCTCATTTTACCAACCTCGGAAGGATGGAAAGCTGAGTCAAACTTGAGCCTGGTGAGATTTGAACTGCCAAATGGCAGTCAGCCGGCAGTCAGCAGAAGGAGCCTGCAGTACTGCACTCTGACCACTGTGCCACTGAGGCTCTTTACAAATGGACAAGCAGAGACCGCTTGGTCCTTCTCTGTAGAACCAGGTTCTTTCTCTGTTGTGCCTCTCTCCCAGACATACTGCACCCAACTTCAGAACAGCAGCCATCTGGTCTCCATCCAAAGTCCGGAAGAGTCCTGGTTCATCCGAAAGGTGATCTTCAGCAATATGATCCTCTTCACCAATGTCTGGATTGGACTGTATGAGCCAGACTATGTAAGTCCTTTCTGATGTTAACCTTTATCGATTTATCTTGACTGTTTCTGATGTTTTTTTTTACTAACCAGCCCTCCAATGGGAGTCATAGATCTCCGTATGGAATATTCTTGTCTTGGAAAACACCAGGGATGGGATTCAGCCGGTTCACGCCAATTCGGGAGAACCGGGTGTTAATTTTACATCCAGTTTGGCGTACTGGTACGTCCAACTACCAGCTGGCCCTACCCTACTCTTCCCCTCCCAGGAGTCCACACATGGAAAAGAAAGAGGGAGGGAGGGAGGGAAAGGGAGAGAAAGAAAGGTTGGGAGGGAAAGAGAGAGAAAGAGAGGGAGGGAAATAGAGAGGGAGGGAGACGGGGAAAGAGAGAGAAAGAGAGAGAGAAAGAAAGAGATGGTGAGGGAGAGAAAGGAGAGAAAGAGAGGGAGGGAGGGGGGAGGAAAAGAGAAAGAGACGGAGGGAAAGAGTAAGAGAGAGAGGGAAGGGGAGATGGAGAGAAAGGGAGAAAGAAAGAGAGAGAAAGAGAGGCAGGAGGAGGGAAGGAAGGAGAGAAGAGAGAGAGAAAGGGAAGGAGGGAAAGAGAAAGGGAAAGAGAGGGAAAGAGAGAAAGAGGGAGGGAAAGAGAAAGAGAGGGAGGGAAAGAGAGAGGGAGGGAAAGATTGAGAAAGAGTGAGGGAGGGAGAGAAAGAGAGAGACGGGGGAGAGAGAGTTTGGTGTGCCCCTATCCCTGGCCTTGCATAGCCAGAGCCCCTTCCTCAGTTGGCTGACATGGCTCCTCTGTCATTACAGAATCGCACCTGGTACTGGAGTGACTTCTCCGAGTTTGATTATACATCCTGGGAACTAAGGGAACCTGGCAATGTTGATGATGGGGAGTTCTGCGTTCAGTTGTCCAGTTCATCACGTAAGCTGAGATGGAGGGGAGGGAGCCAAGGAGCGCTTCCCAACATAAAGACCCAAAGAGCACCCTCCTTCATAGCCTGAGCTGCTCGCCACCGATGGTTAAGTGGTTAAGGCGCCAGATTAGAAAGCAGGAGACCATGAATTCAAGTCCCGCCTTGGCTGAGAAAGCTGGCTGGTTGAATTTGGGCCAATCACCAGGAGATTAGGAGTTCTAGTCCCACCTTAGCCATAGAAGGACTTTAGGCCAGTTCCTTTCTCTCAGCCCAACCAGGGTTGGGATTCTACTGGTTCGGACCAGTTCAAGCTAACTGGATGTTAAAGTTACAGCTGGTCCGCTAAACCGGTATGTCAACTGAGCGGCCGCCCTCCAGTCTCTTGGGAGGGTGAAAATGGCCTCCCCCGGGCTCTGATGAGCCACCAGAAGCCGGAAACAGGAAGTTCCAATAGGCCCCTCCCACCAGGGCCCCACCCCCCAAGCAAGAAGGCAGCGAATCAGATGCTGGGATTTTTGAATGCAAAAAAAATTTTGAATCCCAAAAAGAGAAAAAGGAAAAAGAGGAGGAGGAGGAGGAGGAGGAGGAGGAGGAAGGTGTGTTGGATCTGCCTTGAGTGATTTATTAAAATAATCAAGGCGGGATGCAAATGAGTAAATAAAAACAAAATGAGACAAAAAAGAGAAAATAAAATAAACCTGACGGCCAGGTAAATTATCCAAGTTACAACACACAGTTGGACCCTCATCCCATCTCAGCAGAGGAGGCTCTTCCCCTGCGGTATCCTCATGTCCCCCTGGCCGAGAGGGAGGGGCCATTGAAGGGATCTCCTGGATCCACCTCCACCTGCGGGATTTCCCTGCAAAACTTTCTCTTTTGCTGCCCAGAACTGCCATGTTTCTCTCTCTCTCTTTTTCCGCCCAGTGTATCTTAGATGGGAAGCTGAGAACTGTGAATCCAAGAATTATTTCGTCTGCGAGATGTAGCCACAGTCGTGGGAAACACCTGATGAAACCTGGAGAATTAAGGAAGCCCCCACCGCACATATACACCCCGCCCCTCACCTGCCCAAAAAATCTCTGCTTTGCACGCACCCCTTCGCTTCATGGAGGCTTTCGGTAGCTTGGGTCTGATTTTGCTCACCCCGCAGG
This sequence comes from Bungarus multicinctus, assembly GCA_023653725.1. Taxonomy (NCBI): domain Eukaryota; kingdom Metazoa; phylum Chordata; class Lepidosauria; order Squamata; family Elapidae; genus Bungarus; species Bungarus multicinctus. The sequence continues at coordinate 84,243,484 of CM042848.1, forward strand.
TCAAATAAACTCTGTCTTAGCACAACTGGCCTGGTTTATTCTGCGGGAGAGGGTTGAGGTCCAAAAGTCGAGACGTTTACATGGCGAAGCATGGCATTGGGGGATGGGGGTGGAGGGGCTGTTGTCTCATCAGAAGGAGCATCCATTGATGCTTGGAGGCTTAGTAGTAGTTCCTATTAGTACTTCCCTTGATCTTGATTGTATCCTTCTGTTAATGCAACTTAGGATTGGATTGGCTCCTTTGGCTGCTGCTGCTGGCTCCTATTTAGCTGGTTGTCCACTAAGACTCCAAGATCCCTCTCCCAGTTCCTGCTGATGAGCCAAGATGCATGGAAAAGACAGCACAACATAACTTGGCTGTAGCATCCTCAGTTGCTCTCTGAGTCTGGGGTTTTCTTGCAGATGTCTCATAACCCAACTAGGGAAGACCATCAGTGCCAGAGGGGAGTGGGGTTTGCCTAGAGGAGGAGGGAAGAGGAGGAGCAAGAGAAGGAGGACTGTGGGGTCCTTGGTGCTTTCTGAGCTTGGTGGTTTCCTTGTAAATGTTTCATGACCCAACTAAGGAACATCATGCAGTGCTTACACAAGGGAGTGGAGTTTGCACTCTGTTCATATACAGGCCCCTTCTATCACTGATATTGTTCCCTAGTTGGGTCAGGAAACGTGTGCAAGGAAACCATCAAGCTCAGAGAGCACCAAGGGCCCCACAACCCTCCTCCTCTTCCCCTCCCCAAAACCCACTCCCCTCTAGTATTGATGATGTTACTTAGTTGGGTCATGTAACGGCTGCAAAGAAACCACCAAGCTCAGAGTTGCACAAAGCACCCCACAATCCATACTTCCTTCCTTCCTTCCTTCCTACCTACCTTCCTTCCTTCCTTCCTTCCTTCCTTCCTTCCTTCATCTTCCACCTCCTCCTCCTCCTCTCTGCAATCCCCACTCCCTTGTAGCACTGATGATGTTACCTAGTTGGGTCATGTAACGGCTGCAAAGAAACCACCAAGCTCAGAGAGCACCAAGGACCCCACAATTCAACCCAGAGCTACAAAGGTTCTCCTCCATTGATACAACATGGGCTGAAGGACAGGCACCCCAAAATGATGCTGTGCCGTCCCTATTTATTACGGTATAAGCCAATAAAAACAGGGATGTCCCCAAAACGGGATCCAGGAACTGTGTGGATCCCTCAGGATTGCCCAGCCAAAGCAGGGGATGAGGGTCTCTGTGAAAGAGCCTGGGGGAGCCCAACCCCACATCAGGCCCTTCGCGACAAAAGACAAATGCTCAGATGCGTCGCAAAGAGAGTTTATTGTCACCCAGAATCCTAGCTGAGACTTTCTCAGAGACCCATCAGCAGAAGGGGGGGTGGGGGGGGGTCTTTGATGAATGTTTTCAGTCACTGGAAGTTTCTTTGATTAATGTCCCCAGTGGATTAAGATGTCTTTGAAGTGATCCAGAAGCTCTCCGTGAGGACTGCACAGTCGGATAAGAACTGGTTCAACCTTGCCAAGGTCAAATATTCTCCTTTTATCGTACGTTGGCCTGAACTTTAGTAACTCATTAGAATGTGGGAAACTCGCCTCCTGAATATGAGCCTGAAGAAGATCAGGCTAAGACGATTCTGGGATGCTCTGAAATATTACAGGTCACATACTAAAATTATTAAGGGATGAGGTGGCTCAGTGGCTAAGACGCTGAGCTTGTCGATCAGAAAGGTCGGCAGTTCGGCGGTTCGAAAAAGGAATTTCAGGGAGAGGATTCTGGAGGATCAAATCAGGAAGGGGTCAAAGCAAGGGTGGAATTATACCGGTTCGGCCCGGTTTGGCCAAACCGGTTTCTCCAAAGGTCAGCTGAGAGGGAACTGGTTCGTTCCGACATTCTTCTGTTCTTCTGTTTGGCCCACCTGCCCACCTAGGCTCTAGGCTGTCCTTTATTCCCTGCTTTTTCAACCTCAGCTGTTTTGCGTGGCACAGCTGATTGTAGCGCACACCATGTGTTGCACGCAGGGCTTGCACGAGAAGATGATTTTCCAATGCTGCGCACGATCACCAAACCGGTTCTTACACACCGGTTGAATCCCACCCCTGGCTCAAAGGCAAGAAGATTGTCTTCTCCAGACACCAGAGACCCTGTTCAAACTCACCATTTAGGGAGAAAGTCACGACCAGCAAGCCCAGGCTCATCAAGAGGAATCGCCCCATGGTCTTCCTTCCTTCGCTGCAGAGACAATAAAAGAGGGGAGACATTAAAAGGGGAGGCAGGCCATTGGGAAGCTCCCCCCCCCCCAAGGAAGAGGGACCCCACATTCAACCCAGGACTGAGCTTGGAATCAGTTGTTCAGCTGGGCCCTGGTCTTCCTTCCTTGGTCATGTCACAGCCTTGGTGCTTCAAAGACCCAGCAAGAACTTACCAAATTTGAACATGATACTAAGCTGGCAGGAATAGCCAACACCCAAGAAGATAGGCTGAAGATCCAGATGGATCTTGACAGACTTGAACCCTGGGCCATATCTAACAAAATGAAATTCAATGTAGAGAAAAGTAAAGTCCTACATTTAGGCAAGAAAAACCCAAAGGACACATATACACTGGGTGAAACCAGGCTCAATAGCAGTTACTGGTGGAGGGATCTTGGAGTCTTAGTGGACAACCAGCTAAATAGGAGCCAGCAGCAGCAGCCAAAAGAGCCAATCCAATCCTAAGGTGCATTAACAGAGGGATATAATCGAGATCAAGGGAGGTACTATTATCACTCTTTAGAGCCTTTGTAAGACCACACCTAGAGTACTGCATCCAGTTTTGGTCACCACACTATAAAAACGATGTTGAGTCTCTAGAAAAAGTGCAGAGAAGAGCAACCAGGATGATGAGGGGACTGGAGACTAAAACATATGATGAACGGTTGCAGGAACTGGGCCTGGCTAGTCTAGGGAAGAGAAGGACCAGTGGGGACAGGAGAGCAGCCTTCCAGCATTTGAGGGGCGGCCCCAGAGAGAAGGAAGGGGGGGTGAAGCTATTTTCCAAAGCACCGAAAGGCCAGAGAAGGAACAATTGATGGAAACTGAACAAGGAGAGATTCAACCTGGAAATAAGGAGAAACTTTCTGACAGTGAGAACAATCAACCCATGGAACAGAAGTTGCCTTCGGAAGTTGTGGGAGCTTCATTCCTGGAAGCTTTCAAGAAGAGACTGGACTGCCATCTGTCAGAAATGGTGGAGAGTCTCCTGCTTAGGTGGGGGGGTTGGACTAGATGACCTACAAGGTCCCTTCCAAATCTGTTAATCTGTTAAAACCCTTCACTGCTGTCTAACGATTATGGGCAGGGGGCTCCTGAGAAGGTCTCTTCTATATCTGTCATGTGCCCCAGAGATCCCCAATAGATCCTTTGTTTTCTACCTGAGGGATCCTCCTGCAGCCCCCCTGCAGCAACCTGGACATCACATGCAGCCTCCCCTGCAAGAGATCCCTTCAGAGGGAGGGAGGGAGATGCAGGAGGGATCTGCTGCAGGGGTCTCACCTGTCAGGTGCCTGCAGGTGTGAGAGTCACACTCACCTGTCCACAGGTAGCAAGTTTTCTCAGTGGCAACTCAAAGTTTTTTCCTCCTGCAATGGGAACAGAGGCATTTATAGGCAAGGCAGGGGGGTCGATTTTTTTAGGGAGGGCGGGGGGCGTGGAGGGAGAGAAGGAAATTGCATGAGAAGGAAATTTTTGGTCTAACCACCAGGAAGTGGCAGAAAATAATCTGGCAGGATTTACAGGACAGAAAATCCTGCAATGTATAAAACGGTCCCTGAGGTCATCCAGTCTAGCCCCTGCTCAGCTCCCTGGACCCATAGCTAACTCACTTCCTCTCCCGCCTCCAAACCTCTTCTGGATGCTGTGGGGTTGTTGTTGACAGGTTGAGTTTCTCTTTTCGTGCGCCAGATATTTCTAACTTTGGCACCTGGAGGGATGAACAGCCCCCCAGCATCCTCCTAAAGGAGGCCTTTGTTGCATTCCCACAAGAGGCCAAGACCTCAACCCAGGTTAGGAAGGCGGATTTTGCTGTGCCTGGCTTCCTCTACACAACACACTTGAGCCCCTGAGTCGCTAAGCGAGCGTTGGGATTTGCGTGAACTCAGCACAAAGTTTTTCCCGAGGGATCAACATGTCCTGCGAATCTCGTCGAGGTTTTGCTGGTGTTGAGTGGCTGCGAAGGATCCCCTGGCAGGATTCCTCCCTTCATGGGGAGCCACTCCTTTTATTAATTTATTTCTCCCGTTCTTTCCAGTGTCCAATGTTTCAAGGGATCAGATCTTATCCCCGGGGTGTTTTCTCCTCATATTTCAATGAAATCTGCACCAGGGATGGGCTTCAAAAATTTTACAAAAGGTTCTCTGCCCAGTTGTTGGGGGGCATGGCCATGGGGACGTGGCCTAGTGATCCTTCTGCATCATGGTGGGGGGGCATTTTCGCCGTCCCCGGGCTGGGGAGGCTTTCCTTGAGCCTCCGGATGGGCAAAAACAGCCTCCCAGACTCCAGAGGGTCTCTGTAAGGCAGAATCGGGCCCTTTTCTGGTCTCCCAAACTCCTGGGAGGGCCGTTTTTTGCCTTCCCTGAACTTCTGTGCATGCCCTGCACTTACCTGCATCCAAAACGGGCCGCATGGGGACTCCTGGGAGGGGAGGAGAGGGTGGGATTTTGGGGTTTTCCGAACTGCACTGAATCTTAGCTAGGGGATCTTCCGAACCCCTGCGGATCCCCAGCAGCCCAGCCCTGGTCTGCATCCATGGGAAACCTCCCCGTCGTAGCTACCCTGAGGCCCAATTAAACTCTAATGACAACCAGGTGCCTTTTCTTTGGAATTTGGGGCCACCTAACAAGGATCCCTCCAAAGTCCCAGAGCAGCAGTTGAGCTACAATGGTTGGCAAGCTTAGCGTTAACGATGGAACAAGGGAGCCCCACGAAGCATTGTGACATCCAGGGCCGTGAGCCAAAAGTGGTCTTCTCCCCTTGAAAAGAACACCAGGAAGGAGAAGCGGAGAAGGAACAAGGAAGCGAAACATTGAAGCGATCCAAGGCTGGCTTGGATCAAGTGTCCTGTATGGGAATTATCGCCTCAAAAGTCTTCTCATCCCATATTGCAAAATGTTCTATTTAAAAACAGATTATATTTATGCACACATGTCTGCAGAGGTGTGTGTCTGCCCACACACACACACAAACACACACACACTCCTAGTCCCAAAGACTGATAGTGTCCTTGTAAGTGGTCCAAAGTCATCCGGTCAGTTTTCATGGAACTGGAACTCACCGTCTCCTGGGGATTGGCCCAAAGTCACCCAGTTAGCCTTCCTGCCCAAGGTGGGCTAGAACTCCCCATCTCCTGCTTTCTACCGCTGTGCCTTAGCCACTAGACCAAACTGGCTCTCAAAGATGGCTCACTTGCCTGAAGAGGTTGTCTCCTCTCATGCGTTGTGTGAGAAGCACACAAAACTGAAACTCTGGGTTGCAAAACTTATTTCTTCCCCCCCCCCCCCCAAAAAAAAAAAAACCAACTTGTTGGCATTTGATGCTTCCAGACATCCTGAGGGCATCAGGCTGGGGAAATTGGAGTCCCTTAGATCCATGGGATGGGTGGGCTATACCTATAACAAATAAATGTGTTGCAAACTGGTTCTTGGCTTTACTAAACTAAAATAGAAAAGATCTGTCAGAAATGATGTGGGTAAGGTCTCCTGCTTGGGCAGGGAGGGGTTGGACTAGATGACCTACAAGGTCTCTTGCAACTCAGATTCTGTCACCTCTGTAAGGAGCTGAAGCCTCCAATGAAAATGAGGATTGACATGGAAGGAAACCTCCAAGCATCAACGGATGCTCCTTCTGATGAGATAACAGCCCCTCCACCCCCACCCCCCAATGCCAAGCTTCGCCATGTAGACGTCTCGACTTTTGGACCTCAACCCTCTCCCGCAGAATAAACCAGGCCAGTTATGCTAAGATAGAGTTTATTTGACCTGCGGGGTGAGCAAAATCAGACCCAAGCTACCGAAAGCCTCCATGAAGCGAAGGGGTGCGTGCAAAGCAGAGATTTTTTGGGCAGGTGAGGGGCGGGGTGTATATGTGCGGTGGGGGCTTCCTTAATTCTCCAGGTTTCATCAGGTGCTTCCCACAGACTGTGGCTGCATCTTGCAGATGAAAAAGTTCTTGGATTCACACTTGGCAGCTTTCCATCTAAGATGAACTAAGTGGAAAAAGAGAGAGAGAGAAAAATGGCCGTTCTGGGCAGCAAAAGAGAAAGTTTTGCAGGGAAATCCAGCAGGTGGAGGTGGATCCAGGAGATCCCTTCAATGGCCCCTCCCTCTCGGCCAGGGGGACGTGGGGCCAGTGGTGGTATTCAGCCGGTTTGCAACGGTTAGGGAGAATCGGTAGTAAGGATTTGGCCTGGGTCGCCAAACCATTATTAAGTTCTGGTTGGCCACGCCCCTACCCAGGCGCCCAGTTGCCAGTGACTCGCTGGCCCCGCCCACCTGACACTCGCCCCTTAAAGTATTTCTTTTTTTCTTTTCCCTCCCAACAATCAGCTGTTCATACGATCAGCTGTGCCCGGATTCCCCTTGCTGAGTCCCAGGAAGGCAGAAAGTGGAGGAAGGGGCACAGCCCCCCGTTTTTTGCCTTCCTGAGCCCCAGAAGAGCCTTTCGGGAGCAAATGTCCCCCAGAGGCTCCCCTGAGGCCCAGAAGGTCCAAAAAATGGAAAGGGGTGGCTGTAAAAAAGAAAAAAAAAACAAAAAAAAGGCATGCCCATCCAATCACATGGCCACAACCACCTATCCACACCCACCAAGCCTTGCTCACCGAACCGGGAGTCAAAAATTTGGAATCCCACCACTGATGTGGGGATATCGCAGGGGAAGAGCCTCCTCTGCTGAGATGAGATGAGGGTCCAACTGGGTGTTGTAACTTGGATAATTTACCTGGCCGTCAGGTTTATTTTATTTTCTCTTTTTTGTCTCATTTTGTTTTTATTTACTCATTTGCATCTCGTCTTTCTTATTTTAATAAATCACTCAAGGCAGATCCAACACACCTTCCTCCTCCTCCTCCTCCTCCTCCTTCTCCTCCTCCTCCTCCTCCTCCTGCTCTTTTTTCAACAAGAGCAACCCTGTGAGGTGGGTTGGGCTCAGGGGTGGGATACAAAAATCCCAGCATCTGATTCGCTGCTAGTTTGCTGAGTGGGGGGAGGGCATGGTGGGAGGGGACTATTGGAACCTCCTGTTTCCGGCCATTTTCAGCCTCCCAAAGGCCTGGAGGACTCCCCTGGCCCTCTGGGAGGGTGAAAACAGCCTCCCCCGGGCTCTGGAGGCTCTCCAGAAGCCGGAAACAGGCTCCTTTCTGGACTTCCAGAAGGCCCATTTTCTCCCCTCCCAGAACCTCGGCACAGAACCTGCATCGCGTGGAGACTCCTGGGAGGAGAGGGGACGGGGGGGAGGGGAAGGGGGCAGAGCCAGCCAGTCAGTTGACATACCGGTTTAGTGGACCAGCTGTAACTTTAACATCGAGTTAGCTTGAACTGGTCTGAACCAGTAGAATCCCAACCCTGGTTGGGCTGAGAGAAAGGAATTGGCCTAAAGTCCGTCAGCCAGCTTTCATGGCTAAGGTGGGACTAGAACTCCCTGTCTCCTGATGATTGGCCCAAAGTCACCCAGCTGACTTTAACGCATAAGGAGGGACTAGAACTCCCTGTCTCCTGGTGATTGGCCCAAAGTCACCCAGCTGACTTTAACGCCTAAGAAGGGACTGGAACTCCCTGTCTCCTCGTGATTGGCCCAAAGTCACGCAGTTGACTTTAATGCCTAAGAAGGGACCAGAACTCCCTGTCTCCTGGTGATTGGCCCAAAGTCACGCAGCTGACTTTAATTCTTAAGGAGGGATTAGAACTCCATGTCTCCTAGTGATTGGCCCAAAGTCACCCAGCTGACTTTAACGCCTAAGGAGGGACTGGAACTCCCTGTCTCCTGGTGATTGGTCCAAAGTCACCCAGCTGACTTTAATTCCTAAGGAGGGACTAGCACTCCCCTTCTCCTGGTGATTGGCCCAAAGTCAGCCAGCTAACTTTAATGCCTTAGAAGGGACTAGAACTCCCCGTCTCTTGGCAATTGGCCCCAATTCAACCCGCCAGCTTTCTCAGCCAAAGCTTTCTAATCTGGCGCCTTAACCACTTAACCATCGGTGGCCAGGGGCTCAGGCTACGAAGGAGGGTCCTCTTTGGGTCCTTATGGTGGGAAGCACTCCTTGGCTCCCTCCTCTCCATCTCGGCTTACTGGTCAACTCAACACAGAAGTCCCCACTGTCAACGTTGCCGGGTTCAAATAGTCCCCAGGATGTATAACGATATTTAGAGCCGTCTGTCCACTTCCAGTCGCGATTCTGTAATGATAGAGGAGCCATGTCAGCCAACTGAGGAAGGGGTTCTGGCTATGCAAAGCAAGGGGGTAAGGGCACACCAAACTCTCCCTTTCCCATCTCTTTCTCTCTCTTTCTCTCTCATTCCCTTTCTCTATCACTCCCTCCCTCTCTTTCTCTCTCTCTTTCTCTCCTTCCTTCCCTCCCTCCCACTTTCTTTCTCCTTTTTCTCTCTCTCTCTTTCTCTTCTTCCTTCCCTCCCTCGCCCTCTCTTTCTCTCTCTTTCCCTCCCTTTTCTCTCTCTCTCTCTATTTCATTCCTTCTCTTTCCCTCTCTTTCCCTCCCTCTGTTTCTCTCTCTCTCTCTTTCCCTCCCTCCTACTTCTCTTTCTCTCTCTTTCTGTCTCCCTTTCTCTCCCTCCCTCCTTCCCTCCCTCTCCCTCCCTCTCTTTCTCTCCCTCACTTTCTCTCCCTCTCCCTCCCTACCTTTCTCCCTTTCTCGCCCTCTCTCCCTATCTCTCTCTTTCCCGCATGGGGACTCCTGGGAGGGGCAGAGTGGGGTGGGGCCTGCCAGTCATTGGACCTACCGGTACGCCAAACTGGATGTTAAATAAACACCCGGTTCTCCCAAACCAGAGTGAACCAGCTGAATCACAGCCCTGGTGTTATCCAAGGCAAGAATACTCCATAGGGAGATCTCTGTCTCCCATTGGAGGGCAGGTTAGTAAAAAAAAACATCAGAAACAGTCAAGATAAATCGATAAAGGTTAATATCAGAAAGGACTTACTTTCCCTGGATCATTCAGTCCAATCCAGATATTGGACAAAACCACATTTCTGGACAGCAACATACTGATGTACAAGGACTCTGCCCAGCTATGGAAGGAGACCAGAAGGCTGCTGTTCTGAAGTTGGTTGCAGTGTGTCTGGGAGAGAGGCACAACAGAGAAAGATCCTGGTTCAACAGAGAAAGACCAAGCGGTCTCTGCTTGTGCATTTGTAAAGAGCCTCAGTGACTCAGTGGTCAGAGTGCAGTACTGCAGGCTCTTTCTGCTGACTGCCAGCTGACTGCCATTTGGCAGTTCAAATCTCACCAGGCTCAAGTTTGACTCAGCTTTCCATCCTTCCGAGGTTGGTAAAATGAGGACCCAGATTGTTGGGGGCAATATGCTGGCTCTGTAAACCGCTTAGAGAGGGCTGTGAAGCGGTATATAAGTCTAAGGGCTATGATTGCATGCCTGAAGCCTGTTCGAGTTTGCAGCAGAAATTCAAGTCCAGAAAACACACAGATAACTGATTCAGCAGGTTCATTAACTTCTTTATAAACATAGTTAAACGTACAACACCATTAACCAGGACGTCAGTGGCAAAGTTGGAGCTAATGAAGGAACTCATACTTATTCTCTGGCTGTTTTGTCTTTGTGCCACACCCCTTTGGGTCATCACACCGGCTTTTTTAATCCATCTGTCAGATACCCCTTCATGCTGGCTTGCGACAGCGACAGTCTGTCATGAACTCGGGATGGGGGGGGATGGGAAGGGGGAGGCTTGGGGAGAAAAGAGCTTCTATGCAATGCAGCCATCCCTCTTGGGCCAAGCTATCTGACAAGGTTGTTGCTGGGAGGAAAATAGGAGGAAGAAGGAGCATTGGCTATGTTCACCGATTTGAGTTATTCGTAAAATAAAAATAAAGATGGGATAAAAATAAATAAATACCTAAATAAAAGATAAATCCATTGAAAGAAACCACATTAAGGAGAGGCATTGGGGGAGATGTATGGCTGGAGTGGAGGAAAACAAACCAGGAAAGCTGCAATGCCCTGCCCTTCATCGGCCCCAGGCTACCCATAAGGCTGCTGCCATGTGCCCGTCTTGTGCCCAGAGGCAAGGGAGGAATTGGCAGCCAGGGGCAGCAAACCTTTTCCTGGCACCGTTTCCTCCTTGTCCAAAGAGTGGAAAAGGGAAGTTCACATGGGCTCAGAGTCCTCAGAATATCTGGATTTCAGGCTATCCTAAAATGTTGACCTTCGCTAATGTTTGTAGGCATGCCAGTCCAGAGAAGAATTGCGTTTTTGCTATTTTTGCATTCACCCATCAGAGGTGTCCCTCCACTTCAGCACAGAAAGAGGGGTCTTTGGGGGAGGGTGTTCCGGGCTCTGCCTAGACTTCTCCTCTGCCTGGGCTAAGAGATTCACAGGCACACAAGCACTTCTAACCTCGGCATCATTCCAGCTCTTCTGTTCTTTTAGTAACTTGTAGCAAACGTTATGGAAGGAGCTCCAGTCTGAGGGGCAATGATCATGAGCTCCAATTCCTGTGTGGGGAGAGAGGAAGCCCAGTGAGTAGGTGGCCAGGAGAAGAGGAGGAAGAGGAGCTCGCACAAGCCGAAAGCACCAGCCTGAAGATGGCAAGTGGGAGCTCGTCAAAACGTCGCCAAGATACTCTCAGTCTTACTCGGGAAAAGACCTGAACACGTCAAGACCTGCATATCGGTATACAGGAGTGGGATTCTACCAGTTCGCACCTATTCTCTAGAACTGGTTATAAACATTCTAAGCAGTTCGGAGAACCAGTTGTTAGAAGAAATTACTGGCCTAATCCTGTAAGGAAGGCAGGAAGGAAATATTCTGGTGTTGCTTACAGAAACTACCTCTCCATCAACCCTTATTACATCCTTGGCAGGACTAGACTTCCTGTCTCTGGAACGTCTCTGGAGTTTTTTTCCCCTCCTTTGCTGGTATTTTGCTTGTGTGGAGGGACCATTCAAAGTTACAGTGGCACTGAAAAAAGTGACTTATGACTGTTTTTCACACTTACGACTGTTGCAGCATCCCCACAGTCATGAGAGGCCAGGCGAGGGGATCCGTGCCTAAATGTGAGTGATGTTGAGTTGGCCACGCCCAGCCAGTCACATGACCATCAAGCCACACCCACCAACTAAGCCACACCCACAGAACCAGTTGTTAAAAAATTTGAATCCCACCCCTGTATGTGTGTGTGTGTGTGTGTGTGTGTGTATGTATGTATGTATATAAAATGTTTTCGTGGGTATTTATATGTATAGTATTTAGGTTTCTTCGGGTATTTTCCCCCGTAATATTTGTGCTTTTATTATAGCGACGTTTCTGCAGAATCTCATCTGCCGTCCTCAGGCTTGTGCATTGGGTTCTTTTTAATCTTGTGTGTCAGGTTTAGCAGTCATTTTTTGTTTGAATTTGGTGCTGGCTTTCTGCTATATTTGAATGTTTTTTTCCTCATCCTGATTGGCTAGGAGTCTAGGTCTGTTTTTATTGCTCTTCAGTTGCTGTGCTTTTGATTGGTTGGCAACCTTGTGTTTTGTGCATTGGGGTTTCTTAGTGCAGCTTGGTTTCTTGTGAATGGGCGATAATTATTTATTGGGAAGCTAGGTTTTATTTGGGAAGCTGGCTGGGGCATGTTTGGGCTGGAGGTATTGGGGGGGGTCTGTTTGTGTCCAGGTGTTTGCCTGGATTGTGGCATAGAGATTTTTTTGTTGGTGAGTGCAGGCTTCCAGATGATTGATAGTCTGGTGGAGTCACCTCTTTTATTCATACTATTAGGTCTTTTATCAATTTCTATGGCTTCTCTGATGATGCTGTAGCCGGTGTTTTCTATAGCAGCTAGGGTTTGGGTGCCATTGAAGTCGATGCTATGACCTGTGGCCTTCATATGTTGGCCTAGTGAGGAAGTGTGTTCCAGCTTTTTTATTGCATTCTTGTGTTCTTCAAGGCGGGTACTTATCCTTCTGTTGGTTTGTCCTAAGTACGTTGCAGGGCAGGATGCATAGGGTACTTCATATATGCCTTGGTTTTCTAGGTCACTTTTATCTTTGGCGGTTTCTTAGGATGGCTGCTATTTTTCTGTCCGTTTTGAAGGCAGTCTTGATGTGATGCCTGCATATATATATATATATATATATATATATATATATATATATATATATTATAACGACTTTTTGGAAAAATCTCATCTGCTATCATCAGGCTTGTGTATTTGGTTCTTTTTAATCTTCTGTGTCAGGCTTTGCAGTCGTTTTTTGTTAGGGTTAGGGTTAGGGTTAGGGTTAGGGTTGGGTTGGGTTAGGGTTGGGGTTGGGGGTGGGGTTGGGGTTGGGGTAGGGTTGGGTTGGGGTTGGGGTTGGGGTTAAGGTTGGGTAGGTGTTGGTGTTGGGGTTGGGGTTGCAGTTGGGTTGGGATTGCAGTTGGGTTGGGATTGGGGTTGGTATTGGTGTTGGGTTGGGATTCAAATTGGGATTGGGATTCGGGTTGGGGTTGGGGTTGGGTTAGGGTTGGGTTGGGTTGGGTTGGCATTGGGCTTGGGCTTGGGGTTGGGGTTGGGGTTGGGGTTGGGTTGGGTTGGGTTGGGTTGGGTTGGGATTGGGATTGGGATTGGGGTTGGGGTGGGGTTGGGGTTGGGGTTGGGATTGGGGTTGACGTTGGTTTGGGGTTGGGTTGGCGTTGGGGTTGGGGTTGGGGATGTGTTGGGCTTGGGTTGGGCTTGGGGTTGGGTTGGGGTGAGGGTTGGGTTGGGGTTGGGGTTGGGTTGGAGTTTGGATTGGGGTGAGGGTTGGGTTGGGGTTGTGTTGGGTTGAGGTTGAGGTTGGGGTTGGGGTTAGGGTTGGGGATGGGTTAGGGTTGGGTTGGAGTTGGGGTTGGGGTTGGGGTTGGGTTTGGGTTTGGGTTTGGGTTTGGGTTTGGGTTGGGGTTGGGGTTAGCGTTGGGGCTCAGTTGGGGTTGGGGTTTGTGTTTGGGTTGGGGTTGGCTTGGGATTGGGGTTGGGTTTGGGGTTAGGGTGGGATTGGGTTGGGGTTGGGGTTAAGGTTGGGTAGGTGTTGGGGTTGGTGTTGGGGTTGGTGTTGGGGTTGCAGTTGGGTTGGTGTTGGGGTTGGGGTTGGTGGGGTTGGGATTGGGATTGGGGTTAGGGTTGGGGTTGGGGTTGGGGTTGGGGTTGGGTTAGGTTTGGGTTGGGATTGGGATTGGGATTGGGGTTGGGGTTGGGGTTGGGTTGGGGTTAGGTTGGGGTTGGGGTTGGGGTTGGGGTTGTGTTGGGTTGGGTTGGGTTGGGATTGGGATTGGGATTGGGGTTGGGGTGGGGTTGGGGTTGGGGTTGGGGTTGGGGTTGGGGTTGGGGTTGGGGTTGGGTTGGGGTTGGAGTTGGGTTGGCGTTGGGGTTGGGGATGGGTTGGGGTTGGTTTGGGCTTGGGGTTGGTTTGGGGTTAGGGTTGGGGTTGGGGTTTGGGTTTGGATTGGGGTGAGGGTTGGGTTGGGGTTGGGTTGGGTTGGGTTGGGGTTGAGTTGGGGTTGAGGTTCTGGTTAGGTTGGGGTTGCGGTTGGGGTTGGGTTTGGGTTGGGATTGGGGTTAGCGTTGGGCCTCGGTTGGGGTTGGGGTTGGCTAGGCATTGGGGTTGGGGTTGGGGTTGGGGTTTGGTTGGGGTTGGGTTGGGGTTGGGGTTGGGGTTGGCTAGGGATTGGGGTTGGGGTTAGTGTTAGGGTTGGGGTGGGGGTTGGGGTTAGGGTTGGGGTTGGGGTTGGGTTGGGGTTCGGTTTGGGGTTGGGGTTGGGATTGGGTTGGGGTTGGGGTTGGGGTTGGGTTGGCGTTGGGGTTGCGTTTAGGGCTCCCAAGCCTGACACACAAGGTTAAAACGAACCCAGTACACAATACTGAGGAAGGAAGAAGAGATTCTGCTGAAACGTCATTATAATAAAAGCACAAATACTAAGATGTGGGAAAATATCCAAACAAAACTAAATACCATATATTAAAATACCCGCGAAAACATAAGAAAACATATATATATATATATGTATATATGTATTTATATGTATATACACACACAAACACATATAAACATATATACACATACACATACACACACACACATATATATATATACATATATATAAATTTTTATTGTACCTTTTCCTTTATAATACATCACATTTCCGTTTCTGCAAGGACCATGTACTGCCTGTATCAAGTCTTTTTAAAAGACACATAACAATATAGACCCCAATTATAACCGTTATTCTCATAATTGTAGCATATAGTCTCCATCTGTGGTCACTCCAAACACTTTGATCTAGAGACAACAACCGTCCACTGGTGGTGTTACTTATAGCATTGGCAGATTGTCCAAACCTCGGTTAGAGTTAGCCTCAGTTAATTTCCCAGGGCTGGGCGGCTGCGGGTTCGCGGGGGTACAGGAGAGCTAAGATGCTGTGTAGTTCGGAGAGCTCCCAAATCCCACCTCTGGCTGGCCCCCCCCACCCCCCTCTGCCCCTCCCAGGAGTCCCCATGAGACCGTTCTGGATGCAGGCAAGTGAAGGGCGTGCCTGGAGGTGCAGGGAGGGAGGGAGGGAGTTCTGGAAGGGCAGAAATGTTCCCATTTCTGGCTTCCCTAGAGCCTCCGTAGGCCGGGAAGGCCGTTCTCACCCTCCCGGAGGCTCGAGGGAAACCTTCTAATCCCAGGACGGCAAGAATGCCCCCCCCCATGATGCAGGAGACAGATTAGGCCACACCCACCATGGCCACGCCCACCTAGCAACCGGGCAGAGAACCCTTCGCTACAATTTTTGAAGCCCACCCCTGTAATTTCCTTGTCTGGGTTGACCCTGTCTACTTGGGTTGCTTCATCCTTCAGCCTTCGGTCCGATCTAAGTATGGTACATAAACTCATCCATTGCAATGTCCTACCTGTCAAGGAATACTTCAGCTTCAACCATGACATCACAAGAGCGCACAATAGATACAAACTCAAGGTTAACCGCACCAAACTTGATTGCAGGAAATACGAATTCAGCCACAGACTGGTCAATGTCTGGAATACTCTACCTGACTCTGTGGTTTCTTCCCCAAACCCCAAAATTTTCAACATTAGACTGTCTACTATTGACCTCACCCCTTTCCTAAGAGGACTGTAGGGAGCCTGCATAAGCGCACCAACGTGCCTACCATCCCTGTCCTATTCTTTCTTTTATTTTTCTTATATGTATCTGTCATGCGTATGAGCAGAAATAATTAGAACAGACTTGAAATACTGAAACACGTAACTGGCTTTATTGAAGATACTGCAGTACCGGCACCCTTTCACCCATACCAAAGATAGTATGAAATAAAGGAGAACCCCGATCACCAGAAAGACCATATATTTATACCCAAATATAATGATATAAACAATTACAGATCACATGTTGTTTTTCAGTTAAAAAGATACATAGATTCTCATAGGAAAGTTATGGGTATTTCCACTGACCTCTTCTTACTTGACATTTGGATTGGTACCAACATCCTTTTCCCGGATTTATCTCCAGATATCCGGTTATGCAATTATCAGAGGATTATACTTTTGATTAATATGACTATATAATATCAAGTTGTTCTGTACACATTCTAGAACCTCATCCAAGGACACTTTCGCAATACCCCATGTTTATTGTACAAAAACATATTTCTCAACTTTTCTGTCCTTTTAAAAAGGTCAGTCTACGTACACAAAATGGCTACAGTCTGGTTCTGTAGTTTCTCAAGTATAACATCCAAATTTACTTATAACAACTCCTCCCTTTCTTTTTATTACCAATTTATACTTGAGAATGATCATCAGACTCTCTCAACATAAGCCTCACTTCCTGCTTACTATATATCTTGCATTTTTCCTCAGGTTTCTTAATCTTACAACAGCAGAAACACAACTTACATATCATTACAGTCTGTAAAAGAAGTATCACTAAACACTAACGTTGTCCTCTATATTTCTTCACATGTTCACCCCTAGTATGGGCAGTTGCCATAACAGTCATTAAACGACCAATTGCACACTCATTGTATTAATTGGTATTAATGTATATACATATGCTCTTCAAAACATTAACCAACCTCTAGGTAAATACAACACATGTGTCATTCCACCTATGTCTTCAACCTCCATTCAATAAAAAAAACTTCTTCAGTAGGTAAATAAGTATAAATTGTTTTGTCATCCGCATGTTTATACTTAATACAATCATAAGCTGAAAAATTATCAGCTTTCCTGATTAGTCCATTTGTTGGCCTCACAGGAAATCCAAACCTTTTACAAATATATAAAATATCATCAGGATAAACTCTACCATAAAGATTCTTCTGACACTGGAATTTTTATAAAACAAATAGACATGATGTCTGTAACTATAGTCTTTCCTTTCACACAAAAAGAAAAACCATTCAAAGCTACTCTCAATTCCAGAACAACATTTTCACTTTTCACATTAGGCTCTGTTCCTTTCAGTATCTTACACTTCTCTGTAGAATCCTTGGTACCTCTAAACGTCTAACTGTACATCTACCTTTCCAGGTAAATGAACATTTTGCACTAACTAAACTGTCATACAAAAACATCAACTTCATTAGAGTACTTCTTAATTCAATGAATGGCATAAATAACATCTCTTCCAGAGCTCTAGGTCTCATATAGGAAGGAGAATAATTGCCATACAGGTCAAAACAACGATCATATAGTTGTTTCATCCTCTTAGACAAGTCCTCATGTCATATGTCATATGTGTGGTTACATGCTAGATATTTCTCAAATATGAACCATCATCTAAGGTGGATCTTATACAGTTTCCAATCTCAGCCATAGATTTCATCAATGTCAGTGATATCTGCCCTTCGTATTCAGTATTATTGGGTTCAGTTTGGAAACATAACCATTGCCATGTTAATGGATAACCAGGCAATATCTCAGAAGCCTCCATACCTACCCCACATAAGGCAATAATCACTATCCGCATCATATTCACAAATGGACTAGGCCCCCACCCACCATAACGTATGTAGTTTTACACTTCAAAACTTACAACCGGTCTCTGGGGACTTACATCCACTTCTTTATCTTCTTCCGCACACAGAGGATATAATACCTGTGTACAACAATCTATTATTTCATGTCTTAAAATACTAAACAATACAAAGAAAAATGTATTACATGCAACCAAATAATCAACAATACATCTCAAAGTTCCACAGACCTAAGCTAAACTAGACATGTAATTCTCTATTCCCATTATCTAAAAGAAATAGAAAATAAAAAGTCCAGTCTTTCCGAAGCTTGCTTCCACCGGAAACAGGAACCGAATCCACAAATCCCTATAGACACGAATGATGTGTCCAGCCTCACTCACATGTCCAAACAGCAGACTCAGTAGTCAACAGCACTTTTAACGATCCTTCCCAGATAGGCCTCAGCTTTCAAAAAGCTCTCCACTGTTTTATCAGGACCCAGTCTCCACTCTTAAAATCATACACTCGGAAATCAAACGGTGGTGTTTGCGCCAAAAGTCCTCTAGACCTTAAAAGAGAAAAACACTGGGACAGTCCCTGTATATATTGTCTAAACAAAATAAAATACCTTCAAGTACAATTCCTAAACATACCCACACTTCCAGTATAAGGTATGCCAAACATCATTTCATACAGTGAAATTATCAACATCTTTTTTTCTCAAACTAGTACACACTCACAATAGAGCTAGAGGTAAACATTTCATCCAGGGTATTTAAACTGCTAACATTAATTTCTTCAATGTATTGTTTTATAGTTCTCATTCTTCACCCCACCTGAGGCAAAAACCCAACAGGTCTATTGCCAGTCTATTTCCAATTCTTTCCTATACCTCTTTTACCACATGAAAAGTAAAATGTGTACCTCTATCATTATAAATGCACTATCAATGCATATCTATATCTATATATATATATATCTGTTCCAATATTAACTTCACAGTCATTTGTGCATTCACTCTCGCACACAGAACAGCTTCCACCCATCCTGGCAAATGATCAACTATTACTAATAAGTATTTCAATGTACCTACAGCTGGCATTTCAATATAATCGACTTGTATCCTCTGAAATGGCCAGACAGCTAAATCTCTTCCTCCTAGTAATGTTTTTCTCATCACTTTCCTATTTATTCTTATACAATGTATACATTTTCTACATATTTGCATAGCTATTGTAAACATTCCTCTGCAAATATACTCCCGTTTCACAAAATCTACAAGTGCCTGTGTTCCCCAATGAGTACCCTCATGTACTTTCTCTATTATGTTTCTCATAATAGGTTTATTAACTATTTGTAAACCATCATTTGTTACCCAATTTCCATTAACACAGGTAACACCTTCCAATTGCATCTGCTTTTCTTCTTCATCAGTGAAATCCGGTTTTACATCCCATTCCAAAACAGGAATTAAAACCATTAGCTTCACCTCTCTTCCTTTACGGGCAGCCTCTTTAGCTGCCTGATCTGCTAATTTATTTCCTAAAATCTCTTTAGAAGTTCCCTTCTTATGAGCTTCAACATGTATTATAGCTAAACGTTCCGGAACTGCAGCTGCTTTTAATACAGCTTTGATAAGATCTACTTGTTTTACTTCTTTTCCTTTACTTGTAATCAGTCCTCTTTCTACCCATATTTTTCCAAAAGTTTGTAAAATACCGTAGGCATATCTAGAATCAGTATAGATATTGCCCACTTCATTCTCTAAAAGTTTCAAGGCTTGCAATAAAGCAAAAACTTCACATACTTGTGCAGAACATCCATTAGGCAATCTGCCCATTTCCAGTACTTCAGACGTATCTCCATTCACAATTGCATATCCATTCATTCGTTTACCATTTTCTACTCTAGAAGATCCATCTATAAACAAATTAATACCTCCCTCTATCGGGCTATCCTCCAAATCCTCTCTTATTTTCGTCTGTAAATCTATAGCCTCAATACAATCATACTCTATATTATCCCATTCTTGTTTCTCTCCCGAAAGGAATTCAGCTGGATTTAAATTCCTGTCCAGTGAGAGGAGCAAATCTTCCTGAGATAATAAAATAGCTTCATATTTCAATAACCTAGCATGTGTAAGCCATTTATGTGCTTTCTGCATTAGAATAGTTCTCACCTGATGTGGACTGCTTACCACTAAAGCACTTCCAAAAGTTAACTTCCTACTTTCTTCTACCAATATAGCTGTAGCCGCCACTGCCTGTATACATAAAGGCCAACCACGTACTACTGGATCCATCAATTTGGATAAAAATGCTACAGGCTTTTTCTTTCCAGCCCAAACCTGAGCCAGAACCCCCTTAGCTATTCCATCTTCAACTGCGACAAACAAATGAAAAGGTTTCTTTAAATCAGGCAAACTTAGTACCGGAGCTTGTATTAAATCATGCTTAAGCTTCTCAATATTATTTATCTCTTCATTATTCCATACAACCTCCCAGGGTTCATTATCTAACAATTTCTCATATAGAAATTTAACCTTAGTTGTATAATCATCTATCCATAGACGACAATATCCTAACAATCCCAAAAACTTCCGAACTTCCCTCTTATTTTTCGGTATAGGCTGTCTAACTATCCCTTCAATCCTTTCTGGATTTATTCTCTTACTTCCATGACTAACTAAATGTCCTAAATACTTAACCTCAGACTCAACATATTTCAATTTCTTCTTTGACACTCTCAAGCCCTGTTGCCCTAGAAAATTTAACAAAGCATTAGTGCCTTTTTCTACCTCTCGTTTTTTCTCTCCTGAAACCAACAAATCATCCACATATTGCAATACTGTTATTCCCACAGGTGGGTTAAATCCTTCAAGGACCTGCTCTAATGCCTGTCCAAACAAATTAGGACTTTATGAAAAACCCTGTGGTAACACACACCAGCAATATTGTTGAGTGCGATATGTATCTGGATCTGTCCATTCAAAAGCAAAAATATCCCTCGAGTTTTCGGCCAAAGGACACGTCCAAAAAGCATCCTTCAAATCTATTACACTAAAATATTTATGCTCATGTGGAATCCTCCCCAATAATGTATAGGGATCTGGCGTAATAATATGTCGTTCTACTACCAACCTATTTATGAGCCTCAGATCTGCCACTAGACGAAAGGACCCATCAGGTTTCTTTACAGGTAAGATAGGTGTATTATATGGTGACATTGCAGGTTCAATTAGTCCATCCCTTAAAAAAGACTCTATCACTGGCTTTAGACCACGTCTCCCTTCTGGAGAAATATTATATTGCTTCCACCTCACTGGCTCAGCATCCTCTTTTAAAATCACTTCAACAGGTGGGATTCTCAAAACAGCTCTGTTTCCTTTTGCTTCCAACACAATAGGATCTATATATTTCTCCTGTTCACTATTTAATAGCTGAATTGTGCATTTATCTGCAGGAAAGATAAGCTCACATCCTAATAAAGACAAAGCATCTCGTCCTAAAAGGTTCATACCTGCTTCAGGTATGTACAAGACATTTAATGTTATCTCTGAGTATTCTCCCTTCAGAGACACATTTTCAACAACAGCAACTTCAAAGGGTTCCCCCTTAACCCCAGAGACTATCATCATTTTTCCCTCCTGAGTAAGACCCTCAGGTAACTCACACAAAGACGTTCTAGCCGCCCCTGTGTCTATCAGAAACATGCAATTTATTTCTTTAGATCCCACCTTCAATTTTACTAAAGGCTCCCGGTGGGATTCCAACGTCAGGAGCCCTTGACCCCCCCTAATCTTCAGTTAGGGTATACAGTCTCTGTTTTCTTCGTTGCAGTCTTTGCAGTCTTTGCTTGTCCGGGCAATTTCTTGCAAAGTGCCCCTCCTTTCCACAAGCAAAACAATGTCTACTCCCTTTTAGCTCCCTATTCCTATTCAAAGAAAAGAATCCTCTCCGTCCTCTCCCAGGACGCTTCCATCCACCTCCAGTAGATGGACCTCCAGCTCTTCTAGTAGCTGCAACCAGTCCAACTGGCTTATCCACCTTTTCGGTTGTAGCAGCTTTCAACACTGAAAACATAATTTGGGATTTCTGACGAGACTTTGCAAGATCGCGACCAATAAAAACCTTGGTGGCCTCTTGCAACAAAGTAGCTATGTCCGATTCAGCCCATCTCTCTATCTTCTGCAATTTCCTCTGCACATCACCCCAGGCTTTAGTAACAAACTGCAATTTCATTAAAGCCTGATATTCTGGCGTTTCAGGGGCAAGACCAGAATACTTATTTAAACTATCCTTGATTTTAGTCAAGAATTCAGCCGGAGACTCATCTTTTAACTGACCTACCTCAAATGCTCTAGCTAGATTTCTACCCTGAAGTACAGCAGTCTTCACACCCTGCACAATAAGTTTCTTCATATCCATCATCTGTACTCTATCCTCTGGAACCTGACTATCCCAACCAGGATCTGCGAAAGGAAACTTATCTTCACCATCTACTGCATTTACTACACCTTCCTGTGTCTTATTCCAATATACTATGCCAGCTCGTCCAATCTACCCTCGCTCCTCAGGAGAAAAAAAAATATCCCAAGATATGCTGTAATTCCACATAAGCATAAATATTAGGACCCAAGAATAAATCCAAACTCTGTTATAATGATATTGGAGCAACCTGAATAGATGGCATATAGAATAGAAGGTCCAGCAACTGCTAATGAATCCAACTCCTGTTTTAACTCTCTATACTGAGAAACTGCGGAGGAACTTCCCCCCCTCTTTTCTCCCACATCTTGCACAGAGTTAGCTACATTATAAGGAGGACGTACACAACCAGCATAATCCAAAGGATCCCACTTATCACTTTCCTTTGTATACAAAAGTCTCTTAGAAGTTTTCCCAAGAGGAGGAAATGGATCGGTAAAGTGTACATGATACCAAGGCACAACATAAGACAATTGAGAAACCTACCTCTTTTTAGTCAAGACATCCATTAAAGCATTAATCCAATATACATTAGACTCCCCAAACCGTGACTATAATTCGGAGGTTTCAAGATATGATCCGGCCAGCGAGCTGTACACAGCTCAATTAACCATATCGTATCCAAAAGGTTAGTATACTGAACTAACCATGCCTCATTCCACTGATTTATTAACTCCCCAAGAGGAGATGACACAGGAATGGAAGGAACTTCACCAGCAACAGCTGGTTTCTTTAACCAGGAAAATAAATTCCCCATTTCCACCCCCCTATTCACAGGAAATGAGACAGAGAAAGGGAGAATAAACAATGTAACAGCACAGACAGACCCCTCTGCACAAACACACACTCCAGACACGAAGTAAAAAAGCATACAAGCTGAACAAGCTGAACAAGCCTTCATTTAGAGAAGAAAAAAAAAATATGAAACGTTTCAAAAGAGAGGAACAAAAATATTAGACTGTTAAAAAAAAATGTTGCAACACAAGTCCCTAAAATATATCTATAGATATATATATAAAAAAACTCAGATAGAACTCACCTGATTCCTCAGTGCACCACAACTCACCCATGGCCACTGGAAGCCAGCACGGTCCCAGCAATCAGTCAACCAAACGCAGGTCACCAGGAGCAAGGCCCCTGGACGGAGGGTCATCCAAAGCACAAAACCCCGCAAAACAGCAGCAGGGGCCCCCGTTTTGCAGCCTAGAAGAGCCATCTCCAGAGTCCTTGTCCTGTCTCCTGCCTGGCTCGCCAAAACTTGTCATGCGTATGAGCAGAAATAATTAGAACAGACTTGAAATACTGAAACACGTAACTGGCTTTATTGAAGATACTGCAGTACCAGCACCCTTTAACCCATACCAAAGTTAGTATGAGACAAAGGAGAACCCCGATTACCAGACAGACCATATATTTATACCCAAATATAATGATATAAACAATTACAGATCACATGTTGTTTTTCAGTTACAAAGATACATAGATTCTCATAGGAAAGTTATGGATATTTCTACTGACCTCTTCTTACTTGACATTTGGATTGGTACCAACATCCTTTTAACCGGATTTATCTCCAGATATCCGGTTATGCAATTATCAGAGGATTATATTTTTGATTAATATGACTATATAATGTCAAGTTGTTTCCTTCATATTCTAGAACCTCTTCCAAAGACAATTTCACAATACCACATGTTTATTGTACAAAAACATATTTCTCAACTTTTCTGTTCTTTTACAAAGGTCATTCTACGAACACAAAATGGCTACAGTCTGGTTCTGTAGTTTCTCAAGTATAACATCCAAATTTACTTATAACAGCCTCTTTCAAGGTGACAGGCAAAAGCCCCTCACTCAAGGAAGCATTAATAATTCCCTGGAACCAACCTCATGTCACCTCCTGAGTGGCCAATACCAGCCAGGAGGGACACGGATCCAGTAAACATGTGGTAGCATTATGCCCACCCAGCATTCTGTCCACGTCCTCAGGGGTCACAGGGTCAAACTCTCCCCAAATGACCTCCCCGAACTCCGCCTCCGGTCCCCCGTCCAGAGTTGCCCACTCAGAGTCCAGCCCATCCCGGATCTGAGTGATTTTATCCAGCAGAAAATTCAAAAAATCCTCAGTCTGCCCCTGCAAAGGATCCTCCCGCGCTCCCACTTCTAGGAAGGAGCGGGTCACCCTTAAAAGGGCGGCTTCCTGCAGGCGATTTCCTGCAGATGCGATAAGGGCTGAAAAGTGAGAACACTTTGCCATTCTTATCGCCACTAAATAGGTCCTAATATAGGACTGCAAT
Source organism: Bungarus multicinctus (assembly GCA_023653725.1). Lineage (NCBI taxonomy): Eukaryota > Metazoa > Chordata > Lepidosauria > Squamata > Elapidae > Bungarus > Bungarus multicinctus. The sequence continues at coordinate 84,267,430 of CM042848.1, forward strand.
AGTGTTCGGTCAGATCTGGAGCGGGTGGCCCTCCAACCACCCTCTAGACGTCTTTTCCAGCGCTTCATCTCCCTCAGCTCCTCAAAAAACCATGGAGCTGAGTTGGATCTGCACCGGGTCAGAGGCCGCAAGGGCACGACCCGGTCAAGGGCCCCAGCCGCCATCCTATCCCAGGTGGCCACCAGGTCCTCGACCGAGTCGTGTGTTCGAACACCGGGAAACAGCCCAAGCTCTGTCAGGAACCTATCTGGGTCCATCAGGTGCCTGGGGAAGAACCATCGTGTTGGCTCCGCCTCCCTGCGACGAGGGGGTGCGGCTTGGAAGTCCAGCCTAAGGAGCAAATGATCAGATCATGACAGGGGCTCAATAACAACGTCCTCCATACCTAGATCATCCTGCCACTGTCCAGAGACAAAAACCAGATCCAAGACATGACCCCAACATGAGTGGGGTCCCTAATTAATTGGGTCAGGCCCAAGGCTGTCATGGAAGTCATGAACTCCTGAGCAATCCCTGAGGTCACGCCAGCCAAAGGCAGGTTGAAATCCCCCATGACCATCAGCCTGGGGGTCTCAACTGCCAAGCCGGCTATGACCTCGAGAAGCTCAGGCAGGGCCGATGTCACATAGCAGGGAGCCAGGTATGTGATCAATAGGCCCATCTGAACCCCGGAACCACACTTTACAAAGAGGGATTCACATTCGGTCGTCTGAGGAACAGTGGATTCCCTAGGATCTAGATCCTCCCGAATAATTACCACAACCCCCCCTCCCCTCCCCTGGGCCCTCGCCTGATGAAAAACCCAAAACCCAGCCGGGCACATCTCCACCAGGGGAACAACCCCCTCCTGTCCCAGCCAGGTCTCGGTAATGCCCGCCAGGTCCGCTCCCCCCTCTACAACTAGATCATAAATTAGGGGGGCTTTATTAACTATGGACCTGGTATTGCACAGCATCAGCCAAAGGCCCGGGGCTGAATCATTCGAACAGCCCAGGGAACGGGAAGTGACCTGGGGGTCAGAGCACGCCACCGCACGTAAACAGCGGGGGCAAGCTCCCACAACATGATAAGGCCCCCTGTCAACGATATATCTGCTTCTCCCGCCAATCGTGCAAATAGATTCTTGGATGAGAAGCAAAAGGTCTTCAAGAAAAACAAAGAAAACCCAGTTGATTTTTTGTAAAAACACCTTTTTTCCTTGCAGTCATCTGATTGTTAGTATTCCCTCTGAGAGTCGTTGAGGCCGTTTGGAGGCTTATCTGCACCCTCAGGGTCACCTGAAAAGTGCAAAAAGAGGGGTCAAAGAGGCCATCTATGTTAACGCTGAAGAGAGGGGGAAAGATATGACACACTAGTGCAATGTGCCAGGGCTCCAACAAATCCTCCTCATTCAAATCAAAAGTCTCAAGCCGCATCTCAAAAAAAAGTAAATTGATTTATTAGAGGTTGCCATGTTGGCACGTGGCTGGGTGCAGCCGATACCAAATCACATCATACATTTCCCCCTTGACCCTGGTGTTCCCCCTCTGTTCCCCTGGATGTGACTTCTCCAATGGGACACATCCATCTCCAAGAGTCATCCATCATGCTCTCCAATAACCTTCTTAGGCTCCAACAACTCTGGGCTGCTGAGTTGATATCTAGGCATTTCAAGAATGTCTTGTTTTCCCATGTCAGCTAAAAAGATACTCCTTTGGTCTTTTTAGCTGCCACAGGGATGGCTAACCTTTTTGTCGTTATGTGCCGAAAGAGTGCAATGCACATGTGATCCCCCACGTACTCCCCCAACCCCCCCCCCCCCCCGTGCATGCACATGCGATGATAGAACTGAACTGGGGTGACGGCTCGCACGCCAAAGGTTCACCAACATGGCAGTAGTGGGATTCAACTGGTTCGCACCACTTGGAAACGGTTGTTAAATTGTTGGCTGGTCCCTCCCCTCCCTGCCCCTTCCAGGAGTCCCCACATGCCCTGTTTTGGCTCCCAGGTAAGGGCAGGGAGGCCTACTAGGCCCAAAACGGGGCATGGGGGGTTGTGGCATGCCCCCCTCCCCCGCGGTCCATTTTTGCTCCCTGGAGAGTTGCAGGAGGACGAGTGCTGCCTGTCACAGCCCCTGGCCACACCCACCATGGCCACATCCACCCAGCAGGTCATTAGGGGAGAGAACCGGTTGTTAAATGGTTTGAATCCCACCCTGATAGGACACTACCTACCTCCTGTTTACAACACAGTCCTTACACCAATTCCAAGAAGGTCCCACAGCCGCTTGCATTATTCAGGTGACCCTGAGAGCCCAGATATCCCTCCAGGTGGCCTCAATGACTCTCAGAAACATCTTTAAGGGGAAAAAAAGGACGTCCAGTTGCCTTTTGAAGAAGACAAAAAGCACCTTTGGGACACAACCATTAACCTGGACGACTGAGAAGCTCCAAAGACATCCCTTCGGAGGCTGCTGGGAGCTGTTCACTCCTGCAGGTGCTGAAAGAAGGGGGAAAATGATAGAAAAATCAACCTCTCAACAGAAGACCCAACACCCAGGGGAGATGGGTGGGCTCCCCTTGTCTGGATGCCTTCAAGGGGGCTGGGGGCTTTCTTTTGGATTGCAGCACTGAGCAAGGCCTGGGCTGGATGACCTCACGTACCGTTTCAAATTGCAAGATTCGCTCAGTGACATCGGTCCTGGCAGAAGGTAAATCCTGTCAGATTAAATTTATTTTGTGTACATCAGCTGCTTCCAGATGGATAGACCCAAAAATCCCTTCTCAAGCAATTTCCCTCTTCCTCTACCCCCCTCCAAAGAATTCCACACCCTGCTTTGTCTATAAATGCCTCCCTCCCCTTTGCTGGAGGGAAGCCTGCAGTTGCCACTGAGTAGACTTGCTACCCGTGGAGGCAAAGGGACAGGTGAGTACAGCTCTCCCACCTGTGGACACCTGACAGGTGGGTCCCCTGCAGCAGATCACTTCTCTCTCTCTCTCTCTCTCCTCTCTGTCTCTCTCTCTCTGTCTCTCTCATTCTCTCCATCTGAAGGGACCTCTTGCAGGGGGCTACAGGCGATGTCCAGGTTGCAAAAAGGGGATCTGTCGGAAGCTGGGAGCAAGGGATCTCTAGGGGGATCTCTGCAGTAGATTAAAGAGGCACAGGAGATCACCACCTGCTTCTTAGTAAGTTAGAAAAATGTGAGATAGACAGCAGCACCATCAGATGGGTTTGTAGTTGGCTGACAAACATCACTCAACATGCAGCCTTAATAGAAGTGTATCTACATGGAGGGAAGGAAGCAGTGGGGTGCCACAAGGCTCCCTCTTAGACCCAGGGCTCTTCAATATCTTCATGACTTAGAAGAGGGAATAGAAGGGGAACTCACCAAGTTTGCAGATGGCACTAAGCTGGCAGGAATAGCCCACATCCCAGAAGACAAGCTCAGGATCCAAAAAGATCTTGACAGACTTGAACAAGGGGCCCTATCCAACAACATGAAGTTTAATGTGGAGAAAAGCAAAGTTTTACATTTAGGCAAGAAAAACCAAATGCCCAGGTACGGAATTAGGTGGCACCTGGCTCAATAGCAGTAACTGGGAGAGGATCTTGCAGTCCTAGTGGACAATCCCTCACGTAGGAAGCAGCCGTGTGCTGCAGCTGCCGAAAAAGCCAACACAGTTCTAGGCAGCATTAACAAAGGGATAGAATCAAGATCATGTGAAGTACTAGAGCTGCTTTCTAAGGCCACACTTGGAATATTGCATCCAGTTTTGGATATAAAAAAGATGTTGAGACTCTGGAAACAATGAAGGTGATTAGGGCCCTGGAGGCTAGAATAGGTGAAGAACCGTTGCAGGAATGGGATATATCTAATTTAATGAAAAGCAGGACTAGGGGGAACAGGAGAGCAGCCTTCCAGTATCTCAGGGGCTGCCCCAAAGAAGTGGGAGTCAAGCAATTCTCCAAGGCCCCTGAGGGCAGGACAAGAAGCAACGGTCCCAAGTTTATTTATTTATTTTTATTTTTTATTTTATTTATTTTGTCAATTGCTTAAAAGATAATAGGTATAAGTAAAACAGTTATGAATACATGGATACATATAAGAAAAATAAAAAATAAAAGAAACAATAGGACAGGGACAGTATGCACGTTGGTGCGCTTATGCACGCCCCCTACAGACCTCTTAGGAAAGGGGTGAGGTCAATAGTAGACAGTCTAAGGTTAAAGTTTTTGGGGTTTGGGAAAGAAACCACAGAGTCAGGTAGAGTATTCCAGACTTTGACCACTCTGTGGCTGAAGTCGTAGTTCCTGCAATCGAGTTTGGTGCGATTAACCTTGAGTTTGTATCTATTGTTTGCTCTTGTGTTGTTATGGTTGAAGCTGAAGTATTCATTGACAGGTAACCAACAGTTGGAGGTGGGGCCCCTCTTCCTTGGAGGGGGGGAGCTTCCCAATGGTACCATCCGCCCCTTTAACTTCTCCCCTCTTTGCTTCTCTCTGCAGGGAAGGAAGGAAGACCATGGGGCAATTCCTCTTTGTGAGTCTCGGCTTGCTGGTCGTGGCTTTCTCCCTAAGTGGTGAGTTCAAAACGGATGTCTTGTGTCTGGAGAAGCCAATTATCTTGCCTGTGACCTTCCTTATAACACACACACGCACACGCACACACACACACACACACCCTGTGCCTGAATCCTGTCACTAAAGTTGCTGTTTGCTTATTGTGTCATTTCAACCCCACCTTGTCTCTCTGCTCCCAGACCAGAGATGGTATTCAGCCGGTTCTGACCGGTTCCAGAGAACCGGTAGCGAAAATTTTGAGTAGTTCGGAGAACCAGCAAATCCCACCTCTGACTGGCCCCGCCAACCCCCATCTCTTCTCTGCCTCCCATTGAGTCCCAGCTGATCAGCTGGCTCCTCTTTGGTTGCCCTGCCCAGGAGAACGGAGCTGGAAAGCAGGTTAGTGCGACGGGGAGGGAATGGGATTTTGCAGTAAAAAGCTTCCCCTGCCACGCCCACCAAACCATGCCATGCCCACCAAGCCACACCCAAAGAACCAGTAGTAAAAAATAATTGAATCCCACCACTGTCCCAGACTCAGGGCTGTTTGTAGCAATGCGATAACAAAGCAAAAAATCAATGCAATTGAAATGCAGAATTAATTAAAAGTTAACACATTGTATCGATGGTTTTTTTTTTAATAAGCGCTGTCCACCTCTTGCTAGAGATTCCTCTGCATGGGACCCACACAAGAGCTTAGATCCTTTCCCATGAACCTGAGAGCTGGCAGGGCATCTTCATAAGGGGCTCCCCTTGGTAGTGAGTAGATCCGGAATTATAGCAGACTTTGCCAATTGGATGCATTTCTAAATAAAAGAAATTATTATGGAAGATGGACTTTGCTCTTTTTTTAATGGACTTCATCACTTGGAAACCTGAGAAGGGGTCAGACCAGTCGTGGGCTGCTGCTAGTTTGGACTGGTTCTAGCAAACCAGTAGTTCCAACCGTCAACTGGCCCCACTCACCCACCCCTGCCTTATTCTGTCCTATATTTCTTTCTTTCTGGCTCTGCTGGTTTCCTCGCCTCAGCTATTCTACTTCCTAGAAAGTAAGTAGATAAACTTCAAATTGCTGTTTCTGAACACTATGTCCGTGCGCAAAGCACATATTAGGCACGCGTTGCAGCCCACCACTGGGTCAGACCCACAAATAATCACCCCTGAAGCCTGTGAGCAGTTGTGGGACATCCTGGTGGCCATTGCACTTCCTTAAGCACAGACTTATATGATCCCTGTAAGTGTCAGGATTCCGATGGTCGGCTATCTGTCAGGATTCCAGCAGTTACCCCAATTAAATTATGAGTCTCGAGCTACACTCCCAAAACTTGAAAGGGTTTACTGGAAGTCAACAGGTCGGCATGACCTGGGCATAGCCAACTCTGAGATACATAATTCACTGTCACCTTTGACCCTGCTTCCCCACCCCCCACCCCTCTGGGTGTATCATAATTCATATTCTCCAATGAAACACGTCCATAGCCAAGAGTCATCAATCATGCTCTCCAATTAGATTTTTTCACGGCAGAAGCTTCAGCCATCTAATCAGTCTTTGAAGAAAATATCAATGGAATGTACTTTCCATTCCACACTGCCGCCTGCTCTTTGAAACTCCCCCCTTCTTTCTGTTGACAACTGTAAAACGTGTGTAGAAAATGTTTTATGAATTGACATGTAGTTTTTACTGGTCAACAGCTTGACTCCTACCTTCTTCAGCAGTTACAATTTCAGGAGAGTCTTGAAGGTTGCCCTCCATAAACCCATTGGAGTAGTAGTGAGGGTTGTGAGACCTGCTCGGGAAGGTCCCCATTTCACACCCCAAAGCCAAGTGGACCAAGGTTAAACAGGCTTAATCTGGTCCTTGAAGGAACCCCGTTTTCCGGCTTTTTGCATGGTTCACTGAATGATAGACCAAACAAAGTGGACAGGTTCACTCACAAGATACGTAGCTTCAAGGAAATTAATCCAGGTTAACCCAAACCAAGTTTTGGACATTGTCCAAATGCAGCTTCTGTGTCTGTAACCAGGGGTTGGATGCAAATATTTTTACTACCGGTTCTGTGGGTGTGGCTAGGTAGGCATGGCCATGTGACTTAGTGGGTGTGGCTTCTTCATTTTTTGCAGCAGCAGCACCCCCCCCCCTCATTTTTGTCCTCCTGGGCCTTAGGGAAGCTTCCTGGGAGGCCATTTTTGCTCCAAGGAGGTTTCCCTGAGGCCCAGGAGGCAAAAAACGGAGCATGGGGGGAGGGGGGCGCAACACACACACACCGTGCACACCTTTTTGCCTCTTCGGCCTCAGGGAAGCCTCCTGGGTGAAGCAGTAAGACAGCGAGGGGGATCCCAGCACAGCTGATCATCGGAACAGCTGATCATTGGGAGGAAAAAAAATACCGGTTTGGCCAAACTGGTAGCTGTTTTTTTACTACCAGTTCAGCTGAACGGTAACATATTTTACTACTGGTTCGCCTGAACCAGGCTGAACCGGTGGAATACCACCACTGTCTGTAACACAAGTCAAATTCAATTTATTGCCATCAAAGATATTTGTAACTCAGCAAGTTAAGGATTTTCTGCAGACCCAGCTGCCTCTTCCTCCTTTTTCTCCTTTTCTCCTGGCCATCTTTTCATTGGACTTTCTCTCTTCCCACTCAGGAATTGGAGCCAATCGCTATTGCCCTTCTGGTTGGTCCTCCTACAATGTGTCTTGCTACAAGCTCTACAACCGTCCGATGACCTGGGACCAAGCAGAGGTTAGATGTGCCCCGTTCCTTTGAATATGAATTGAATATAAGAGATTGTTTGAAGTGGGCCATAAAGGGAGACCTGGAAGTCAACTAGACTGTGTGCATGAAAAGGTAACACAGATCACCATTTTAGGACAGTCTGAAATGCAATTATGGAATGTGGATTTTCTACTGGTGTAGACTTTTATCAGAGTGTGCACAGTGTGACTATGTGAAACAAGCCAGGAGCAAATACAGTTAAACAGAGGTTTGCATTTAAATAGTGGTCTTTATCTACAAAGAATATATACATATTTGTACTTTAGTCAGATCTGAAAAACAAACAGCAATCAGCAATTGCAGCACGGAAGTATTTATTTATTTATTTATTTATTTATAAAATTTTTATACCGCCCTTCTCCCTAGGGACTCAGGGCGGTGTACAGCCAATCCAAACCCCAACAATAATACAAAAGTTAAAAAGAAATTAAATTGAATATTTGGCCGGATATAAAAGCCCACCCCACCCCCTTAAAACCCCCAAATTAAAATTACTAAAAAGCAATGGAGACAAATTAAAACCCTCTCTCAGCCCAGACCGGCCTGCTCGAAAAGCCAGGTCTTCAGCGCGCGCCTGAAGGACCTCAGGTCCATGCCGGTGCGCAGTTCCGGTGGCAGAGTATTCCAGAGGGCAGGGGCCGCCACAGAGAAGGCCCTACCCCTCGGGACCGCCAGGCGACACATGGCAGCCGACGGAACCCGGAGAAGGCCCTCCCTGTGTGCACGCACTGGCCTGCTGGAGATCACCGGTAGGATGCGGTCCTGTAGGTAACCTGGCCCAATGCCATGGATCGCCCTAAAGGTCAGAACCAGAACCTTAAAGCGAACCTGGAGAGCCACCGGCAGCCAATGCAGCTCACGCAGGAGAGGCGTCACGTGGGCGCTACGTGACGCCCCCATGATCACCCGCGCGGCCGCATTCTGCACCAGTTGGAGTCTCCGGGTGCTCCCCGCAGGGAGCCCCATGTAGAGGGCATTACAATAGTCCAGGCAAGAGGTGACAAGGGCCTGAGTGACCGTGCGCAAGGCGTCCCGATCCAGAAAGGGCCGCAACCGGTAGATCCGACGGATCTGATGAAATGACCCCCTGGAGACGGCCGCGACATGGTGTTCAAGCGACAGCCGCACATCCAGGAGGACTCCCAGATTGCGAGCCCTCTCTGTGGGGGGCAAAATTTCCCCCCCAATAGCCAGCGACGGAGTCAACTGGCTATATCGGGGCGCCGAGAACCACAGCCACTCGGTCTTGGATGGGTTGAGCCGGAGCCTGTTCCCGCCCATCCAATCCCGCACGGCCTCCAGGCACCTGGACATAGCCCCCACAGCATCGTTGGGGTGGTCCGGGGTGGAGATGTATAACTGAGTGTCATCTGCATACAGATGACACTTCACCCCAAGACCACGGATGATCTCGCCCAGCGGTTTCATATAGATGTTGAACAAGAGAGGGGAGAGAACCGACCCCTGAGGCACCCCACAAACCAGGGGCCTAGAGGTGGACCTCTCCCCTCCCGCCAACACAAATTGTGAACGGTCGGAGAGGAAGGAGGAGAACCATCGAAAGACGGTTCCCCCAATTCCCAACCCCTCCAACCATCGCAACAGGATACTATGGTCGATAGTATCGAAAGCCGCCGAGAGATCTAATAGGACCAAGACAGAGGAGAACCCTCTGTCACGAGCCCTCCAGAGATCATCAACCAACGCGACCAATGCCATCTCAGTGCTATGCCCAGGCCTGAAGCCCGATTGGAACGGATCGAGGTAAGTTGTTTCCTCCAGGTACTGAGGAAGCTGACGTGCCACCACACTCTCGACAACCTTCGCCACAAAGGGAAGGTTGGAGACTGGACGGAAGTTATTTAAAACAGCTGGATCCAGGGAAGGCTTCTTGAGGAGGGGCCGCACCACCGCCATCTTCAAGGCGGTCGGGAGTGACCCCTCTCTCAGAGAAGCGTTGATAATCCCCTGGAGCCAGCCTCGTGTCGTCTCCCTGGCGGCCGAAACCAGCCAGGAAGGGCACGGGTCCAATAAACAGGTGGTGGCATTCAGACTCCCCAGCAACCTGTCCACACCCTCGGCGGTCACAGGATCGAACTCCCCCCAGATAACATTCACAAGACCTGCCCCGGACACCTCCCCCGGGACCATCCAATTGGAGTTAAGCCCCTCCCGGATCTGAGCGATTTTGTCATGCAGGAATCGAGAAAACTCCTCTGCTCTACCCTGCAAGTATATACAGGGAAGGGGAAAGAGATACACCCCAAAAGGGCCTCTTCTTATTACACAGACTCTTAAAGGGATATTAGCCCAAAAACCTTGTTGACTCCTTCCCATTACATTACATTCTCGCAGCAGCTGGTCAGTTCTTAAATCATTACCCTGACAACTTTCATGGCCAGTATCTAAGTGTTGATCTTCTGGGTTGAGTGAATATCTTTTAGACAACAGATTTCCTCATGTTTTGCTGACAAATCTGGCTGATATTTTTGGGCCTCTTGTCCACCTGGCCTCTGAAGGGATGGGAGAATTTGAGATTTTAATACATGAATTTAAGCCAGGAACTTTTCAAGAGCTGCAGACTTCATAAAGGACATCTGCAGAGGGCAAGGAAGTCAAGACAGTGGCTAGGACCATGCCATCAGATCCCTGCTCTTTTCTCACAGTCACAAATACACAGAGAGAAGATGTTCCTTCTTTGCTGAACAAGTGTCCTTCTCCGTTGTTGCTTTTTCCCAGAGGTTCTGCATAGAAGAGGAGGAAAACTTTCAACTCGCCTCCATCAATGACGCGGGAGAGTCAGGGAAGTTGTCCAACCACATCTCCCAAAGAATGAAATTCCTTGATGTTTGGATGGGACTGAGGCTTTCAAAGAGAGTAGGTCCTTGCTGATCTTTTATCAATGCTTTTTGTTATAATTTCTAAGAGGCTGTTTGAAGGGGGCTAGGGAATCTCCCAGCCAAAAGTTTGCCGAAGAATCGGGTGGCAGAATAACCCATAGCCCTGGGGTTTTTGCTGGCAGTCATTCACCCAGGGACTCATTGACTTTGACCCTATTTCTCACTCTGAGATCAAACCAGTATCAGCTGAGCTGGTGACTTCATGGACACCTCCAGAGAGTTTTCTTCTGAGGCATTTCCAAAATGCAGGGTCCAAAAACCAATCGTTTATCATTAACAGAGTGGATGGTAGTCATTCCTTCCCGAAGATAATGAGAGGGGCTTTTACATTCTAAAAAAAAATGTGCTCCTATTTAAACATTGTAGGAAAGGAGGTGAAAATATACAGCCATGCACATACCTAGGTAACAAATAATGTAAGCATGAACAGAAAGGTCTCCACCTGTTCAGTCGCATCCAACTCTAGGGGACAGTGTTTGTCTCTGTTTCTGTGATGACCCAAAGGGGCGTGGCAGAAAGACAACACAGTCAAATCAGTAGGAGTCCCTTTATTAGCTCCAACTTTTCCCCCAATGTCTTGGTTACCTTCTGGCTGCATAAAATTCTCCCAGGAACAGCCTTTGGCTGCAGAGAACCAAGTCCAAAATGTGGTCAACAAAAACTGTAACTATAAGTCCAATCAAAGCAAAAGGAGGTAATTAGGGCAGGAGCAAGAATTCCAGATGTGAAGGCACGGCAACAACTCAACATGGCTGGGAGGATGCCAGGAACACAGATAACCAAAGTCATCAAGGTAAACTCACGTTTGTTCCCAGCAGCTGCCACACTCAGCATGCATTTCTTATAATTTTCTTCCCAGCTCTGGTTAATGAAGATCAGGGCCCTTTCCTACCCCATAAGCCACGCAACTCACATTGCTCCCTTCTCCGTTCCTCTCTGCATGCCTTAGGATGAAGATGGGGTGGGCCTGGGTCTTCCTCTGAACTCCCTCTCCCTTGTTCTACCTCTTCCCTGCTCTGCACAGCTGGACTTTGCCTTTCCCTGGTTTCCTCCACAGTCAACGAAGCCACACTCCCATTCCCTGTCAGCTGTTTGTCTTCCTCCTTGGATTCAGACTCTGACAGGGGCATGACAGCTTCTTAGCCAAAGGAGCCAGGATTATCTGTAGAATGTTCCGTGGTCATGTGGTCAGCATGACTATACACCAAGGTGCACAGAACGCTGTTACTTTCCCAGTGAAGTGGTACCTATTTATCTACTCGCATTTGCATGCTTTCGTACTGCCTGGTGGGCAGGATCTGAAGCAAATAATGGGAACTCATCCCATCATGTATAACTCGGGTCTCGAATCCAGCTGACAGGCTCAGCATATTTAACCCCTGAACCATCGCTCCCCCTTTTGATGGAAGCATAAATATTCATAATTAGTACATAGGTGATAGATGGTGGAAGGATAAATATCCCATAATTAGTAAATATCAGGCTGTTTCCCTTCCCATCTACTGTTACTATCCTCAGGAGAGAGTTATTGTCTCAATAAAGAAGAAACATATCGATTAGTTTGGAAAAGGTAAACCATATTGAGAATGGAGGACTTCAAGATTGCCTCAATTAGCACATTAGCACATTCCTCTATGCTTGTTCCTACTCCACCAAAAACTGGTTTTCCTCATACTGATGGTCACGTATCAAGAATCCACCAAGTATAACACTACTTAGTTGTTCAGATCAACTGAAATTGACCAGATAGGTGGAAAAAGAAGAGAGAGAGACAGAAGAGAGACACACAGAGAGACAGAGAGACAGAGATAGAAAGAAAGAGACAGAGAGATAGAGAGAGAGACACAGAAAGAGAGAGAGACACACACAGAGAGAGAGACAGAGACACAGAGAGAGAGAGAGAGATACAGAGAGACCAAGACCAAGAGAGAGCCTCTATTCAGTTTATAAAGATTAAGAGAGTTTGGAAGAGACCTCAAAGATCTCCGAGTCTGCCCCTTGAAATGTGCCAACTTTTCTCTCGCTGTCCCTGGGCCCCACATAGCCAGAGCCCCTTCCCCAGTTGGCTAACATGGTTTCCCTTTCATTACAGGAAAACATGTGGAAGTGGAGTGATGGCTCCAACTTCACTTACACATCCTGGGAAGAAGGTGAACCCAACAACCTTTTCAACAATGAATTCTGTGCTGCGCTGTCAGCCGGATCACGTAAGTAAACATGTTGGGTGACCTTCCAATAATAAGGACACCACCTGGTCCCCTCTTGCAACATTCACCCCTTTGGCCACTGGTGGCCTTTGTGGATCTCTGAGCTTTCACAGTCCTACGCTCTGTACACACCAGAGAACACAAAAACATCTGTAGGAGAAACAAAATCAAAAGCGTCATTCCTTCAAAAACCAGAAATTGCTGCAGGAATATCACCCCATAATTCAGGGATGTCAAACTCAAGGCCCTCTGGCCAGCCTGGAAGTAGCAAAGGACTGGCCTGCGATGCCACTGCGAGCCAAAATGTGGCACAGGTCAGGGGTGGGATTCAAAAAATTTAACAACCGGTTCTGTGGGCGTGGCTTAGACGGTGGGAGTGGCTTGGTGGTCATGTGACTGGGTGGACATGGCTTGGTGGTCATGTGACTGGCTGGGCGTGGCCAACTGAACATCACTCACATCGAGGCACGCATCTCCTCGCCTGGCCTCTGGTGACTGTGGGGATGCTGCAATAGTCGTAAGTGTGAAAAATGGTCATAAGTCACTTTTTTCAGTGCCATTGTAACTTTGAATGGTCATTCCACACAAGCAAAGTACCAGCAAAGGAGGGAAGAAAAACTCCAGAGAAGTTCCTGAGACAGGAAGTCTAGTCCTGCCAAGGATGTAATCAGGGTTAACGGAGAGGCAGTTTCTGTAAGCAACCCCAGAATTATTTTTTTTATTATTATTTATTGCACTTTTATACCAACCCCTCTCCCAAATAGGGACTCGGGGCGGTGAACAGCCATTGATAAAAATACAGTCAATAAAAGTTAAAATAGATTAAAAAGTTATTAAATAGTGGCTGAATTAAAATACAAAAACCAATAAAATCCAATAAGAAATTTAAATAGTTAAATATTTAAAAGCCCTTCTAAGAACACTAGGCCAGACCGGCCTGCTGGAAAAGGTGGGTCTTTAGTGCGCGCCGGAAGGTTCGCATCTCTGGGGGCAGCTCATTCCAGAGGGAGGGTGCTCCCACAGAGAAGGCATCACCCAGCCGGCGGCACCCCGAGGAGACCCACCCTGTGGGAGCGCACTGGCCAGTGGGAGGCCGATGGTGGCAGCAGGCGGTCCCGTAAGTACCCGGGTCCCAAGCCATGGAGCGCTTTAAAGGTGATCACCAACACCTTGAATCGCACCCGGAAGGCCACCTTGGGGAAGAATGTTTCCTTCCTGCCTTCCTTACAGGATTAGGCCAGGAATTTCTTCTAACAACCGGTTCTCTGAACCAATTCTAGCGTATAGGTGCAAACAGGTAGAATCCCACCCCTGGCACAGGTAGAGGGGGCGGTGTAAGCCCCCTTTTCTCTGCCGGGGTGTTACAGGAGGCAGCCGAGGCCCAAAATGCTCCCTCCCCTCACCATGCCCCATTTTGGCTGCCAGAGTGCTGCAGGAAAATATTTGGGAAAGAAAAAGTTGGGAACAGAGGCAGCAATCAAAAGAAAAAGAATTGGTCAGGAAAGCATTTTTTTTTTAAATGATTTTATTTGGTTTGTAAATCGCTTACAAGATAATAGGTATAAGTAAAACATAGTTATGAATACATGGATACGTATAAGAAAAATAAAATAAAAAAGAAACAATAGGACAGGGACGATAGGCACGTTGGTGTGCTTATGCAGGCCCCCTACAGACCTCTTGGAAAGGGGTGAGGTCAATAGTAGACAGTCTAAAGTTAAAGTTTTTGGGGTTTGGGGAAGAAACCAGAGTCATGTAGAGTATTCCAGACATTGACCACTCTGTGGCTGAAGTCGTATTTCCTGCAATCAAGTTTGGTGTGATTAACCTTGAGTTTGTATCTATTGTGTGCTCTTGTGTTGTTATGGTTGAAGCTGAAGTATTCATTGATAGGTAGGACATTGCAAAGTATGATTTTATATACTATACTTAGATCAGACCGAAGGTGGCGAAATTCTAGGTTTTCTAGGTCTAGAATTTCAATATAATTTCAATATAAGGTGCAGGGAGACATACTGCCAACAGAAGAAATATGGATGGTATAGTAATGAGAAAAGCAGTTTAAAAAAATGAACCGTGGACTGGATCAGGAGTCGCCAACCTTTTGGACCTCAGGGACCACCAAACTCATAATTTCAAATCCCGCAGACCCCTAATATGAATTTTGACTGACAGCGGCTTGCTGACATTGGTAGGAAAGTCGGTCCCATATTCCAGAGCTGCAGGAGTCGCAGGATTGGCCCTTTGTTCACCCCGGAGCACCTGCTCCTCCACCTGGGTGCACCAGCCTGCCATGGACTGGAGGAGCTGCTCTGGGATGACCAAAGGGCCAGTCCTGTGACTCCTGCAGCTCTGGAATATGGGACCGACTTTCCCACCAATGTCAGCCAGCCACCCTGGGGCGCATTTCCCTCCCCTGCCGTTGGTCTTACCTTCCAGTTCGAGCTCACGTGGCTCTACTCAACGTAAGGTTTGCGCTCGGCCGAAGGGTGGGGGACAGCAGGTGGGTGGGCTATGTTGCAGCACAGCCTTGGGTTCCCACACAGTCTGGATTAATTGCTTTGGGGGGACATTTCTCTGCGGACCACCAAAATTTTCTCACGAACCACCAGTGGTCCCCGGCCCACCGGTTGGCGATCCCTGGACTGGATAAGAAACTCCTGTTGCAAGGAAATCCTTCTTCCAGGGCCAAGATCTTAAGGCCGTGAAGTTGGGCACGTGGTATAATTATTTGTACCTGCAGCTTTAAGAGGTTTCTGAGCTGGGAAATTTTGACCCCTAATTTTGCTTCACTGACCCTCATTGAGAGGACTGGAAGACTTCTGATTTGGTGGCAGAGAGGACAACACCCATCAACTCGTAAAGCATTCCTGGCTTGCTCTTGAGTTACCATAAGAAGTGGGAGAGAGATCTGATGGAGCAGCTCAGTTGCTATGACCAGAAGCACATTCCACGCATACCTTTCTCCAGATTGTGTCCCAGGTTAGCAGAGCCAACCGGAGAGGCGTGTTTTCTGCAGCCCACGAAAGTAGTCATATATATACCTCTCCTCAAGAAACCGTCCCTGGATCCAGCACTGTTATCAAATTACCGTCCTGTCTCCAACCTTCGCTTTGTTGCAAAGGTTGTAGAGACTGTGGTGGCACGTCAGTTCCCGCAGTACCTGGATGAAACGAGTTATCTCGACCCCCTCCAATCGGGCTTCAGACCCGGGCACAGCACAGAGACGGCATTGGTCGCGTTGATGGATGATCTCTGGAGGGCACGAGACAGAGGTTGTTCCTCTGTCCTGGTGCTGTTAGATCTGTCAGCGGCTTTTGATACTGTCGACCACAGTATCTTATTGCAGCGATTGGAGGGGCTGGGGATTGGAGGCACCGTCCTACGATGGTTCTCCTCCTTCCTCTCCGACCGTTCGCAATTTGTGTTGACAGGGGGACAGAGATCGACCCCAAGGCCCCTGCTTTATGGGGTGCCTCAGGGATCGGTACTCTCGCCCCTATTTTTCAAGATTTATGTGAAGCCGCTAGGTGAGATCATCCGTGGCTTTGGGGTGGAATTCCATCAATACGCTGATGATACTCAGCTATACATCTCCACCCCAGACCACCCCAACAAAGCCGTCAAAGTGATGACCCGATGTCTGGAGGCCGTGCGGGATTGGATGGGTCATAACAGGCTTCGTCTCAACCCGACCAAAACCGAGTGGCTGTGGTTTCCTGCTCCCAGATACAGTCAGCTTGTTCCCTCGCTGACTATAGGGGGAGAGGTACTGACCCCTGTGGAAAGAGCGCGCAATTTGGGTGTCCTCCTGGATGTACGGCTGTCTTTGGAAGAACATATTGCAGCCGTCGCCAGGGGGGCTTTTTATAAGATTCGTTTGATCTACCAGTTGCGGCCCTTTCTGGATCTGGACGCACTTCGCACAGTCACTTCCGCCCTCGTTATCTCCCGCTTGGACTACTGCAACGCTCTCTACATGGGGCTCCCCTTGAAGAGTCTCCGGAGGTTACAGTTAGTCCAGAATGCAGCCGCACGGATGATTATGGGCGCCCCCAAGGACACCCACATAACACCACTTCTCCGCAGACTGCACTGGCTTCCTGTGGCCTTCCGGATTCGATTCAAGGTGGTACTATTAGTATTTAAAGTGCTCCATGGCTCGGGACCTGGCTACTTACGGGACCGCCTTCTGCCACAGACAACCTCCCGCCGCCCAGTACGCTCCCACAGGGTCGCCCTGCTTGGGATACCGCCACCTGATCGTTGTCGGCTGGCGACCCCGAGATTACGTGCTTTCTCTGTGGGAGCCCCCTCCCTTTGGAACTATCTCCCCCCGGAGATACGAGACACATCGGACATCCTAACCTTCCGACGTGCAGTCAAGACCTTACTTTTTAAGCAGGCCGGCCTAGCCAATTAAAGGTTTTCTGAGATTTTTAAATTTTAGATTCAAATAAGACTTTTAATTCTATTTGATGGGACTCAATCATTTACTTACTTACTTATTTTACTCATTTATCCTATTTTCATCTATCTATATTCAATTCTGAGTTAATTACTGTTACTGTTGACTGTATCTTTATATGTTTAGACTGTACACCGCCCCGAGTCCCTTTTGGGAGAGGGAGCGGTATAAAAATACGATAAATAATAATAATAAATAATATAGGACAAAAAGGAAGCTTCGCTGCCCTCCTGTGAGCTTGATAGGCAAGCTTGATAGGCATGATCTGATAGCCATGACCTCAGTTCTCTCTCTCCCTCTCTCTCTTTCTCTCTGTCTCTCTCTATCATCTATTACAGAGGTCTCCAAACTTGGCAACTTTAAGACTTGTGGACTTCAACTGGCTGAGGAATTCTGGGAGTTGAAGTCCACAAGTCTTAAAGTTATTAAGTTTGGGGACCCCTGCTCTATTCTCTCTTTCTCTCTCTCTCTCTCCCTCCCTCCCCCTCTCTCATCTCTATTTAGCTATCTACTATCTACTAGCTAGCTAACTAGATAGCCATCCTATCTATCTGTCTGTCTGTCTGTCTGTCTATCCCCTCTCTATATCTATCTATCTATCTATCTATCTATCTATCTATCTATCTATCTATCTATCTATCTATCTATCTATCTATCTGTCAATCAATCTATCTACCTCTATTTACCTGTCTGTCTACCTATCTATCATTAAATTATATGCCACTCATTTCACCATCCAGCTGAGTTTCAATAACCTACTGAGCCCAAAGCCCGTCATAAGCAGATGAGGCTCTCCTCCTGAGATATCTTCACCTCTTCCTGCAAATGAGGGTTCCAGCGTTCCAACTAACACACCCCAAACCAATAGACTCCAAGACAGGCATTTTCTCAAAGTTCCATTTTATTAGAGTAGTCATATCGGCACATCCAGGAAAACCCGAATCTCTCAGATTTGGGTTTTCCCTTTGTAATTGCAAAGGGAATTTCCTGCACCCATCCGTCCATCACATGGTCCAAGCATCAGCCGTTCCAACTGGAGACGTCCCTCCAAGTACTCCTTCTCTGGGGGCAGGATGCAGGGGTGGGATTCCATTGGTGTAGCAACCAGTTCAGTGATCGTGAGCTTCCTCGTCGCAGCGAACTGGTTTGGAGCAAGCTGAACACCAGAACAAATCCAAAGCAGTAGAATTCCACCCCTGGCAGGATGGCTTGTCTTTGACTCAGAAGAAGGACGTCGTTATGTCTAAACCTCCACGTCTCTGTAATCCCCACTAAAATGTGGCAGCGTGGAAGTTTCTAAGTAAACCATGACTTCCAAAGCTGACAGAGGGAGGTGCCGCTGAAATGCTCCTCTGGGACTCTGAGGAATTAGATAGATAGATAGATAGATAGATAGATAGATAGATAGATAGATAGATAGATGGATGGATGGATGGATGGATGGATGGATGGATGGATGGATGGATGGATGGATGGATGGATGGATGGATGGATGGATGGATGGATGGATGGATGGATGGATGGATGGATGGATGGAGGGATGGATGGATGGAGATAGAGATAGAGATAGAGATAGAGATAGAGATAATACTTTATTTGTGGTCATGGATCAAAACACAAGTACAAAAAAAGAAGAACATGGGAAAATTAATCATGAACAATTGGTCACCAAAAACTTGATTAAGGGAATTACAGCGTTCTTCTCTGATTGTTACAACTCTTAAAAAAAAAATTGGAAACCTGAGAAGTAACGGTATGAGGAGGAGCCATCCCCTAGACAATATAAGAACAAATTGCTAACATTGGGTCTAGAAGGGCCTATTCCAAGGAGAGACAGTAACTTAGATCTGCCTGCGTTATGTACAGGACAATGTAAGAGGACAAGCTCCACAGTTTCAACCTCAGCTCTGTCACGGGGGCATAGCTGCTTGTTAATCGGCAGCCTCTTACGTCGCCCATCCAGTAGTGCTGAGGGCAGGACGTTAAAGCAGGCTAGGGAGAAAGCTCTTCTATAATTGGGAATAGTTAGAGTGTAAAAATAGGAAGTCCATAAGACTCTGTCCATAAGACTCTGAAGAATTGAGTGCAAATCAATTCTTTCTCTTTCGCTGCCCAGGGTATCTCCAATGGAACGGTAAGAACTGCAAGAACCTGCTTCCTTTTGTCTGCAAGTTCCTGGCCCCGAGTGAGGAAGGCGACTAATGGAGTTTGGAGAAGCAGCGAGGCCTGCCTGCCTGATTGCTGAAATCTCCGCTCCGCACTCCTTGGCTGAGCAGATCCTTTGTGTAGCTTAGACCTGATTTTGCTCATTCTGATGGGCCAGAAGTTTGAATAAATTCTCTCTAGCATAACTGGTGTCCTTTATTTTCAAACTCAGAGGTCTGAAGCTCAAGATCCCTGAGTCTTCTGCACAGCAAGGATTGGTATGAACAAACAACAGATAATCAGAGTTGGAAGGGACCTTGTAGGTCATCTAGTCCAACCACCTGCCCAAGCGGGAGACCCTACACATTTCTAACCAAGGGCAGTCCAATCTCATCCCGGTGACCCGGAGACTCCAACTGGTGCAAAATGCGGCCGCGCGGGTGATTATGGGGGCGTCGCGTAGCTCCCGTGTGACGCCTCTCCTGCGCGAGCTGCATTGGTTGCCGGTGGCTTTCCGGGTTCGCTTTAAGGTTCTAGTTTTGACCTTTAAGGCGATCCATGGCATTGGGCCAGGTTACCTGCAGGACCGCATTCTGCCGGTGATTTCCAGCAGACCGGTGCATTCCCACAGGGAGGGCCTTCTCCGGGTGCCGTCGGCCTCTATGTGTCGTCTGGCGGCCCCCAGGAGTAGGGCCTTCTCTGTGGGGGCCCCTGCCCTCTGGAATACTCTGCCACCTGAGATACGCACCAGCACGGACCTGAGGGCCTTCAGGCACGCGTTAAAAACCTGGCTCTTTGAGCAGGCTGGCCTGGGCTGATATAGTTTTTAATTGTCCCCTTTAATTTGGTTTTAACCTGGGTTTTAATATTCTTGGGGGAGGGTTGTTTTAGCTTAGGCAGCCATTATTTAATCTCTTTTTAACTTTTGTATTGTTTGGGTCTGATTCGGCTGTACAACCGCCCTGAGTCCCTAGGGAGAAGGGCGGTATATAAATGTTATAAATAAATAAATAAATTCTTGAAAGCCTCCAGGGATGAAGCTCCCACAACTTCCAAGGGCAACTTCTGTTCTATTGGTTGATTGTTCTCGCTGTCAGAATATTTCTCCTTATTTCCAGGTTAAAGGGTATTAAGGGGAGGGGCTGCTTTCTTTACGAGGACCATCCATTGATGCTATCGTTGTGTGGTGGGCTTCAGTAGGCAAGAACCAGACCAGCATAGCTACAACAGCATTTATTGACTCAAAACTGGAACTGAGGAATTGTTGAAAAACCTGCCCAAATATAAATGTTCAAAGTTTCCCTCCAAAACAGTTGGAGCTGACGGAGAGGGTCATCTAAACCAGGAGTCGCCAACCTTTTGGACCTCAGGGACCACCAAACTCATAATTTTAAATCCCGGGGACCACTAATATGAATTTTGACTGACGGTAGCTTGCTGACGTTGGTGCGTGTGTGTGTGTGTGTGTGTGTGTGTGTGAGAGAGAGAGAGAGAGAGAGATTTGATCTAATCTCTCCCTCTGTCCCACCCCCTCTCCCTTTCTCTCTCACACACACACAAACACATAGAGGCAGGGTGGGGTTCAAATTGCTTAACAAGTGGTTCTTGGGGTGGCCTAATTTGTAGGTGTGGCTTGGTGATCATGTGACTGGCTGGGCATGGCTTGTATGTAAATATTATAAATATTTATGTAAATATTGAATTTTTAATTAAAAAAAGAGCAACTTTTACCCAAAATCAGGCAAAGCAGGCAGACAGATTGAGTTGCTCACAGAATCACAGATTCAGTTAGAGATCTATGATTCTGCAATCGGCTACCTGAGTCTGCATTGCTTCAGTCCTAAGGAAGGTTCGGCTCTGCTTAAAAGCAGAGCCAAAGATCTAAAGATTAGCTAGAAAGCAAGAAATCCAACAATTTCTTTATGGTATATATCTCCTGGCACAGCAGAACAGCTATGTACAATCACGTTCTGGTAACTCCTGTGATGCAGCTGGAACTCATCGTATCGGCTGCCGTTCTATTCGACTGTTTCAGCGATGTGGAGAGGTGGGTAATCTGCTGCTTGGGTAACAGTTTATCCTCCATGTTAAATTATCCAGGCCTCGTGCTCTGGAGAGGACACTCCAGCTTTGCACACAGCATGGAAACAACACAGGAAGTGGCTGTTACCAGTTTCATAACATGAGACCATCGTCTCTTGAGACCGAAGGATGCCAACTCAATTCAACATTCATAGTCTTTGAGATAGGCTGGGGGCCCATGGGATCCTAGGTTCGGAGAGAACCTCTGCTCCAGCGGCGGGATCCCGGGTGGCGGTGGCGTCCTTGGCTGGTGTGGCCCTGCCGGGGGTGGAGACGGTCATGGTGGCCCGAAGATCTCGCTGGCGGCAATGATGTCAGCGGCGGTGGCCTGGCCTGGTTCCGTCTGGCCCAACGGCGGGGGTGCCTAGTTTGAGGACGATGCCGGCCCTGGTGATTAAGACCAGAATTCCGGTGTCGGCAACATCAACTGGAATGAACTTGTTGCCTTCCCGATCTTGTTTTTATCAATGCTGGCGATGGTGTCGAGGACAGGGGTTACGATTTGTTAACTGGGATATCTGGAGGGGTCAGCCTCGAGCCGGCCCCTCTCCTCTCCAACCTCGACTTCAGTCATTAACAACTGTATCTGCTGGACGCCGTGTGGCCGGCCCAATTGTATACTCAGCGGCGGACTTGAGGGCACTCAGGAATGTCCCCCTTTCCTTGAGGCGGCCCCCCGACCTTTCTGTGGCATACTTCGATGATGGCCCTGGGATCCGGAGAGGTGGCACATTCAAGGGAAATGCAGCCAATTACGTTTGTTTATTTCCAAATTCTTAAATGGGTTAGAGAGGGTGGTCAGACAGGGTTTGGGGGACAACCCTTCTGGAAAAAAGGCCAGACCGGAGGTCACGCGTGGTCGGGGGGTTTTGGGAATGGGGATAGTCGGATCGAGGATGGGGTTTTTTTCTGGGAAGGGGGAGGAGAGGGCCATTTCTACGATCGGTGGGAGAGGCAGGTATGGCATTGACAGGGGGCCTTATTAAGTTATGGGAGCTCGCCCCCGCTGTTTACAAGCGGTGGTGTGCTCCGGCCCCCAGGACATATCTCGCTTCCTGAGTTGTTTGAATGATCGGGCCCCGGGCCTCCGGCTGATGTTATGCAACGCCAGGTCCGTAGTGAATAAAGCCCCCCTTGTTTACGATCTTGTTACGGAGGGGTGTGTGGACCTGGCGGGCATTACCGAGACCTGGCTGGGACAAGAGGGGGGTGTCCCTCGGGTGGAGATGTGCCCAGCCGGGTTTTGGGTCTTTCATCGGCCGAGGGCCCAGGGGAGGGGTGGGGGGTTGCGGTGATTATTCGGGAGGATCTGGGTCCTAGGGAATCCACTGTTCCTCAGACAACCGGATGTGAGTCCCTTTCTGTAAAGTGTGGTTCCGGGGTTCAGATGGGCCTATTGATCACATACCTGGCTCCCTGCTATGTGACATCGGCTCTGCCTGAGCTGCTCGAGGTCATAGCCGGCCTGGCGGTTGAGACCCCCAGGCTGATGGTCATGGGGGATTTCAATTTGCCTTTAGCTGGCGGGGCCTTGGGGATTGCTCAGGAGTTTTTGGCTTCCATGACAGCCTTGGGCCTGACCCAATTAATTAGGGAGCCCATTCACATTGGGGGACACATCCTGGATCTGGTTTTTGTCTCTGGACAGTGGCAGGATGATCTTGGTGTTGGGGACATTTTTGTTGAGCCCTTGTTATGGTCAGATCATTCGCTCTTTAGGCTGGACTTCCAGGCCGCTCCCCCCCGTCGCAGGGAGGCAGACCAAATACGTTGGTACTGCCCCAGGTGCCTGATGGATCCAGATAGGTTCCTGATGGAGCTTGGGCCATGTCTGGACGTTCGAGCACACAACTCAGTTGAGGACCTGGTGGCCACCTGGAATAGGGTGGTGGCTGGGGCCCTGGACCAGGTCATGCCCTTGCGGCCTCTGACCTGGTGCCGCTCTCTCTCGGCCCCTTGGTTCTCCGAGGAGCTGAGGGAGATGAAGCACTGGAAAAGATGCCTGGAGAGTATTTGGAGGACTAATCGCTCCGGACCCGACCGAACACTATTGCGGTCTTATATTAAGACCTATTTAGTGGCGATAAGGGTGGCAAAGCGTTTTCACTTTTCCACACTTATTGGGTCCACAGGAACCCGCCCAACCACCCTGTTTAGAGTGACCCACTTCCTCCTGGCAGGGGGACCGCGGGGGGACTTTTTGCAGGGACGGGCTGAGGACTTTTCGAATTTCCTGCTGGATAAAATCACTCGGATCCGGGACGGGTTGGACTCTGAATGGGAAACTCTGGGTGGGGGGTCGGGGGTGGAATTTGGGGAAGTCATTTGGGAGGAGTTTGATCCTGTGACCCCCGAAGATGTGGACAGGTTGCTGCGGGGGTTGAATGCTACCACATGTTTATTGGACCCATGCCCCTCCTGGCTGGTGTTGGCCACCCGGGACGTGACACGAGGTTGGTTCCAGGGTATTATTAACACTTCCTTGAATGAGGGATATCTACCCACTGCCTTGAAAGAGGTGGTGGTGAGACCCTTCCTCAAGGAACCGTCCCTGGACCCAACTTTGTTATCTAATTATCGTCCCATCTCCAACCTTCACTTTGTGGCGAAGATTGTTGAGAGTGTGGTGGCACGACAGTTTCCCCAGCACTTGGATGAAGCTGTCTAATTGGATCCACGCCAATCGGGCTTCAGGCCCAGGCACAGCATGGAGACGGCATTGGTCGCATTGGTGGATGATCTCTGGAGGGCCCGTGACAGAGATTATTCCTCTGTCCTGGTCCTATTAGATCTCTCGGCGGCTTTTGATACTGTTGACCACAGTATCTTATTGCGACAGCTGGAGGGGTTGGGAGTGGGGGGCAATGTTATGCAGTGGTTCTCTCCTTCCTCTCTGACCGCTCGCAATTCGTGTTGGCGGGGGGGCACAGGTCGGCCCCGAGGCCCCTGGTTTGCGGGGTGCCTCAGGGGTCAGTGCTCTCACCCTTCTGTTCAACATATATATGAAGCCGCTGGGTGAGATCATCCGTGGCTTTGGGGTAGAGTTCCATCAGTATGCTGATGACCCTCAACTGTACATCTCTACCCCGTGCCACCCCGATGAAGCCGGGGAAGTGATGACCCAGTGCCTGGAGGCCGTGCAGTGTTGGATGGGGCGGAACAGGGTTCAACTCAACCCATCTAGATCTGAATGGCTGTGCTTCTCGGCACCCCGGTACAGCCAGCTGGTTCCATCGCTGGCTGTGGGGGGGGGGGAACTCTTTCCCCCACAGAGAGGGCCCGCAATCTGGGTGTCCTCCTGTATGTGCGGCTGTCATGGGAGAACCATGTGGCGGCCGTCGCCAGGGGGGCTTTTGGCCAGGTCTGTAGGATCTACCAGTTGCGGCCCTTTCTGGATCGGGATGCGCTTTGCACGGTCACTTCCGCCCTGGTGACCTCCCGCCTAGACTATGCCAATGCTCTCTACATGGGGCTGCCTTTGAAGAGCATCCGGAAGGCTCCAGCTGGTGCAGAATGCGGATGCACGGGTGGTGTTGGGGGCTCCTCGGGGCTCCCATGTTACGCCACTTCTGCACGAGCTGCATTGGCTCCCGGTGGCCCTCCGGGTACGCTTCAAGGTCTTAGTTATCATCTTTAAAGCGCTCCATGGCTCGGGACCAGGATATTTGCGAGACTGCCTCCTGCCATTATCGGCCTCCCGCCGAACGATACGCTCCCATAGAGTCGGCCTTCTCGGGGTGCCACCGGCTGGAAGGCTGGCGACCCCGAGGATGCGAGCCTTCTCATTGGGGGCACCCTCTCTCTGGAATGAATTACCCCCGGAGATGAGGACCATCCCTGATCTCCTGACCTTCCGCCCTGCGTTGAAAACTCATTTATTTCAGTAAGCCGGTCTGGCCTAGGGGTTTTTAAATTTTTTAATCTGGTTTTAACTTTCTTAATTCCCTTATTTTTAATCTTTGTAAGAGCCATTGTATTTAATTCTTTTAATTTTTAAATATTATATATGTGTTTTATATGTGCATTTTATTCTGGCTGTTCACCGCCCCGAATCCCTTTGGGAGACGAAGGGGTATATAAATTTAAATAAATAAAATAAATAAATAAATGGATGGAAACTGAGCCAGGAGAGATTCAACCTGGAAATAAGGAGAAACTTTCTGACAGAACAATCAACCAAAGGAACAGAAGTTGCCTTCAGAAGTTGTGGGAGCTTCATCCCTGGAGGCTTTCAAGAACAGACTGGACTGCCCTCTGTCAGAAATGATGTGGGTAAGGTCTCCTGCTTGGGCAGGGAGGGGTTGGACTAGATGACCTACAAGGTCTCTTGCAACTCAGATTCTGTCAGCTCTGTAAGGAGCTGAAGCCTCCAATGAAAATGAGGATTGACATGGAAGGAAACCTCCAAGCATCAACGGATGCTCCTTCTGATGAGATAACAGCCCCTCCACCCCCACCCCCCAATGCCAAGCTTCGCCATGTAGACGTCTCGACTTTTGGACCTCAACCCTCTCCCGCAGAATAAACCAGGCCAGTTGTGCTAAGACAGAGTTTATTTGACATGCGGGGTGAGCAAAATCAGACTCAAGCTACCGAAAGCCTCCATGAAGCGAAGGGGTGCGTGCAAAGCAGAGATTTTTTGGGCAGGTGAGGGGCGGGGTGTATATGTGCGGTGGGGGCTTCCTTAATTCTCCAGGTTTCATCAAGTGCTTCCCACAGACTGTGGCGACATCTTGCAGATGAAGTAATTCTTGGATTCACACTTGGCAGTTTCCAGATCACGATGAACTGGACGGAAAAAGAGAGAGAGAGAAATGGAAGTTCTGGGCAGCAAAAGAGAAAGTTTTGCAGGGAAATCCCGCAGGTGGAGGTGGATCCAGGAGATCCCTTCAATGGCCCCTCCCTCTCGGCCAGGGGGACGTGGGGCCAGTGGTGGTATTCAGCCGGGTTTGCATCGGTTAGGGAGAACCGGTAGCAAGGATTTGGCGTGGGTCGCCGAACCATTAGTAAGTTCTGGTTGGCCACGCCCCTACCCAGGTGCCCAGTTGCCAGTAATTCGCTGGCCCCGCCCACCTGACACTCGCCCCTTAAAGTATTTCTTTTTTTCTTTTCCCTCCCAACAATCAGCTGTTCATACGATTAGCTGTGCCCGGATTCCCCTTGCTGAGTCCCAGGAAGACAGAAAGTGGAGGAAGGGGCACAGCTGGGACTGTGCCAGGAGACACACCCAGGACTCCCCTGGGACTCTGGGAAGGCGAAAACAGCCTCCCCCGGGCTCTGGGGGCCCTCCGGAAGCCGGAAACAGGCTCATTTCTGGACTTCCAGAAGGACCATTTTTTCCCCTCCCAGAGCCTCGGCGCAGAACCAGCATCGCGTGGAGACTCCTGGGAGGGGAGGGGAGGGGAGGGGAGGGGAAGGGAGACGGGCCTAGCCGGTCAGTTGACATACTGGTTTGGCGGACCAGCTGTAACTTTAACATCCAGCTAGCTTGAACTGGTCCGAACCAGTAGAATCCCACCCCTGGTTGGGCTGAGAGAAAAGAACTGGCCCAAAGTCTGTCAGCCAGCTTTCATGGCTAAGGTGGGACTAGAATTCCCCATCTTCTGGTGATTGGCCCAAAATTTTACCCAGCAAAGTTTCATGCCTAAGAAGGGACTAAAACTCACCATCTCCTAGTGATTGGCCCAAAGTCACCCAGCTGACTTTAACGCCTAAGAAGGGACTAGAACTCCCAATCTCCTGGAGATTGGCCCAAATTCAACCAGCCAACTTTCTCAGCCAAGGCAGGACTTGAATTCATGGTCTCCTGCTTTCTAATCTGGCGCCTTAACCACTTAACCATCGGTGGCCAGGGGCTCAGGCTACGAAGCAGGGTCCTCTTTGGGTCGTTATGGTAGAAGCGTTCCTTGGCTCCCTCCCCTCCATCTCGGCTTACGTGATGAACTGGACAACTGAACGCAGGACGCCCCACTATCAACGTTGCAGTGTTCAAATTGTCCCCAGGATGTATAACGATACTTAGAGCCGTCACTCCACTTCCAGGTGCGATTCTGTAATGACAGAGGAGCCCTGTCAGCCAACTGAGGAAGGGGCTCTGGCGATGCAAGGCCAGGGGGTAAGGGCACATCAAACTCTCTCTCCCCCATCTCTTTCTTTCTCTTTCTCTCTCATTCCCTTTCTCTTTCCCTCCCTCCCTCTCTTTCTCTCTCTTTCTCTCCTTTGTTCCCTCCCTCCCCCTCTCTTTCTCTTTCTTTCTCTCTTTCTCTCCTTCCTTCCCTCTCTCCCCCTCTCTCCCCCTCTCTTTCTCTCTCTTTCCCTCCCTTTCTCTCTCTCTCTCATTCCTTCTCTTTCCCTCTCTTTCCCTCCCTCTCTTTCTCTCTCTCTCTCCCTCCCTCCTTCTTCTCTTTCTCTATCTTTCTGTCTCCCTTTCTCTCCCTCCCTCCTTCCCTCCCTCTCCCTCCCTCTCTTTCTCTCCCTCTCTTTCTCTACCTCTCCCTCCCTACCTTTCTCTCTTTCTCCCTCTCCCTCCCTATCTCTCTCTTTCTTTCTTTCCCTCCCTCCTACTTCTCTTACTCTCTATTTCTGTCTCCCTTTCTCTCCCTCCCTCCTTCCCTCCCTCCCTCTCCCTCCCTCTCTCTCTCCCTCACTTTCTCTCCCTCTCCCTCCCTACCTTTCTCCCTTTCTCTCCCTCCCTCCCTCTCTCTCTCTTTCCCATGTGGGGACTCCTGGGAGGGGCAGAGTGGGGTGGGGCCTGCCGGTCGTTGGACATACCGGTACGCCAAACTGGATGTAAAATTAACACCTGGTTCTCCCAAAAAAGAGTAAACAACTTGAATCCCACCCCTGGTGTTATCCAAGGCAAGAAGATTCCACAGGGAGATCTGTGACTCCCATTGGAGGGCAGGTTAGTAAAAAACCATCAGAAACAGTCAAGATAAATCGATAAAGGTTAACATCAGAAAGGACTTACATTCCCTGGATCATTCAGTCCAATCCAGACATTGGTGAATAAGAGCAGATTTCTGGACAGCAACTTTGTGTTGAAAAAGGTCTCAGTCTCGCTAAGGATGGAGACCCGATTTCTGGTGAGCAACGTTTTGACGTAAGAGGACTCTCTCAAGCTATAGAAGGAGACCAGATGGCTGCTGTTCTGAAGTTGGGTGCAGTGTGTCTGGGAGAGAGGCACAACAGAGAAAGATCCTGGTTCAACAGAGAAGGACCAAGCGGTCTCTGCTTTTGCATTTGTAAAGAGCCTCAGTGGCACAGTGGTCAGAGTGCAGTACTGCAGGCTCCTTATGCTGACTGCCGGCTGAGTGCTATTTGGCAGTTCAAATCTCACCAGGCTCAAGTTTGACTCAGCTTTCCATCCTTCCGAGGTTGGTAAAATGAGGACCCAGATTGTTGGGGGCAATATGCTGGCTCTGTAAACCGCTTAGAGAGGACTGTGAAGCACTGTGAAGCGGTATATAAGTCTAAGGGCTATGATTGCATGCCTGAAGCCTGTTCGAGTTTGCAGCAGAAATTCAAGTCCAGAAAACACACAGATAACTGATTCAGCAGGTTCATTAACTTCTTTATAAACATAATTGAACATACAATACCAGAAGTTTCTTCCAAAGCGGCATAAGGAAAAACACAAGCAGAAGCATTTCTCAGCAAAGCACACAGGCCAAACCACACCCAGGCTGTCAGCTCCCATTGGCTGGTCTGTTCCATGCTTACTTCGTTAACCATGTCTCTGCCAATTCATGAATATACTCGGACAAAGCCTCCATCTTGATTCGGTAGACACTCGTAGCTGTCCTCAGCTTTTGAACAATCGATAAAGTTCAGAACTTTCTGCTCCCTCCTTTAATTAAGACCCCAGGTTGAACCCATAGATCAACCTTTTGGGTAGGGGGGCTCCACATGCCCCACTCACCACCTGCTTCCTGCCAGTGAAGCCCCCTCTGGCACAACAAAGGTGTGTCCTCCCCAGAGTTTCTGATAGGAGCAAAAGGAAGAGTTTGCAAAACTTTGGAAGGCGCCCAATGCATCTCAGCCTCCAGCATTTTGGGAGACGTCCATGCCACCTCCTGTCCGGCTGTCATGCCCCTGTTGGAGTCGGAATCCGAGG
This sequence comes from Bungarus multicinctus, assembly GCA_023653725.1. Lineage (NCBI taxonomy): Eukaryota > Metazoa > Chordata > Lepidosauria > Squamata > Elapidae > Bungarus > Bungarus multicinctus. The sequence continues at coordinate 84,296,667 of CM042848.1, forward strand.
AGGAAGATGAACAGCTGACAGGGGGCAGAGGAGTGGCTCCCTTGGCTGTGGAGGAAACTGGGGAAGGCAAAGTCCGGCTGGGCAAAGCAGGGGAGAGGTAGAGCAAGGCAGAAGGAATTCAGACGAAGACCCAGGCCAACTCTCTCTTCATCCGAGGACACGTAGGGAAGAATGGAGAAACGTGGGTTGCATGGCTTACAAGGGAGGAAGGGGCCCTGATTCCCTTCACAAGGCGCACCTGGGGATGCAGTTTAAAGGAGAGGCAGATGGGAGGGGCGGTTGTGGGGAAAAACCGCTGGGTTCACCTAGTGTTGGCTGCTGTTATCTGGTTTGATTTACTGCCATGTTACTTCAATTCTGGAATTCCTTATCTTGCCCTGCCGGATTTATTACCTTATCTTGCCTTGTTGGGTTTATAATGTGAAGTTTTCTGTTTACAACGTTTGGACTGAAGTATTTGCAACCAAAGGCTGTTACAGGTTTGTGGGTGAGTTTTTCTCCAGACCAGAGAGGAACCGGGACGTCAGTGGCAAAGTTGGAGCTAATAAAGGAACTCAAACTTATTCTCTGGCTGTTTTATCTTTGTGCCACACCCCTTTGGGTCATCACACCGGCTTTTTTAATCCATCTGTCAGATGCCCTTTCATGCTGGCTTGTGACAGCGACAGTCTGTCATGAACTCGGGATGGGGGGGGATGGGCAGGGGTAGGCATGGGGAGAAAAGAGCTTCTATGCAATGCAGCCACTCCCTCTTGGGCCAAGCTATCTGACATGGTTGTTGCTGGGAGGAAACTAGGAGGAAGAAGGAGCATTGGCTATGTTCACCAATTTGAGTTATTCGTAAAATAAAAATAAAGATGGCATAAAAATAAATAAATACCTAAACAAAAGATAAATCCATTGAAAGAAACCACATTAAGGAGAGGCATTGGGGGAGATGTATAGCTGGAGTGGAGGAAAACAAACCAGGAAAGCTGCAATGCCCTGCCCTTCATTGGCTCCACAGGCTATCCATAAGAGTGCTGCCATGTGCCCGTCTTGTGCCCAGAGGCAGGGGAGGAATTGGCAGCCAGGGACAGCAAACGCTTTCCTGGCACCATTTCCTCCTGGTTCAAAGAGTGGAAAAAGGAAGTTCACATGGGCTCAGAGTCCTCAGAATATCTGGATTTCAGGCTATCCTAAAATGTTGACCTTCGCTAAGGTTTGTAGGCATGCCAGTCCAGAAAATAATTGCATTTTTGCTATTTTTGCATTCACCCACAGAGTGTCCCTCCCCTTCAACCCAGCCAGAGGGGTCTTTGGGGTGGGGGTCTTCCGGCCTCTGCCAAGACTCCTCCTCTGCCTGGGCTAAGAGATTCACAGGCATACAAGCACTTCTAACCTCGGCATCGTTCCAGCTCTTCTCTTCTTTGATTAACTTGTAGCAAAAGTTATCGAAGGAGCTCCAGTTCGAGGGGCAAGGACGATCAGCTCCAATTCCTGTGTGGGGAGAGAGGAAGCCCAGTGAGTAAGTGGCCAGGAGAAGAGGAGGAAGAGGAGCTCGCACAAGCCAAAAGCACCAGCCTGAAGGTGGCGAGTGGGAGCTCATCAAAACATCGCCAAGATACTCTCAGTCTTACTCAGGAAAAGACCCGAACACGCCAAGACCTGCATATCTGTATACAGGGGTGGGATTCTACCAGTTCGCACCTATTCTCTAGAACCAGTTGTTAACATTCTAAGCAGTTCGGAGAACCGGTTGTTAGAAGAAATTACTGGCCTAATCCTGTAAGGAAGGCAGGAAGGAAACATTCTGGGGTTGCTTACAGAAACTGCCTCTCCATCAACCCTGATTACATTCTTGGCAGGACTAGATTTCTGGAACTTCTCTGGAGTTTTTTTCCCCTCCTTTGCTGGTACTTTTCTTGTGAAGAAGGACCATTCAAAGTTACAATGGCACTGAAAAAAGTGACTTATGACCATTTTTCACACTTACGACTGTTGCAGCATCCCCACAATCATGAAAGGCCAGGCGAGGGGATGCGTGCCTCAATTGAGTGATGTTGAGTTGGCCACACCCAGCCAGTCACATGACCACCAAGCCACACCCACCAACTAAGCCACACGCACAGAACCAGTTGTTAAAAAATTTGAATCCCACCCCTATATGTGTGTGTGTGTGTGTGTATGTATGTATGCATGTATGTATGTATGTATGTATGTGTATATATATATAAAATGTTTTCACAGGTATTTATATGTATAGTATTTAGGTTTCTTCGGATATTTTCCCCCGTAATATTTGTGCTTTTATTATAGCGACGTTTCTGCAGAATCTCATCTGCCGTCCTCAGGCTTGTGCATTGGGTTCTTTTTAATCTTGTGTGTCAGGTTTGGCAGTCGTTTTTTGTTTTAATTTGGTGCTGGTTTTCTGCTATATTTCAATGGATTTTTCCTCATCCTGATTGGCTAGGAGTCTAGGTCTGTTTTTATTGGTCTTCAAGTTGCTGTGCTTTTGATTGGTTGGCAACCTTGTGTTTTGTGCATTGGGGTTTCTTAGTGCAGCTTGGTTTCTTGTGAATGGCTGATAATTATTCATTGGGAAGCTAGGTTTTATTTGGGAAGCTGGCTGGGGCATGTTTGGGCTGGAGGTATTTGGGGGGGGGGTCTGTTTGTGTCCAGGTGTTTGCCTGGATTGTGGCATAGAGATTTTTTTGTTGGTGAGTGCAGGCTTCCAGATGATTGATAGTCTGGTGGAGTCATCTCTTTTATTCATACTGTTAGGTCTTTTATCAATTTCTATGGCTTCTCTGATGATGCTGTAGCCGGGGTTTTCTATAGCAGCTAGGGTCTGGGTGCCATTGAAGTCGATGCTACGACCTGTGGCCTTCATATGTTGGCCTAGTGAGGAAATGAGTTCCAGCTTTTTTATTGCATTCTTGTGTTCTTCAAGGCGGGTACTTATCCTTCTGTTGGTTTGTCCTAAGTACGTTGCAGGGCAGGATGCAAAGGGTACTTCATATATGCCTTGGTTTTCTACGTCACTTTTATCTTTGGGGTTCCTTAGGATGGCTGCTATTTTTCTGTCCGTTTTGAAGGCATTCTTGATGTGATGCCTGCATATATATATATATATATATATATATATATATATATATATATATATATATATATATTATAGTGACTTTTCAGCAGAATCTCATCTGCCATCCTCAGGCTTGTGTATTCGGTTCTTTTTAATCTTCTGTGTCAGGCTTGACAGTTGTTTTTTCTTAGGGTTAGGGTTAGGGTTAGGTTTAGGTTTAGGATTAGGATTGGGGTTAGGGCTGGGATCGGGGTGGGGGTTGGGTTTGGGGTGGGGGTTGGGTTTGGGTTTGGTTGGGGTTGGGTTTGGGGTTGAGTTGGGGTTGAAGAAGGCAGTGTCCAGGCTGTTATCCAATGCAATACACAGGATGCGGATCAGTCTTGAATGATTTGCGTTGGGCTCCTACTATATGTCAAGCTCAAAATTGACGTAAGTGTAGCCATTTTAATTAGACTCAGTATATATTCTTTTTCTTACTTTCTCTGTGGTAGTCATGGGGGGAAGGGTTTCGGGCTTGACACATTCCTAAGTGGGGAGGAGTGGAGATAAAGAGAGTTGTTTTGGCTGGGTGGTTCTTCTTCCCGTGGGAAACGAGCTGTCCTTGCTTGGGCCCCTTGAGATGGAAATTTATGACATCAGGCAACTTTGAATTACTTCTATTAGAGAAGGTGACTTTTGGGGGTTGTTTCTAACTTGTAATATTGTGGGGTAATTCTGGGATATTTCAGATCTGGAATTACCATGGACTTTGCCAATTTGTTGTTTTCCTAAATGAAATAAATCATTTTTGAAAATGGACTTTGTATTTTTCTTTCTAAATGGATTTCATCACTTAGATGTTCCACAGCTGCTCAAGGGGCTTCAGGGGGTAATCAGTTGGGGGATTGGCCCCCTTCTACCCACTGAAGAGGGGAGCCCCTTCTGAAGATGCCCAGCCACCTCTTAGGCAGAAACTTTTGTGTGGGTCCAATGGAGCGAAATCCCTACCAAGGAGTGGGGCCCCACTCTTCATAACAAACACATGCATTTTTTGCCAAACTTTTCCCTTTGAATTAATTGTGCATTTAATTGCCTTGATATAGCTTGACTTTTTGCAAATGGAGTTCAGCAGACATGTAAGGTGGGATTAAAGAGGAAGAAAAAGGAATTTCAGGGAGAGGATTCTGGAGGGTCAAATCAGGAAGGAGTCAAAGCAGGGGTGGAATTATACCGGTTCAGCCCGGTTTGGCCAAACTGGTTGCTTCAAAGGTCAGCTGAGAGGGAACTGGTTCGTTCCAACATTCTTCTGTTCTTCTGTTTGGCCCACCTGCCCACCTGGGCTCTAGGCTGTCCTTTATTCCCTGCTTTTTCAACCTCAGCTGCTTTGCATGGCACAGCTGATTGAAGTGCACACCGTGTCTTGCACACAGGGCTTGCACGAGAAGATGATTTTCAAATGCTGCGCACGATCACCAAACCAGTTCTGACACACCGGTTGAATCCCACCTCGGCTCAAAGGCAAGAAGATTGTCTTCTCCCGACACCAGAGACCCTGTTCAAACTCACCATTTAGGGAGAAAGTCACGACCAGCAAGCCCAGGCTCACCAAGAGGAATCGCCCCATGGTCTTCCTTCCTTCACTGCAGAGACAATAAAAGAGGGGAGATATTAAAAGGGGAAGCAGGCCATTGGGGAGCTCCCACCCCCAAGGAAGAGGGACCCCACATTCAACCCAGGACTGAGCTTGGAATCAGTTGTTCAGCTGGGCCCTGGTCTCCCTTCCTTGGTCATGTCACAGACTTGATGTTTCAAAGACCTAGCAAGAACTTATCAAATTTGCAGATGATACTAAGTTGGCAGGAATAGCCAACACCCAAGAAGATAGGCTGAAGATCCAGATGGATCTTGACAGACTTGAACACTGGGCCATATCTAACAAAATGAAATTCAATGTAGAGAAAAGTAAAGTCTTACACTTAGGCAAGAAATACCCGAAGGACACATATACACTGGGTGAAACCAGGCTCAATAGCAGTTACTGGGGGAGGGATCTTGGAGTCTTCGTGGACAACCAGCTAAATAGGAGCCGGCAGCAGCAGCCAAAAGAGCCAATCCAATTCTAAGTTGCATTAACAGAGGGATAAAATCGAGATCAAGGGAGGTACTAATATCACTCTATAGAGCCTTTGTAAGACCACACCTAGAGTACTGCATCCAGTTTTGGTCACCACACTATAAAAAAGATGTTGAGTCTCTAGAAAAAGTGCAGAGAAGAGCAACCAGGATGATGAGGGGACTGGAGACTAAAACATATGATGAATGGTTGCAGGAACTGGGCCTGGCTAGTCTAGGGAAGAGAAGGACCAGGGGAGACATGATTGTGGTCTTCCAGTATCTGAGGGGCTGCCCCAGAGAGGAGAAAGAGGGTCAAGCTATTTTCTAAAGCACCCAAAGGCCAGAGAAGGAATAATGGATGAAACTGATCAAAGAGAGATTCAACCTGGAAATAAGGAGAAACTTTCTGACAGTGAGAACAATCAACCCATGGAACAGAAGTTGCCTTCGGAAGTTGTGGGAGCTTCATCCCTTGAGGCTTTCAAGAAGAGATTGGACTGCCATATGTCAGAAATGGTGGAGGGTCTCCTGCTTAGGTGGGGGGTTGGACTAGATGACTTATAAGATCCCTGCCAAATCTGTTAATCTGTTAAAACCCTTCACTGCTGTCTAACGATTATGGGCAGGGGGCTCCTGACAACGTCTCTTCTATATCCATCTTCACCAGAGATCCCCAATAGATCCTTTGCTCTCTGCCTGAGGGATCCTCCTGCAGCCCCCCTGCTGCGACCTGGACATCACATGCAGCCTCCCCTGCAAGAGATCCCTTCAGAGGAAGGGAGGGAGATGCAGGAGGGATCTGCTGCAGGGGTCTCACCTGTCAGGTGCCTGTAGGTGTGAGAGTTACACTCACCTGTCCACAGGTAGCAAGTCTTCTCAGTGGCAACTCAAGGTTTTTTCCTCCTGCAAAGGGAAGAGAGGCATTTATAGGCAAGGCAGGGGGGTGGATTTCTTTAGGGAGGGTGGGGGGCGTGGAGGGAGAGTAGGAAATTGCTTGAGAAGGAAATTTTTGGTCTAACCACCAGGAAGTGGCAGAAAATAATCCAGCAGGATTTACATTCTTGCAGGACTGAAAGTCCTGCAATGTGTAAAACGGTCCCTGAGGTCATCCAGTCTAGCCCCTGCTCAGCTCCCTGGACCCATAGATGACTAACCTCCTCTCCCCCCTCCAAACCTCCTCTGGATGCTGTGGGGTTGTTGTTGACAGGTCAACTTTCTCTTTTCGTGCGCCAGGTATTTCTAACTTTGGCACCTGGAGGGATGAACAGCCTCCCAGCATCCTCCTAAAGGAGGCCTTCGTTGCATTCCCACAAGAGGCCAAGACCTCAACCCAGGTTAGGAAGGTGGATTTTGCTGTGCCTGGCTTCCTCTACACAACACACTTGAGCCCCTGAGTCGCTAAGTGAGCGTTGGGATTCGCGTGAACTCAGCGCAAAGTTTTTCTCCAAGGGATCAACATGTCCTGCGAATCTTGTCGAAGTTTTGCTGGTGTTGAGAGGCTGCGAAGGATCCCCTGGCAGGATTCCTCCCTTCATGGGGAGCCACTCCTTTTATTAATTTATTTCTCCCGTTCTTTCCAGTGTCCAATGTTTCAAGGGATCAGATCTTATCCCCGGGGCGTTTTCTCCTCATAGTTCAATGAAATCTGCACCAGGGGTGGGCTTCAAAAATTTTAGGAAGGGGTTCTCTGCCCGGTTGCTGGGGGGCATGGCCAGGGGGGGCGTGGCCTAGTCAGCCTTCTGCATCATGGTTGGGGGGCATTTTTGCTCTCCCCAGGCTGTGGAGGCTTTCCTTGAGCCTCCGGATGGGCAAAAACAGCCTCCCAGACTACGGAGGGTCTCTGGAAGGCAGAAAAGGGCCGTTTTCCGGCCTCCCAAAATTCTAGGAGTGCTGTTTTTTGCCCTCCCAGAACTTCTGTGCATGCCCTGCACTTACCTGCATCCAAAACGGGCCGCATGGGGACTCCTGGGAGGGGTGGGGTGGGTGGGATTTCTTGGTTTTCCGAAGTGCACTGAGTCTTAGCTAGGGGATCTTCCGAACCCCTGCGGATCCCCAGCAGCCCACCTCTGGTCTGCAACCACGGGAAACCTCCCCTTGTAGCTACCCTGGGGCCCAATTAAACTGTAATGACAACCAGGTGCCTTTTCTTTGGAGTTTGGGGCCACCTAACAAGGATCCCCCCAAAGTCCCAGAGCAGCAGTTGAGCTACAATGGTTGGCAAGCTCAGCGTTAACGATGGAACAAGGGAGCCCCTCGAAGCATTGTGACATCCAGGGCCGTGAGCCAAAAGTGGTCTTCTCCCTTTGAAAAGAACACCAGGAAGGACAAGCGGAGAAGGAACAAGGAAGCGAAACCTTGAAGCGATCCAAGGCTGGCTTGGATCAAGTCTCCTGTGTGGGAATTATCGCCTCAAAAGTCTTCTCTTCCCATATTGCAAAATGTTCTATATAAAAATACATTATATTTATGCATGCATGTCTGCAGAGGTGTGTGTCTGTCCGCGCATACACACACAAACACACACACACACCTAGTCCCAAGGACTGATAGTGTCCTTGTAAATGGTCCAAAGTCTTCCAGCCAGTTTTCATGGGACTGGAACTCACTGTCTCCTGGGGATTGGCCCAAAGTCACCCAGTTGGCCTTCCTGCCTGAGGTGGGACTAGAACTCCCCATTTCCTGCTTTCTACCGCTGTGCCTTAACCACTAGACCAAACTGGCTTTCAAAGATGGCTCACTTGCCCTGAAGAGGTTGTCTCCTGTCATGCGTTGTATGAATCCCTCCTGACTCAAAATGTGTATGAAAATATGGAGAAGGGCTGCGCAATGTTTCCTTCACAAGTTGGCTTTGACCCCAAAACTCCTTTGCCACTTGCCAGCATCCAAACCTACATGCCGGCATTTGATGCTTCCAGCCATCCAGAGTGCAAACAACCTGGGGAAATTGACTGTGTGGTCTTTCCCCAGTTCAAAGAAACCTCATCTGGGAATGGCATGGTGCAACCACCGATACCCCAGGAGGTTACCTGGGGGACAACAGAGGCACTTCGCTTTGCACCTGGAATGCATCTGTGTCATCAACATCCAGAATCCAGGAAGTGCATCTTTGCAGAAAAAGGGAAGAAGGAAGGAAACAGAGGAGGGGAAAGCCCACCCTTCCTTACATCTCATGAGGTTCCCTCTAAGAACCCCTCACCCTTTTTCCTTCCTTCCTTCCTTCCCTCCTTCCCTCCCTCCCTGTGGTGACAGTCTGCCATGAACTATGGAGAAAGGGAGCACAGGATGCTTGGGGAACCGAAAGTAGCCACTGCGCTTTCTCAAGAAGCTGCTTCAAGTCCTCTGGTATAAGGGCGCTAAAACACAGGGGTATTTTAGAAGACATTAAATTCGAGAGGCATTGTTTTTGTATTGGGAGAAGATAAAAAGACAATACTACTTAAAAATTCCACTATGGATATCAACCATTGAAGCTTTTTCTTATCCAATAATATATAGAAAGAAACAGTTAGATATGGTGAGATATGGAATGAAAAGGATGAACTTAAATCTATGCAAGTGTTGGAAGAAGAAGGTGTAAAAATGAACTAGTTTTCATACTTGCAAATACAATCTAGGTTTGATAAAGATTCTAAAACAGAAGGTATTTATGATAAGTTGACTGATTTAGATACAAGTTTGATGGACACTTATGAAAAGGTAATTAAAAAACTTTATGGACATTTATTAGAATTTAAACTGGAGGAGGAACAAGTTAAAGAAACGATGACTGCTTGGGGGAAAAATTTAGGAAACGGGATTGATTTAGAAAAATGGCAAAAATTGTGGTCTCAAAATTATAAAATGACAATGTCAACTGCATATAAAGAAAATTTGTATAAGATGTTTTACAGGTGGCATTTACCCCCCATCGAGACTTGCGAGAATGTTTAAGAATAAGTCGGATAAATGTTGTTAATGTCATCAGATACCCGGTTCATATTACCATATGTGGTGGACATGTTTGGACGCAAAAAAATATTGGACTGAAATCCACACATGGCTGGAAAAAATGATAAAACAACATATAGACTTTAAACCAGAGATCTTTTTATTAGGAATCATACTGGAAACATACAACAAAGTGCTGAAATATTTGATTGTAAATGTTTTAACAGCGGCTAGAATTATATTTGCGAAGAATTGGAAAAATGATAAAATACCTATGCAGGAGGAAGTTATTTAAAAAGTTATGGACTGTGCTGAAATGAATAAATTGACATTTGAAATCAGAGACCAAGAAGGTAAGCAATTTTATACGATATGGGATTTGTTTTATCAATGGTTGGATAAAAAGACATGGTAAGGTAATAGAATAGATAATTTTGTTATAGAAGCTTAATAGATTGATATAAAACATAATGTAGACATATATATCCATTGAATGAAAGCATACTTTAAAATAAAATTTGGGATATCTCATATAAAATGATGGAACAAATGGTTTAGTCATGGATGATTAACAATTGATAAGTATATAAGCATACGTTAGTTTGACAATGTGAGATTGATATAGACTGTGAGCAGCGACTATGAAAGGATTGCACAAAAGATTCGAAACCAACCGGCACACTGTGTGTGTATATAAAATGGAAGATGTTTTTATGTTTTTATGTATTGTTTGTCTATGTTCGCCTTAAAAAATAAAAACTTTTTTAAAAAAGAAGAAGCTGCTTCAAGGTCACCCAAGTGGTTGAACTAACCATAAGGAAAACTGGATCTCATTAAACTGGACATACCCAGTTCCTGCAACCCTTCTTCACATTTTAGCCAGAGGTGGTATTCAACCGGTTTGCAGCGGTTTGTGCAAACCGGTAGGGGTGATTTTGGCATGGGTCGCTGAACAGGTGGTAACCCCTGGCTGGGCCATGCCCTGGACCCTGGTCGCACCCGGGCACTC